>CM068372.1:428800535-429400535 GCA_034769895.1 Magicicada septendecula
CTATAAGTAGAAAGAAGTAGTTTCTGTGGAAATATTTCATTTCCATTATGATTTTAAATATAAACCTTTGAACATGGAAGTAATGTATGGTTCTCCATACAGATATTTTAATTGCTTTTAGTTTTACATTTGATATGTAAACGCATCAAGACAGAAATAATCGCTGCTGATATTGAGTTTAGCAATTTAACATGATAATGTTTGTTATATAGTAAATATATTTGTAATATAATTATTTAGAAAACATGATAGAAGACAATTCTTACCTTTAACTTGGTTACACAAGCACGCATCCAAAATAGATACAAAAGCGCGCGCGGTAAAAAACTTACCAAAATCAGCTGACAAGTATCAGCTGAGCCCGCCAGGTGACACGTGTCGGTGTCACGGTCGGTTAGGCACTTACCCCTCCAGTGCCCCCACCACGTCACGTCGCCAGATTGGTCACCAAACAGCTCCGATGTTGGTTCCGTAGACGCTTGTATTTTTACATAGTTACTTAACCCTCAAATCAAACTTGCATCTATCGTAGGTGTGGAATTTTAATTATTCAAATTCGAGTCCCTGTCACGACACAATTTGTAAAGTTAATTACATTTTAATACATACAAATATAAATACATAAAATTGAAATTATTTTATCTTCCACCTACCTTTTAATCTTCCTCCAACCCAGAGTTCGGCACACGAACGTTAAGATGCAAGTGTGATTATTAGGTTACCCAACAAACGTACGCTACACCCATTTGGTTGATGGAATTCAAAATTTTATTATCTAATTATTTCTTTTTAAATAAAATTTCAATTAGAACTCAACTTTCTCTCCTTTTAAGACAGATACAACATGCACATTTATTTAAACATTTTTCTTATTCTAACATGCTTTTAATTCATCAAGGCGAACCCAGCTTGCCACACTCTCACATTCAGACCTTTAAAACCCCCTTTTTATAGAACATAAGAATACGTATAAAGGAATAGTGTTACTTTCCGAAACAGCGTCGCTGTCGACCACATGGCGCGTCCTGTAAATTTCTTGCACTATGTCCAAACTGTTGTTAGTTCATTTTTTCTCCGAACTCACTTGATTTTATGGCGTTACATGTCAATCTCACTTTTTTATACTGCTTTACAACTCCGATATAAACTTGGTTAGTCGATTATAATTTCATGCCCGCCAGCCGGCTGTATTTATCCGGCTGCGGCCACGGAGGTTAGTTGACTGGGAAGAAACTTTATGTGACGATGTTACATGCGGACGGACATCACTGCCTTGCCGGTGAACAAATTTCATCGCCGCACACAGCCTTAGTTGTCCAAGTTTTTAGTGGCTGTACACCTGGCACACAGGATTTACGTGTGCTGTACGTCGACGATATTTAGGTGCTTACTGGTTGATGTCACAAATAGGCGGGACTTAAGCTTATATCCGCCACCTATAATTATGTTCAAGGCAAAATTCTTCTCTAAGCCATCTTGTGTCCAACAACTCCGCGTCGGTCTGCGCACATGCTGGTGTAGTGCGTTTAGGCGCAGATCTCGCACAGCCACAAAGTTCTTAGAATTGTGTCACAGTTGACAACACGACATTCTTTTGTAATTATTTCACCACAGTTACAGCGTACCCTTGCTTTGTTTGGACTGCGAGTTAAATTCAACCAAGGACTGGATACATATATGAAATGAATTTAAAATATTTTGAAAAATGAAAACCAAAATTAATAAAGTAAAAAACCCTTTTGATTCGCCCCATTACATACTGTTCTTTGTTCGAATACGACATAATTTGCAGGGGACTTGCAATGCTGACCATAAACAAGTTTAAATAAATTTAATAAAAATAAAAAACCCCTTTTTGCCCCATTACAAGTACTACTGCAGTGGCCTCATGAGAGTTATCTCTAATTAGATTGCTATAATTTTATAAATTCATTTCGAGTTCATCATATTCAGTTGTAGCCGTCTTGGCTCTTTTGGGAGCTCTTAACCTGAGTTTATTTGTTTTGGTTAACATGAATGTCTCAGATTCATATATAAGGTAAGATAAAATCTCTAGTAATCAAATTCCTTATCATAATCATATTCATATCTCACTATAAAATGTAGTTATGTGCCCAGTATTTTTTACAGGATAGATGTATACTTCAATTTTTCTTGTTTATCTGATCTTCCAGTATAATCAACAGTTCTAAATAATAATAAGCTTCCTTTATCATTGTAAAGATTAACGTTTGGAAATTAGTGGAATCTTCTTTCCATTACTATTACTAATTGATTATTTTATTTGATTGTATATTAAGCCTAACTTCAGTTCACTTAGTTCACAGATCCGCTAAATTAAAGCCAGCTGCTCTTTTCCTGAAGTTATTAGAATATTATGTACAAACCTTAAAAGTTACCAACTTTTTTCTGTGTAAATATAATACTACTACATCCAATTCTAATGATCTGTAAATTTATAAAATATTGGTAAAAAATTTTGAGGCAGCTGATCACCTTGCTAATATCATTTTATAACTTAAAATTTTAGCGTGCCCTGCCCCTATTCAGTATCAGAGTAACTTTAATTTGGTTACTTGGAATTACTAAAACTGAATGCAGTATTTTTCCTAAAGGCTATTTCTCTGCAGATTTGGAAACATGAAACCATGGCTAACAGAGTATAATACCAGTTAGTGAAACTAACTGCCAAATACTTATATATACTTCTCATTCCCCTTTCTGAACTTATAATGAAAACTGTGTTTGGTATAAAGAAAAGAATATGTTCTTGGATTTCGTTGTCCATGATGTGTCCGTTACTTAACTAAATACAACTATTACATTAACGACTCGGAACACAGAGTTTTTTATAAGTAAAAACATAAAGTTTTACCTTACAACCTGAACCAGTTTTCACCTTTAAAAGGCTCTTCAGAGGTTGCCGCTGGTAGCGCTGTCCGTCCTGCTATGGGCGACGGAATCAAATTTCGAAAGATCGATGTTGTGTGTGTGGGGTGAGATATGTTCAAATAATGCGTGCGATTTGAATTGTGTCTGTTCGTTTAGGATGTCATTTTTATTTGTTTTCGTGTGTTTGTATATTTCCAATTGTTCTAGAGTGTCTAGTTTTCGGCCTTTTGTGTGTACGTGTAGAATGTTCAGACATATGTTCTACATAGGCCAGACAGGACGTAGCTTCAAACAGAGATACATTGAACATACAAAGACACTCCACTCCACTACAGAATCCACCTTTGCAAACCACCTCATTGAATCAAACCACACATACAAAAGCATTGACAATAACATGAACATTCTACACATACACACAAAAGGCCGAAAACTAGACACTCTAGAACAATAGGAAATATACAAACACACGAAAACAAATAAAAATGACATCCTAAATGAACAGACATAATTCAAATCGCACGTATTATTTGAACATATCTCACCCCACACACACAACATCGATCTTTCGAAATTTGATTCCGTCGCCCACAATAGGATGGACAGCGCTACCAGCAGCAACCTCTGAAGAAGCCTTTTAAAGGTGAAAACTGGTTCAGGTTGTAAGGTAAAACTTTGTTTTTACTTATAAAAAACTTTGTGTTCCGAGTCGTTAATGTAATAGTTGTATTTAAAAGAATATGCTTCGTTTACCAGAATAAATGAGCAATAATAAATAAAATTTTAGTAGCATACTACGTTTTTGTAATAAAAGTTATGTAAACCTGTTGTGCTAATATAATTTTTTTTTTTTTGTAAAATAAAGTGGTGTTTTGAGTTTTTTTGATTTTGGGGGAATATGATAAACCCACGTTTCACTCCATTACAGTAGAGTCTAAGAAATTATTTCATCCTCTGCAGAACATTCTCTGTGGGAAATGTGAGTTCGGACCCATCCATTTTTTGTGGTGCTCATCTGGTTAACATTTTGGCCACCCATTTGGATATAATTTTTTGTGACTTCGAAGACCGTTTACTACTCCGTTTTTAATTGTGAACATAAACCCTTCCTTCTGAGAATTCATGATACCACTTCAAAAGATTTTGTTGAGTCATAATATTATCATAAACAGTTGTGATTTGTCTATGATCTTGCACTGGCATTCTCTAAAAAAAATCACAACAAATTTCGTATTTGGCAGGATTATTTGATGTTGCTTGTAATATTATATTCCTTTAACTATTTTGTTCACCTTACTTACTCACAAACAGGTATGTTTACCTTTGAAATTCAGATGCCATTTTGCGTACTGCCAACTGCATATTGTAACTCTTTTACTTGAGTAATATTTATATTTTATTCAAATTCAATCTCCCACTTACCTTTTGTCTATAATCTGGCCGGATCGTGTAGTGGAGGTAAACCCATTTCGTTCGACGAACTCTGACAGCACATAAAACGAACTAAGGTTTTGAAAGAAACTAACTCTCAATTTTTTGGAAGAGAAATCATTTTTGTTTATTAATCAGAAATATTGAATCTATCAGTTTTCCATTTATCAAATTTCCAATTTCATATTTATAGGTTTACATGTTTTAGAAATTGTGTAACTCCTACAGCTTACGTACTAGGCTTAACTTCTACTACTTACGTACTTTAAAATAGCCCAGCCTGCTCATTCACTACTCACATTCTCACCACTCCGTATTAATACAAAACCCCATTTTTATGTAAAATAAACGACAAGCCTTTATTAGGTAACATTACGTATGTGGCGTCGTACTACCCGACCACGTGTTGCGTTTACCACAGTCTTCCATATTCCGGATTTTTATAAGCTGGTAGCATTTAATCAAGTTCAATAATTATTCATCGTCACTGGATGCACTGTAATCTGTGTTTCGGAGACTCACCTAATTATTTTGTCAGCCGACTTATGAAAAAAATATGAAACTTTGCCCGGGCACAAAACTGATAGCAGCCACGCGTGGCGTGGGTTGTTAGTCGACTGCTCTGTCACCGAGAACGTAACAGGTACAGCTTGCTTTCTTTGGAGGGAAGCTGTTGTTCACTGCCACTATTTTTCGTCGCTCATTGCTCATTTGCTGTTGGGTAACCATTTTGTATATGGAATGGAGCTGATGTATGTGTGTGACCAGAGGACAATATTTGACTTGGCTCTGCTGATGTCACCAACAGTAGGCGGAGTTTAATGCTGTTTCCGGTATTGGGCTGATAGCTGCGACAAACGGTTTGCTACATCGCCATGTTTCACAGCGTGGGTTGTATTTTCCAAGCGTCACTCCGGCGCGCCGCCCATCAATGTTGCATACGGGCGTGATCACACACACACAAAGTTCTGCGAAAAATTGGGGTGGTAAATTCTTCGCCGCATTACTCAACAACAACCTGCGTCTTACTGCTTTGTTTCACTGTTGTTGCTTAACACTGTTCTGTTATACGAACAAATACGTTGCACAATAATACAGTTTTACAATATTTTATACAAGCCCGCCCGAAAACGAAATAAGTAAAAATATATAAATGCCCCATACGGTTAAAATAAAAAAATACCCAAAAATGACCCGCTACAATACCCCCTCGATGAGAATTCTGCTGTTCATGACAGAAGAAATCTCATCGATAACCCCGAAGAGGACCGGTGAGGAACTGGTGCCAACAACCCCCTGGTTCTTGATCTGCATGGGTACATGACCCCCCTGGCTCAGCGACTATGGACTCATCTGAACGAGATCACTGGACTTCTCCGTAAGAGATCCCAACACCGAGAAATCGAGCAGACTCGCACCACAGTGCGCCTCGCCTTCTCGCATGCTACCCCCCAAAAATCCTCAATCCCTGGCTCAGACTATGCCAGATCCTCAACCGATATGGATCCCCTTTTATGCAAGCTGGGCTGTTTTTAGCAGATACTGGGCTCACACACACTCACATTTCATGTGGACATACACATAGTACAATAAAAAAATTTCTTTTAAAATTTATTATAAATTTAAAAAATTCAAAATTAAAAAAAAATAATCTTTTCTCAAAAAATTCTCTTCCTGGTTTTTTCTAATTTTTGTTTCAAATGACTTAACCTAAACATTTCTACTAATATAAACACATCCTTACTCTAACATGAGAACCACTTATAGTTTACCAATATAATGCAATACAATAAAAGAAACATGGTTAATGCACACATAATAAAAGAATCATTATCTAAAATATTCATTCGCTGGCAGGCGAAAAAGCACGTTTTTTTTTCCAAAAAAAATTTTAAAATTCAAAAAAATTTAAATTTATTTAAATGTTTCCCTCATATTTAAAATTATTTAAATTGGTTGGAATCAATTAACTAAACAAATCAAAATTGACTTCCTACTATACAAGCTTAGTAGGTACATGAACTCATCAGCTGATCGAAAGTAGGTCAAGTCCAAACCCCTTGACCTACATATGTTATGTATGCTTTCTGAAAATACACTGAACATCTGTAATATCCTACCTTGAAATACAAACATAGTAACATAAAATATTTAAAATTACAAAATATTAATATAACTGATCATCAGCTTGATATTTAATTTATTTAAAACAAACAATTCTTAATTTTACATTATTTTCAATTCTACCAAAAGTTTGTCACTGGCTTTGAAAAAATGAAAATTTTATATCTTTATCATAAATCTCTCTCTTTATGTTTAACAATCTTACTTCAATCTACGGTGGGTGATGTAACTCATTTATTCTCATTGACCGTATTAGATCTGTATACATATATGAACTTTCGCCCCTTTGACTCTAATATTAATCAACTTCAATTACCATGACACCCATCTCTACCAGAATATCTACTAATCCCAAAACACTCTAAACCCCAACTTATCATTTAACACAAATCGTTACCTTATCTACATATATAAAAAAAAATACTCTCTAACCCTTTGTACATAGGATATGTGTTTCCCCTACCCAAAACTCAATTCCCTTATTTGGCGGCCTGGATTCTACCTAAGGCGGCCCCTCCTCACTAAAATCTATTCCAATTCCCGTCCCAACATATTTTGTTGTGAACTCTTACATGACACTACCCCCTAATACAAAATTGCCATCCCCAAAAATCTCAATCTCATTGCCTCACTACAAATACAACAAAATAATATTATTAATCATAAACATAAATATATATCACTCAAAATCTACAATTATTCTCCACAACTGCTGTGTCAACCTCAATATTTCACAAAACTCTGTTACATTCCATTAACTCAAAAACAACATTACATCATATTCATCTCTACTATTTCAAATTCAACTTTGATTTTCACTTGGACAGATATATGTGCCCCATAAAATTATGCATCACCCAAAACACTATCTCTTATTAGATTTCACAAATCGTTACTTTATTTCTCATTGTAGCAAACTATTTTTATCATTACTTCCAAACATCGGTAATACATCAAACATTACATTGAACACTCATTACTTAAAACATTTATACGTAATATACCAGTGACATGTTATTGCTGATCAGCTGATACCCTAACATAATGAAAACACATCTCAAATTGAACAAACTACATGAAATATATAACTATTTATTTATCATTACTCCTCACCTTCTGGTTTCCCATTTTCTCTGATTCTGATAGTTCATATTGACCGCCTGCCAGACGATTTAATTATTGGCTTAGTTAAAAAATATACACACATGATTAAAACACATATTTTATCAATAACTATATCTATTTACTACAATAAAATAATACACTTAAAATTATGGCATGGATAACTTGTATTGAAAATATGATCATCTAGTTATTTGAGCAGAGTGCAAACATTTTTTATTGAATCAAACTTTGAATGAGCAAAAAATTTCTTTATTTTATAAAATTTAAGTTCGTGACTCGTTTGAGTCACCTCCTAGCCACACACACTATTTCAGATTATGGTGGACTGTGGCGCCCATTCGCTTCCACAGAGACTGTATATTTTGGAGTAGGGTTTTTTACCTCTCCGTGTCTCTGCTTCCGCTATTAAGTTTTAAACATAGTGAACGTCATCATGTTCTCGTTCTATAATGATACACCCTTAAAACGGTTCTACCACCTGTCTATGCTACCCCAAATCGGGCAGAGTGGCAGCCGCTGTTCCATAGTACCGGAGATTTCCTCTAATGTCACCCCCCAATGAATTTCAAATATATACCAATTTCAAGTCAGCTATGGTCAAGGGACTTGATATGACCATAGCTGGCCGCTAGCCAAAACCACGGTTAGTGCTGGTAAGACAGTAACCGCCCGAAAAGTCGAGGAAATCTAACTTTAATTTAATTGCCTGTTTTATATCCATCTCATTATATGCGACACGTTATTTAGTATTGTGTGTAAAATTTTTTTTTGTATTTTACACAGATAAGGTGTGCCGCACATTTATCGCCAGTTTGGCCTCCGATGGAGGTAACACTCACTGTTACCCCCAACCCATTTCGCTATCTAAGAGAGCACAGGCCACCCCCTCAATAGCCACTTAATAGCTAATTAATTAATTAAAAAAATTTTATATACATTATCATAATATGTTCATCAACAATCATTTAACCCATTCTCAACTTTTTTACCATTTGACTCTCTTGAAATTTTCAAAATTTAGTATTAATAATCATTATATATCATTTTTCATTTATTATTAAAAAATTTTTTAATTATATTTATTAAACACAATGATTGCATTAAAATCTCACTATTGCATTAACACCTCAATCACACCTGTAAACATTTTTTATTATACATGATTATAAAATTTTCATACTTACACTCCATTTAACACGATATACATACAAAACATAATCACCATCATCTCTGAAACATTTCACAAAAATTATTAATTTAAATTAAATAATTTATCATTCATTACCAAATTCCATCTCGTAAAATAAATTAAATTCATAAAAAAATTAATTAATTAACATTTGGATAAGCAATCAAAATATTTAACATGTATCAAATTGGTTTAATTTAATTAATGACTGACAATATAAATTATATAGGTATCGAAACAATCACCATTAGTCAATTACTGTTTTCAAAATTAATTCTGGTATTTATTTAAATTGCAAAATATTGATATTATTATTCTCACAACATTTTCTAATACATATACACATTATTTACCTAACGTTTCATAATACATACAAATGAATTCACTATATTATTTACAAACTCTTGCTATTAATTGTTCAGTTTTTTCCGCACTTCATTGT
Organism: Magicicada septendecula; assembly: GCA_034769895.1. Taxonomy (NCBI): domain Eukaryota; kingdom Metazoa; phylum Arthropoda; class Insecta; order Hemiptera; family Cicadidae; genus Magicicada; species Magicicada septendecula. The sequence continues at coordinate 428,809,739 of CM068372.1, forward strand.
CCCATTCTGCCATGTCAAGAAACCATTAAACACAAAATATTTATACTGTCTTTTATTGTTTTAATAGTTTAACCTCCATCGTTCCAAATCAACCTTGGTTCTACATAACATCGTTCAATTTTATCAGCACACAAATGACTGTTTTGTGTGTTGTAACCAGAAAAACTAACTTCAATCAACTTATTCAAATACTCGTTAAACCAGTCTACATTAGGTATTTTTGTCAAATCTCCATCATTAAATTCATTAACTATTGGGTTAATCATTTTTATTAAATCATTGTAGTCGTTATCATTCACATATATTTCTAAACTTTCCTTCCATTCATCATACTTTCTATTTAAGTCATATAATTCTGTTTCTTTACAAACATACAATTCTCCCCCTATATCTCTCTCATCATAACCCCAAATCACACTCTCAAAAGTATTACAGACAGAGGGTATAAATTCAATTAAATCTTTCCTGACTTCTCTAGGAAAAACAAAAAACTTATTTGTAGCACACTTGTCTACACAATATATACGTGAAGGTCTTCCTTCACCCCCCATTCTACCTCGTAAACAATTTACCCCCTGTTTCATACCCATAATATAACTCTCTTTCCACTCTCTCTCCAACTCATTAACACACATTAACATCTCATAATCACATTCTACAACTTCATTAGTACTCTCAGATATTACATTTTCAATGACATTATTATCAACATCATTATTATTTATTAATTCATTACCTAACACAACATTGTCATTACGACTTTCGTTTGTATTATTCTTGCTCTGTTCTACTTTATTCAGACTATTTCTTGTCATTTCATCGGCATTTTCAAGACATTTATTCTTGTCTTGTATGTTATTTATCAACTCGTCAAATTTTATATTTATATTTTGCTGTAACTGCATATTCTGGTCTTTAATTTCATTCAAAATAATATCGTTTTTAATATTCTGCTGTTCGCATTTTATTTTCTGCTCTTTGAATTCGTTACTTAAAATTTCAAATTTCTCGTCATTAGTATCAAAACGTTTATTGAGGTCATTATTCTGTTTATCGAAATTAACTTTCATAAAATCTAATAGGTCATCTAATGACAATTTTTTCTCTTTCGTTTTATTCGATTTAATCAATATTGGGGTAGATTTCGCTTCTGCTTGATCGACCATAATTGATCCAGTTAGGTCATCGTTAACTATTGATTGTACGCTCAACTCAGCTGTTGGCCTTGACTGACTTACTTCGCTCACACCAGGTGACGGGTTCATCGAACCAAGGCCACTCTCACTCATAATTGAATCTACTATACTGCTCTTCTCTGTGTTTTCAGACATTTTTATTTAATCTATTTTGTCTTACGTAACAACTACCAATGATTAGTCTTTTTTCAAAACTGATATTACAACATACATAAAATCACCCTTTTATCATAATTACGTAAGTTTACATCACTACACTTTTGCTTTCGCAACCGTACTCCGTTCAATGTACTGTCAAATGTAGGCCGTTGCAATAACTTTTTTGTTATATTACATCCTGGTCACGCGGTACCAATTGTAACTTTTATATTTTTCGGTATATTTATTTTTTCAAATTAAGTTATCAACTTCCACTTTTCTTACGACTTGGATCTGGCCGGATCTCGTAGTGGAGGTAAACCCATTTCGTTCGACGAACTCTGACAGCACATAAAACGAACTAAGGTTTTGAAAGAAACTAACTCTCAATTTTTTGGAAGAGAAATCATTTTTGTTTATTAATCAGAAATATTGAATCTATCAGTTTTCCATTTATCAAATTTCCAATTTCATATTTATAGGTTTACATGTTTTAGAAATTGTGTAACTCCTACAGCTTACGTACTAGGCTTAACTTCTACTACTTACGTACTTTAAAATAGCCCAGCCTGCTCATTCACTACTCACATTCTCACCACTCCGTATTAATACAAAACTCCATTTTTATGTAAAATAAACGACAAGCCTTTATTAGGTAACATTACGTATGTGGCGTCGTACTACCCGACCACGTGTTGCGTTTACCACAGTCTTCCATATTCCGGATTTTTATAAGCTGGTAGCATTTAATCAAGTTCAATAATTATTCATCGTCACTGGATGCACTGTAATCTGTGTTTCGGAGACTCACCTAATTATTTTGTCGGCCGACTTATGAAAAAAATATGAAACTTTGCCCGGGCACAAAACTGATAGCAGCCACGCGTGGCGTGGGTTGTTAGTCGACTGCTCTGTCACCGAGAACGTAACAGGTACAGCTTGCTTTCTTTGGAGGGAAGCTGTTGTTCACTGCCACTATTTTTCGTCGCTCATTGCTCATTTGCTGTTGGGTAACCATTTTATATATGGAATGGAGCTGATGTATGTGTGTGACCAGAGGACAATATTTGACTTGGCTCTGCTGATGTCACCAACAGTAGGCGGAGTTTAATGCTGTTTCCGGTATTGGGCTGATAGCTGCGACAAACGGTTTGCTACATCGCCATGTTTCACAGCGTGGGTTGTATTTTCCAAGCGTCACTCCGGCGCGCCGCCCATCAATGTTGCATACGGGCGTGATCACACACACGCAAAGTTCTGTGAAAAATTGGGGTGGTAAATTCTTCGCCGCATTACTCAACAACAACCTGCGTCTTACTGCTTTGTTTCACTGTTGTTGCTTAGCACTGTTCTGTTATACGAACAAATACGTTGCACAATAATACAGTTTTACAATATTTTATACAAGCCCGCCCGAAAACGAAATAAGTAAAAATATATAAATGCCCCATACGGTTAAAATAAAAAATACCCAAAAATGACCCGCTACAATATGAAATAAAATTGTTACTTACCAGGGTTCGAATTAGCGAACCGGGAGAGCAGAATGTGGTTGCTTAAATAATAACAATCATTTATTTGTTCATTAATAATTAAATTTTATTGATCCTTTATTATTTTGTATCTTTCTTTTACTCAACCCCTTGCAATCCAAATAATTCTTAGATTTTTTACATGTTCAATAAAAATCGTACAGACAAACTCGTTAGTTTCCTTTATATCTGAGCTTATCTATCTCCAAGAAAAATAATCAGATTTTTAATACTATCAAATTTTATTGACACAAACCAGCGCCTCCTATTTTTTTCTTCATTTTTATTCACGCACGCATTCATACATGCCCCATTCCCTTAAGTGAGATCTCAGTTCAACAAAAATTAATAGTATTGCAATTTGGTTTAACCCTTGTTAAAATGTTGTTCTACCCCATTTGAGTCGTCACATTGTTCTACGCACACTACGTAGATTATTCCGTGGTCTGCACTGAATTTACATGTTTTAAATTGTTAATTCACTCTGAGAAAATTTAAAATTGTTATTTTACATTTTACAAAACTTTATACTTGCTGTATTCACATTCTAAGTGCGGGCGACGCAAACTTCGCCTAACCAGCTAGCCGGCGGACGCGACGGTTACATGCGTCCGTAGATGTTAGTTGTTTGTTGCCGACTGTCTTTGTTTTGTGTGTGCAATGAAAACTGCTAGCGCTGACACACCTACATTCCACATATTGTTGTTCGTCGCTGACGTAACATCGGGTGATGCCGTTACATCACTTGTTTACAATTTTGTAAGTCATTGGGTGACCTTGGCACAGTTTTTGCTGGTTGTTTTCTGCGTTATATAAATTCACGAACAATATTTTCAATCAGTCGTACCACTTTCGCTACCAATGAATTTTACCTTTCTGTTTACGTTTTGTCCCAATTATTATTTTTACATTGTAAAAATGTTGATTGCTTTTATTCAAAATACAAATTTATTCATTACCCCAAATAGGCCAAAATGTCCCGTTACAATACCCCCTCAATGAGAGGTTTTATGCCGAAGCATAAAAACTCTCATTGACACACTCATACTTGCTAAAGGGATCAGCCAGGATATGTCGCCACAACCCCCTTTACGGTTTACAAAAAAAATATAATTAACTCATCCTTGGTCCAGTGACTGTGATCGCACCTGAATGACATTACTCGACTTCTCTCTCGAGATCCCAACACCATAAAGTCAGACAGATACTCAACGCCCCTGCTCTGATGCGCTGGCCAGCTCAGGTCCGCCGTCACAGCATCACCAAACTCTGAAACAACAAATTAAAATATCAACTAGTGGCCTTATACAACACCATATCCCCAACTGATCTGTCTCCCCCTAGCGGTGCTGGTTTGCGCTAAGAAGCACTGGTTTTGTTCTTCACTTACTTCTAACATATATAAGAATACCTAACAACACAACATGATACCCATTTCAAAATTCCATAATCTCATTCTGTCTACCTTCTCTTGTTAACTTTTATCCCAAAATTCAAAATTATTGCCCTGATTACCATCAGAATTTAAATAAACATTTCCCATTACCATCGTACACATTTCTCTTATCCCCAATTTGCATCACAAATTTTTGAATTCATAAAATTCTCTTAAATACTAACAAACACAATATAACATAAGAAAACATAGTACATTCATAATTCACATTGTTATTATTATGTTAAAATAAACAATTTGTATTTAAAAATTTACACACTTTACATCATTAAATTTGCATATAAAATCATAACATTACCTTTTAATCTTAATTTAACTTTTATTAATTCATTTCCCAAGAAAAATTAAATTTTTTTTTTTCTACATAACATTTTATTTATTATTCCATTTCTTTAACTTGGGTGATTCTCAGTTATTCATCATAATTCACTTTATCAACTTGGCATTTACCCATAATCTCACCCCTTTTATGACTCTAATGCTCCCTTACAAAATCTACTTATCTAATATGACACCCCTCTATCAAAAAATCTACTAACCCTTCTCTACCTCTAACTAACTACTCTAATTCATCTCGCATCATTCTCCCCTTGTCACAAAATACTCTCTACCCCCTTTTGTACTCAGGATGTGTTTTCCCTCCCAAAGCTCATTGCCTTATGTTGGTTCCTGGACTTTATCCCTAGGCAACCCTTTCCGGCGCTAAACGGTCCCTTCCCGTCCCAACCCTTTTGTTGCGGACTCCTACCACACCACCCCCTCTTACAAAACTCCCACTTACCTAATAATTACTCTCCCATTACATCATTACTACTACAAAATAACATCATCATTTATAAACATCAATATCACTCATTATTCTACATATTTCCCCATAGCTACTGTGTCACTATCAATATTCAAATTCTACATTACTTGTATTTCATTTCTTATTCTCTTTAACACCCCAGTATATTCAACTTGAACTGACTCAAACGTTTTACTCAAACAATTACTATCACCCAACTTCTATCTTTTACAACCCATTGAAAATTTTAATTATCTCAAATTTATTTCCTTATTTCTTTGAAATTGTTCTATAACATTGAAAACTTATTCTATAACATATTATTCTATTTTTATAATCCTTATTCCTAACATACTACATTGAATTAACACAATAAGACATAATAAACACAATATAGGAAGTATCTAGCGCATCTATTTTGCTAGTCAAAAACAAAATTATTTAGTTATTTCAGTAGTGAGTCATCATTATTAAAATACAACAAATTTCTAATTCGTTACCCGCCTTGGGTAACCTCCCTGCCACACACACTATGACCCCCCTGGACTGTGGCGTCCAGTTGCGTCCACAAGGACTGAAGTTTTGGAGGAATTTGACATCTCCGTGTCCTTGCTTCAGCGTTACATTTTAATAAAACTAGATATCATAATATCTAAATGTTCATATTATACGCCCCTAATGCGGGTCTACCACCTGGCTATGCTGTCCCTACTCGGACAGAGTGGCAGCCGCTGTTCCATAATTTCCGGGATTTCCCCTAGTGTCACCCCCCTGTTAATTTCTAAATTCACCTTTACAACGATAACAGCTATGGGCAGTTAAGGCAGAACGTGACGCAATGAGCCCCAACCATAGCTGTTAAAGCTAAACCAATTCCACGGTCAGGGTTCGGTGAGGCCGTGACCGCCCGAAAAGTTGGGGAATCACAAGTAAAATATATTTTTTAAAATTAAAATAACAATTTACATTACATGACATTTCTAGTCTTGGTGGTGTTTTAACCTCATACATTTCTTTCTTAACTTTCCCTACCTTGACCTTCATTAACATAAAATAATAAGTACAACAAAATATTTACTTAGTCACTTAAATTAATCTATTTACACTTAACGATGTTGTCATTTCATGAAAATAGACAATTCTCTTTTTAGATTTACCAAAATTACATAACTTACACTTTTAATTTCATTTTCAAATCTATTTACTCGTGACCTTGTTACATTTTATTATTGCATAATAGATTTTATTACATAAGAGTAAATTTTGTTTGAACACACTGCCTCATTAAAATTATTTATTTACACGCCTAGGCATTCCACCAACTTTCAATTTAACATTTATTTATTTATTAATTATTATCACATTAAAATCTCATCAAAAAATTTAAATTCATTATAAAAATTCAAACATATAACATTCAATCACAATATTTAAACATCTCAAATTATTTACTTCAATTAATTATTTAAAACACATGTTTCAATTATTATCAAAACAATTACAATTAATCAATTACTGTCTAAAATTATTTTCATTATTTATTTAATCTACTGAAATAATCTTATTATTATTAAAACAACTACCTACACACATTGTTTACATTATATACTGGTTATAGTCAATATACACACAATCAATTTCACTAAATTATTTACAAATTATTCGTCATTAACTGTTCAATTTTTTCACACTTCATTGTCCAAGTCTGCAAGTTCATTACCAACAATTACAATATTTAACAATGTCCATACACTGATTTTTTAATTTCAACCTCCATCATCATCATATATATAACGAATATATGTATAACATACATCATTGTTATCTGCACACAATTTGTTATTATTATTATTATTATTATTATAATCCATTAACTTTATTTCATTCATTATGCCATTATAATTTATAGGGTTATTCCCTATTAATATTTCATAAAACTTGTCAACATAAGTTATTATTGTCCAGTCTCCAGCAGTATTATTGGTCAACGTCAGGTAAGCTATTTTATCATTTTTATATTCCTCTACTATTACATCAGGTAAGTGTTCATTGTTTATAAAGATATTATCAAAATAATTCTCTATCTCTCTTTCAACAGGTAAGTATTTTATATGGTTTATCTTCACCCCTTCTAATCTTTCTCTCAACTCATCATAATTTCTTTTTAACTTATATAATTCTATCTCTCTCTCAATACACCATTCTCTATTTAAATCTCCCTCACCATAACACCATATCACACTTTCTCTCTCACTCCATGCAGAGGGCACTAAATCATTAAAACATTTCCTGTTTTCTCCAGGAACAATAACACCTCGAAAAAAATTTACCCTCTGTTTCATACCCACAATATAACTCTCTTTCCACTCATTATCTAATCCATCAACACTAATTACGACGCCTTTACAATCTATTACTCTCTCTCTCTCTCTCTCTCTCTCTCTCTCTCGCTTACTATCTCTATCTCATCACTATCCAATACTTTATTCTCAACTATATCATTATTATTATTTAACATTATTTCATCATTAGAATTAATTATATTAACATCACCACTTACCTCAGAATTGTAATCACTATCATTATCTTCACTAGTCAACACTACCTCTCCCACTATTTTGTCACTGTTATTTGGTAATTCATTATTAGAATTATCGTTAGCATTCACCTGGTTAATTATTCCCTCACTCTCATTAACAACATTATTATCACGTACCTGTTTTAATTCAACTTCTGTACTCTCTTTTAATCGGTATCTATCTCTTCTCCACTCCTCGTTTTGTTTTTCCAATTCATTATTGAATCCCTTGACATCACTAATCATGTCATCTAACATTGCGTTTTGTTTACCCATTTTTTCCAACTGTTTGTCCATCATTTCCGCCCTTTCATCCAATTTTTTATGAATCATTCGCAACATATCCATCATATCCATTATCATTTTATAATCAGATTCACTCATCTCATTACTTACCTCATTATCTGTCACCTGATCGACTTTATTCTTGTTAACTTGATTTGTCTCTCTACCTTTCTTTACCACCACCACACTCTCATCATTATCACTAGGCCTATTTACTGCCTTATTTTCTACCACTGTTACTTCAACTATCTTACCTTTATCCTCACTATGTTTTTTAATTTCCGCGAATATTCCTTCTTCTTGTTCTTCCATTCGTGTTAGATTATTATCTAAATTACTCCACTCCTCGTCTGTCATCTCACCTACAACCCCTCTAAATTCACTCTCCCACTCATCCCACGCGAAACCAATATCATTACCTTGTATCTTAGCGATATTTAAAAGATTTTTATTATAATACCCTTTATACTACTTAATAATTATCATACATATTAATTATTTTACATATTACTTCACAATACCCGCTACAAAACATCAACATTAATATTTCACATTTATCACAACATAACCCCCATCTACATCTATTTTACGTAATTTATTTTTACCTCAAACAACCATTCTGCTCTTCCAGTGGGCCTATATTATATACAATTTATATAATTGTCCAGCTGTAAGGGCGCCATTTGTAATATTATATTCCTTTAACTATTTTGTTCACCTTACTTACTCACAAACAGGTATGTTTACCTTTGAAATTCAGATGCCATTTTGCGTACTGCCAACTGCATATGAAATAAAATTGTTACTTACCAGGGTTCGAATTAGCAAACCGGGAGAGCAGAATATGGTTGCTTAAATAATAACAATCATTTATTTGTTCATTAATAATTAAATTTTATTGATCCTTTATTATTTTGTATCTTTCTTTTACTCAACCCCTTGCAATCCAAATAATTCTTAGATTTTTTACATGTTCAATAAAAATCGTACAGACAAACTCGTTAGTTTCCTTTATATCTGAGCTTATCTATCTCCAAGAAAAATAATCAGATTTTTAATACTATCAAATTTTATTGACACAAACCAGCGCCTCCTATTTTTTTCTTCATTTTTATTCACGCACGCATTCATACATGCCCCATTCCCTTAAGTGAGATCTCAGTTCAACAAAAATTAATAGTATTGCAATTTGGTTTAACCCTTGTTAAAATGTTGTTCTACCCCATTTGTTACTTATCTGTTCATTTGAGTCATCACATTGTTCTACGCACACTGCGTAGATTATTCCGTGGTCTGCACTGAATTTACATGTTTTAAATTGTTAATTCACTCTGAGAAAATTTAAAATTGTTATTTTACATTTTACAAAACTTTATACTTGCTGTATTCACATTCTAAGTGCGGGCGACGCAAACTTCGCCTAACCAGCTAGCCGGCAGACGCGACGGTTACATGTGTCCGTAGATGTTAGTTGTTTGTTGCCGACTGTCTTTGTTTTGTGTGTGCAATGAAAACTGCTAGCGCTGACACACCTACATTCCACATATTGTTGTTCGTCGCTGACGTAACATCGGGTGATGCCGTTACATCACTTGTTTACAGTTTTGTAAGTCATTGGGTGACCTTGGCACAGTTTTTGCTGGTTGTTTTCTGCGTTATATAAATTCACGAACAATATTTTCAATCAGTCGTACCACTTTCGCTACCAATGAATTTTACCTTTCTGTTTACGTTTTGTCCCAATTATTATTTTTACATTGTAAAAATGTTGATTGCTTTTATTCAAAATACAAATTTATTCATTACCCCAAATAGGCCAAAATGTCCCGTTACATGCTATTGTCAAAACGTATGTCATGAACTAATAGAGAAAAATCTATTCTGTTTATGAATATGAGGAATCAGCATCGAGTAATGGTGTTGCCACTAGTAAAAAAATTTTCAAAAGTTTTCCTCACTGCTTAAATGCAATGTACCATTACTTTCTGAATGTGTCTTGTATTACTAAAACTGAAGTGTCTATAACTGCTCATAGTGTATTGTACAATTTCATTCAAATTGTTGCAGTCATGTGCCGTGTAATGAAGTATTATGTAGAAGTTCAGTAAAGGAAGGGTACGTTGAGATACAAAATTAAATTTTTACAACGTTATGGTGGTCCCTGTACTGTCCTATGGATATGACTTATGGACGACAACCAAGATACAAGAAAGTAAAATACAGGCCTCGGGAATGACATTCTTAAGAGGGGTTAAAAGGTGTTCTAAATTTGGTCATATAACGAGTGAGGTCATAAAAGAAGCATTACAAGTTTTTAACTTCAATGAAAGATTAAAAGGTTATAAACAATGGTGGAAAGGACACTTATAGGAGACAGGTGTGTGGGTAGAGCAGAAAGAGATGACTGGAGGGAACTCTGAAGGTTGAACAGGCAGCAACGTGGCTATGCTGTGATGTGAAGATGATACTGATGAAAAGAATAAAACAATTAATAAGACTAATGAAGTAATTATCATAAAATATGTTGTGTAACATAGAGGTTGCTTATAATTTTTATTCTTTGGTGATCTGATCAGTAACATCACTTGTGTAAACCATGAGACAATTGTATTTTTATCAAATGACAATATCTTCGAGTCCCTAGTTCGGGGCCAGTGTGACAATTGTATGTATTTCAATTAATAATATCTTACCTTCGGGTTTCACACCAAGGTTCTGCAGACGAAACCAGTTGCAGAAGGATTACTTGTGTTTTAGTTACGAAATAATTACGCTAACACAAATTTTTCAGATTCTAACAAATTAGTTTTCTTTTATTAAACTGAATTATTTGCTTTCACTTTATCTTCACACTACAGTTTCAATAAAAAACAAAATTACATGGATATTTAATCACTCAGTATGAACTACTATAAAAAATGACTTAACCTTAGCGTTATTTTGTTAACCAACACTTTCCGTCACTCTCTCTCTCTCATACTCTTTTAAATCCCTTCCTGAGATCTCATTAATAAAATATTTTAACTTGGAAATATTAAATTGTATTTAAACTTTGATTAAAATTTTCTATTTTTTAATTTTTTCAATGAATTGTGTTCAGTACAGTTACCCATCCGTATGGTGTTCCTATCGTTGTTTCACCACCTTGTGTTCCCCACTTTCTTCATTAATACACTCCGAAACTAGTTTTTTACAGTTAAATTTTCTGTCAGCTGTTACTTGTTACCCCATAGTTTACGTTATTTTAACAAATGCACCATTACTTTCAGTCGGCCGACTTTAGGTTTGCTCGCGAGCACTGATTGGGTTGACCACTACATTGTTCACATTTTACTAGTTGTTTTACTGGATAGGCCGATTATAATATTTTCAGCCTATCTTGCACCCGAGGCCACCGTTAACTTACGACCGCTCCAGTTGAAGACTGTTATTCCACTCAACTCTTAGTCAAAGACTGACGACGTTAGGTAGTCAAAGATCAGATCACCAAGCAGCGCGCGCCAAAAGTATGTATTTTTGATTTCACCGTCTCTGATTGACCGGTATGTCCAAACGTTCAGCCCGGGAATTCTGATATTCTTTACTGTCTGTTGTAATGGACGTTTTCAGTAATTCATGGCTGCATGAGTTGCCAGCGGTTGCATAATACGTCTAGACTAATTGACTCAAAGCAAAACACAGACGTGGTGTTTTGTAATAACACTGCATGCGTGGTTGGTAAAATCGAGGTTCCCCAAAGGTGAACACTGACTACATTGGGATTACAATTGATTTAAATTATTATTTTTAACATACAGTTCTGTACCGTTACAACCAGAGCGTGTTAAGTATGTCACGTTAGAAATTTTTAAGGATGTTCTGATGTCTTCAGAATATATTCATTTCAAGTAATAAAGAAATAATATGAAATCTGTTGAATCCAATTTCAAGGTGTATATTCCTATAGTTCATGTTTGGTATATAAACTTCATGGGTGGTTTGAATTAAGATGATAGTATTAAATTATTACAAAACTGATTTCATCATAGCAGCTAGGAAATAAAACAGAACAAAAACAACATATTAGAAGGGGCTTATCATCTTTGCATTCCAGAGCACCACAGGTGCGCATGGATGAGGCCCTCACTTCTTTCTCCTACTAGGTGGCTTTGATTTCTGATTCCAGTTCTTACCAAATCTAATTCCACCTCTTGCAGCCATTGTCTTCCAAGTCTTCCTAACCACCGCGCTCCTCCCACTTCACCATACAGGATCCTCTTTGGTTGCCTGTCTTGACCATTCTCTCCAGATGCCCTAACCAACCAATTCTTAGTAAATCATACTATCTCACTTTCTTCGAGTGTAGTATCTATTTCATGGTTGATCTTCAGAATTTCTATTTCTTTTACAGTACTGTAAATCTTCCTTACTATTTTCTGTTGAATCAAGAGGCTTATTACATATATTGTAAAATTAGGTGACTGTGTGCGTGCTCATGCAATATAGAAAACAGCTGCTTAAACATTTGACACAGTACACTACTTGTCTTCACATAAATCCATAACAGTGCACTGCTATCTTGTTTACAAGATACAGAATTACTTATACAGGTACAAACACTACTAAAAATGATCCCAACACACAGCTTATCAGATCTGTAAGTGTAAAAGCTTGTTATGTATTGCCTTCTGTAATTGTTAATAATGTAGCCAAAACCAAGAAAACAATTCTAATAAAGAGTAGCACAAAAGTTGCTTTACACTTAAATTAAAAAAAAATACACAAATAATTGTTGGTTTTACTTATTTTTATTTATAGTTGTTTATGGTTTGTAGTTGATAATTTTCAAGCACTCCGAGTCATAGATAAAGAAATGTCCACAAAATTTCATTTTGTTTTCTTTGGACCATTTTTGGGCATTAAGATATTGTTACAACGGTCTACTTGATCGTCTTAGGTACAGTGGAAACAAAATACAAGACACCAATTAAGTCACTAATCACCAGCTTTAATTTTCACAGTTAAACAGTTCGTAATTAACAACACTGTCTCTTACAACAAATCAAATAAAAATTGTTTACATGCAAATAAATGTTTACTAATATTAAAACACAATTGTATTACAATATACCGCCCAATTATAAAACACTTCACTAATAACCACTTGAACGCACACAGTAATATCGCCCGATAATCACTTGTAATCGCCCAACAATAAACTAAAAACTAAGCAGCAGGTATGAGCTATTTATAGTCTCCAGTGTTCCATAACATGCATCCTTAACAAGTCATCGAAAATTCTAGAGGACACTTCAGCACGACCTTCGCAGAAACACGCACCATTGGGCTAATTGAGATGCTTCCAGAACGAACGAGACGTGCCACATTATGTAATACTGCCTCACATGTCAAGTGTCATATATGCATTACAGCTGCGGGATCGTTCTCCAATGTACCAGAACATTCCATAATGACACAACACTTTTCCTGTATTATGTAACACTTCTCCCTCTCTAAGCCTGTTCGTCCCAAACTGGCAAACCGTCTCTGAAGTAATACTTGGCCAGGCGATCTATCTGGACGACCTTGAACTTCTTCCTGTTGAATCCGATAGACAACATCGTTGATTCTTTTTTTCGCCGTGTAGGGTCCTTCCCAGTTAGTTTGAAGTTTACGTGAGCAACCACGACGGCGCTTTGGGTTAAACAACTAAACCTGATGTCCTTCTTGGAAACCCACACTATTACTGCGAATGTCATACCGAGTTTTCATTTTATCACTAGCTATTTTCAGCCGTCCTCTTATCAAGCGATTCATTTCTCGCAGTTGGTTTTCTAATTGCGAGGAATAGTTCTGTGGCTCTTGGGACTGAGTCTCAGGTGATCCAAACATCAAGTCCCCAGGAAGACGAATCTCCTGCCCAAACACCAATTTTGCTGGAGTCATGCCGGTTGTGTCGTGTACTGATGACCTATACGCCATAAGGAATAGTAGGATACATTGGTCCCAGTCTGTTTGGTTCTCGTCAACAACTTTCGAAAGATGCTGCTCAAGTGTCCTATTGAATCTCTCAACCATTCCGTCCGACTGAGGATGCAGAGGCGTTGTTCTGGTCTTTCGAATTCCGAGGAGACGGCATAATTCTTTAAACACACCTGATTCGAAATTTCTCTCTTGATCCGTATGGATTTCAATAGGGGCTCCATAACGACAACAGAAGTTGTGAACTAACTCCTTTGCCACAGTGGTAACCTCCTGATTTGGAATTGCGTAGGCTTCCACCCATTAGTAAAGTAGACCCCAACAACCATGATGTAACGGTTTCCATCAAAGGTTAGGGCCTTGACATGAACTGTCCCAACCGCAGGCGAGGTGACCTTTTCTATTGAGTTATTTTCTGCGTCTTTATCATTGGTACAGTCTGTTCAGAAATTTGTTTTGGTTGTATTTTCAGAACTGCTCAACTTCACTTTTAATTTGTTCTCTTATATTTGCCATTGAGTTTTCTACTGCAGATATTTTTGTAGACATAGATTCTTCCACAGTCAAGACAGATTTTTCTACTTCAGCTATTTTTAATGACATTGATTCTTGTACCTCCGATATTTTAGTAACTTGTTTATTAAGCTCACCTCGTAGGAGACCCAATTCTGCGGTACTATGTTCTTGCATCTGTTTCTGCTCCTGTATTAATGCTTTGATGTCTTCTGTTTCATGCTTCTGTTCCCCTGCCTCCTATAGTCGTCGTTCCTCTGTCTCTAGCAGGAGGTTTTTTTTTGTCTCGCTTCCGCTTTCTTGTCTTGTCGTTTTTCTGCTCTTCTCTTTCTTGTCTTCGTTCTTCCTTGTGTTGTTCGTGTGTCTGCCGCAGCAGTGATTGGAAAGCTTCCATCATCTGACTGGCATCCATTGTTTACGATTAATTATAAATTACGCTCGTCTTGTACAAAGTATTCACTGTTTCCACTGTTAATGGTTCTATCCCACTTCTGACACCACTATTATGATGGTCTACTTGATCGTCGTAGGTACAGTGGAAACAAAAGACAAGACACCAATTAAGTCACTAATCACTAGCTTTAATTTTCACAGTTAAACAGTTCGTAATTAACAACACTGTCTCTTACAACAAATCAAATAAAAATTGTTCACACGCAAATAAATGTCAACTAATATTAAAACACAATTGTATTACAATATACCGCCCGATTATAAAACACTTCACTAATAAC
This sequence comes from Magicicada septendecula, assembly GCA_034769895.1. Lineage (NCBI taxonomy): Eukaryota > Metazoa > Arthropoda > Insecta > Hemiptera > Cicadidae > Magicicada > Magicicada septendecula. The sequence continues at coordinate 428,824,919 of CM068372.1, forward strand.
CACTTGAACGCACACAGTAATATTGCCCGATAATCACTTGTAATCACCCGACAATAAACTGAAAACTAAGCAGCAGGTATGAGCTATTTATAGTCTCCAGTGTTCCGTAACACGTGTCCTTAACAAACCATCGAAAATTCTAGAGGACACATCAGCGCGACCTTCGCAGAAACACGCACCTTTGGGCTAATTGAGAGGTTTCCAGAACGCACGAGACATGCTGCATTATGTAATACTGCCTCACATGTCAAGTGTCACGTATGCATTAACAGCTGCGGGATCGTTCTCCAATGTACCAGAACGTTCCGTAATGACACAACACTTTTCCTGCATTACGTAACAATATTTACAGACCATCTTAATAGGTTTTAATAACAGAACATCTTTATTCCTTAAAAATTATACAAGGCTTGTCGAGAAGGAGGCTTTCAATTAAAATGATCATTCAGCGTATTAATAACAGTAGTAGCACCCCTTTAATTTTAAGAAGAATACTATTTCTTCTTGAAGAAACCTGTTTTCACACAGTCAAGATTGTGTGAGAGAAAGTGACATTCTGAGTAGTTTGAACACAATTTATCAAAATAATTTAAATTTTCACTAACAGATGCTACATTGTCAGGCTGTCAAGACAAAACTGTTATTTTTGTGATACCAACATTACAAGCAAAAATTATTTCATTGTGGGTTAAATTTTAACAAATTTACTTATTTTTATAAATTCAATTGGCTTATTGAAACTCTTTGCTGTGTGACTTTTGTGCCGTCATGTACATTTAGAACTTATGGAAATTATTGTTTCTGTTAGATTTAGTAACTATTTATAAAGAATAGTACTGATCACTATTAAAAAAATGTAACACTCAGCTTGTCAAATTCCCCAAGCTTAAAAACGTTAGCTTATTGTTTTTTTTTTTTAAATTGTTGGTAATATAGCCAAAAGGTTAGCAAAACATTACTAATAGATATAAAACTTATGGTTAGTTACTACCTTGGAAAATGTGCAGCTCAACAAATCAATTAGGTGGATGCTTAAAGCCCCACTTATTCCAGACAGTTGACATCCTATTTTGTTCCTAAACTGTATCGTAAACTGTTTATTTAATATTGTATATATCTTACAGATGAAAAAGTAAAGCTGTACACTTACCAGCAGAGTGAGGATGACATAAAGTTGTGGTTTCCTTTGGAAGAGGGTTGCACAAGAAATGATGTACATATTATGGTCGCCAATGACAATATCCGAGTTGAGTGCAAAGAACAGCAGCTGTTATCTGGAAAATTCTTTCATATTGTTGAAGGTGATCTGACAACATGGTCGATTGAAAACAATAGGTAGTTAGCACTTATTTTCATCATCTACTGGTATATGTGTTTCAAGTTTGTGTTGTGTGTGTTAAAAGTTTGTAAAAGTAGATGAACCAAAATGAACGTGAAAAAAACTTTAAAGTTAGCTAAATTGTGACCTGTAAATTAATTTTTGGACTATAAATTTTTTCTTATAATTACAGTTCAATGCCAGTAATTTGAATTCTGTTGGTCTGAAATGTTCAGTAACCATAAACAATTTTTTTAAAGTAAAATACTAATGATCAAAATAATTGCATCATAAAAGTAAAGGGTTGTCCAAAAAGTAAAGGATGTTTGACCTTGGTAGACAACATAGAGGCCCCTTCACTGCTGCCATGTCATTGAACTTTCCCTTCTACTAGCTCAATCTTGGCCGGGCAGCAAGGCATTGAGGATGTTGTGTATTTTTGTGTGTCTTTGAAATGTGTGACAATATAAAAAATCCTGCAAAGTGTGAGATTGGTGGTGTGATATGCTTTTTGAACTGAAAAAATATCAGCCTATCAAAATTGATAGACAAATAATGGAAGTGCATGGTCATAATGTTATGGGTGAAGGATCTGGAAGAAGATAATGTATCTTGTTTAATGGAGGAAAGTCAAGTGTTCATAATGAAAAATGTTCTGGTCATCCCTCTCTTGCACTGAAGGACTCAAAGCAAAAATTGAAATTGATGAAAAGATTTAAGAGGACAAACATTTCTTGACAGTTTGCACATTTCTTGTTATTGAAATTTCAAGGGTCCTTCTTCATGAAAATTGTTATGAATAATCTTGGGTACAAAAAATGTACCTCACTCGATATGACCAACTTGTGGACTCGTGTTATGACTGGTGACAAGACATGGGTTTCGCAAGAAAACTCCGGAAATCAAGCACCAGGTCACTGGAATGGCATCATTCTTGATCTCCATTAAAACCAAAAAGATGCAAACAATCAGCACATAGAAAGTGATAATGACCATGTTTTGGGACTAAAAGGGTGTCCTTTTGATTGATTTTATGCCAAGAGGAGACACTTTGGTATTATGACTTCAAAGGTTCACTAGCTTCAGCATGCCATACAGAATAAATGATCTGGCTTGCCTACTGGAATAGTTTTGGTTCATGATAATCTGACTCATCCATACTCGCTTGCAGCAGCAGAAAGATTTTGTTTCGATGTTTTGGCTGGAGTGTTTTTCCATATCTACCATACAGCCTTGATTTAGCTGTAATTCTTATCTGTTTCCTAAGGTAGAAAAATTTGTATGTGGCGGTCAACTGTCTGAAAGAAACTGAAAGAAATTGTCACTGATTGGTTCAACAACTTCATGGCAGAAGAGTATAATGAAGGAGTAGAGAACTGTGCTTATCACTGTATGGTATTTGAATTTGAGTGGGGATTATGTAGAAAAGTAGTGTAAAATAAGTGTTAAATAAATTTTGTTTAACGAACACGTATTTTGACAGTTTTATAACAAAACATTCTTTATTTTCTGGACAATACTATATTACTTGTACAGTCATACCCCGCTTAACGCGAGTGATACGTTCCTCGGCGATTCGCGTAAAACGAAAATCGTGCTAAGCAGGGTTTCCTATTTTTTACCGATCAATACCTCATTGTTTTAGTTTTTATTGCTTTTTATATGATTTTCCTTGTCAAAATGTGTTATAAACATAATAAAATACGTATGTACGTACAAAGGTTTTGATAAATAAATATTCATAATACGAAATCTCAAAAAAGGCATTTTAATTTAAAAGATATACATACGTACATACAAACGAATATGTACAAAAATAATTTGTACAAACATCTACCTAATTCACTTACAGTTGATCACAAAGAAGATCCTTGAGAAGTTCCGGGTTGAGGTTCCTCAAGTGGCTTCTCAGTCGCAGGCTTTTTGAAAAATGTGTGTAGAGTTGGTTGTGATGCTTTTCGCTTCCTCTCATTTAATAGTTGTTGATAACAATATTCCATCATTGACAACTTTTTTGACTTTCGCGATTCTCTCCCAATCAACTTCATTTTGCTCTAATCCTGTTTGAATTAACATTAAACCTTCCTACAAAATTTTAGTTGACAAAATTCGCGGTGTTTCTTCAGGAACGATCTCTTCTTTTTCCGCTTCATCTTGAGATTGTAGATCCAGAAGTTCTTCGTTTATCAAAGGCTACGCGTCGGATTCAATCAATTCCATAATGTCTTGTTTTTCTATGGATTCTTCACTTAGCCTCCCTGTGTTGGCTAGCTGTGTGATGTCATTCATTAAATTTGAAAAAACTTTATTTTCTTCATTTTTGGCCACGTCCGGCCACAGTTTTTTTTTCCAACAACCATTCATGCAATGTTGTGTAACTTCTTTCCATGAAAGATCAATATTTTCAATGGCTTTCATAATGTTAAACGATTTCCACCATTCTTTCATTGACTGCTTGTCTGCTGAATCTGTTTCATGAATTAATTGGCCGAATGTGCGGCGCAAATAATACACTTTAAAAGCAGCAATTGCTCCCTGATCCATAGGCTGCAATAATGAAGTTGTATTGGGAGGAAGAAACACAACATCAACAGAAAAATCAGTTTGGAGGCTTTCCAAGGTAACAGAATGACCGGGCGCGTTATCTAGAACTAACAGGGCTTTATGTTCTGAGTCATTCTCCTCACAATATTTTTTTACTTCGGGGATGAAATGGTTAAGATACCAATCATTAAACACAGCCATTGTCACCCAAGCCTTCTTGTTTGATGTCCATATGATGGGCAAATTTTCTTTTTTATAAAATTTCATCGCTCGTGGATTTTCTGAGTGGTACACCAAAAGAGGTTTTAATTTCAAATCTCCACTTGCATTACCCCCCAGTAGAAGTGTAAGCCGATCCTTGGCCGCTTCGAAGCCGGGGGCCTGTCGCTCACTTTTAGAAATGAAAGTGCGTGAAGGTAACTTTTTCCAAAACAGCCCTGTCTCATCCACATTGAAAACAAGGTTAGGGGGATAGCTTCGACTGTTCACCAAATCCTTAAATGTGGAAGGATATTTATCAGCCGCTTCCATGTCAGCACTTGCTGATTCACCTTGAAGTCGAAGGCTGTGAAGGTTTGAGCGATGTTTGAATCGATCAAACCAACCTCGACTTGCTTTAAATTCAATGGTCGAAAATTCTTCCTCCTTTTTTTTTAATGTCGTCAAACAGGGACTTAGCTTTAGACATGATAACAGCCTGGCTTAAAGGCATTCGCCGCTGGTTCATGTCTTCAACCCAAACTGACAGTAGGTGTCCTATTTTTTCTATAATAGTGGATCTAGACCAATTCACTTTTGTAGCAGCAATAGATGTACCCGCGGACTGACTGGATAGCACAATTTTTTCTTTATTTTTTACAATTGTATGTACGGTTGACTCCGATCTGTCTGTAACGGGCACATGTCAAACTCACGACCGACTTCTGTGGCACCAACACCCGACTCCATACGATTTAAAATTTTCATTTTAACTTCAAGAGTCAACGATTTACGTTTAACTGCTAATTTTGACATTTTATCAGCACACATTGTTAATCCGTTCTAATTGAATGTTCGAACTAAATTGAAAGGAAAACGTATTCCCAATGTTTAGAAACAATAACGGGGGGGGGGGGGGGAGAGTGAATGGTTTTCCAGGAAATTGGCTGAGATTTAAGTTCAACAAGGGGCCCTAAAAAGGATGGATTAACCCTAACTACCATTCCAAGAATGTAAATTAGTATGTATACAGTACAGTACAGTAATGTTTATTTAGCTGAGACAAGATAAACAAGAAACGTGAATACATTTCTGGCGGGAATGGAAGATGCATTTTGCAAACTAACGCCTACGTCACACACGTCCGCCTTTTCTACAAACATTGTGCACAGTTTAATCTGAGTTGTGGCATCGGGAACTGAGAAATGGTTAATAAACGTCAACCACTGCTGTGTGTAATGAAAATGTGTTGTGTCTATTCAGCGTCACCACGGGTCTCCAGCACAGAGATACGATTTCTCATTCGTCAGAATCCCGCCAGCAAGAGTATTCAAGGTCATATAACATTTATAATGTGTAATGGCACAGCCATGTATGTTTACAAAACGTACTACTGTTTTGGCTGACACTTATATACAGATCTACTTCTGACCTAATGCAACCTCTTATTTATCTGTACAAATCAGCTGTCTGTTTTTACGTTTCCACCAAACGTGTTGGTAGGCTGACGTGTTCGTACTCCTTAAAAAATAATACAGTTAATGTAATTATGTGTGTATTTGTCATTTTCAAAATAAAATACGCAAACTTTAGTTGTTAAATTCAAAATTTACATATTCATTACATTTACGATGATATGTATATATACAATAATATATATATATATTATATTATATATATATCAATATATATTTGTGGTACTGTATATGTAATTGTTAATATGTATAATAAATATTTTATTAGAAAAAAAAACGCTTTATAGCGAATTCGCGTTATGTGGGGTCGCGCAAAGCGGGCTATGACTGTAGTTACTATATTATAAAAGTTAAAATTCTTTAGTCTGATATTAAAAACATTAACAAACAGAATGTAAATAATTAGTATTATAAAAGACAGTCTAGAAGGCATGGTTAGCAGAAAAAGAAGAAGAGGAAGAAAGAGACGACAGTTGATGGACAACATCAAGGTAGAAAACTACAGTACCACGAAAAGGCTGCCAGAAGACAGAGAACAGTGGAGGAGTTCATAAAGGAAACCTGCTATACAGCAGATGAACCTATGATGATGATGATGATGATGATGATGAACAAGCAGTAAAGAATAACAATGTTTGTTTTAGATTCAGTTTAAACTATATAAAGTTAGTAAGTAATTCTGCTACCACATCAAACACTACGTTCTTATTAATATGTGTTATACCGTCCTATGTAGTAAGCATTATATATATTCTTGCTTATTTAGGTAGACAGTAGTTAAAAATTTAGAATAATAATACTAAAAGGAAGACAACAATTAGTTGACCCAACCCAAAGAGATATCCAGTAAGTTTGTATCAAAAAATTGAAAGTAACCATATATTACAACATACTACAAGTTTATAAGTATACTCAGGTGAAGTTTTGAAATACTGAATTACTCATAGAACTACGCCGACAAAAACATAGAAATAAGTATTTTTTGGTAGTTGCACAATTACCTGCAGAAACGTCATACATTGATAATCACCTTTGAAACATTAATGGATGTAATTGTCTATTGTATGGGGCCAGCATATACAGAGTGTCCTGAGAGTAAAGGACATTATTTGACATTATTTATACCTAAAGATAAGAAAAATTATCATATAAACACAGGTATGGATACGCTTTGTTCTCGAGTTATGACCTGTTGAAAATGTTGCCCTTGTTTTTGTTCTAAAGTTAAAATAATGCAAGATGACAGTCTAAGAACAAGAATTATGGGGAAAAGTAGTAGTTCTGTATGTTGTTTGACCTGAGATATACAAAAACAAGAGTTATAGATCTGTATCACTAGTTGTTTCTAAGAAAATTCTGAAAAATGGAACAAATTGTAGTTGGAGAACTATTTTAGACAACATATTTTCCCAGATTTGGTGTATAATAACTTTGTTAAATTGCTAATAAACAAACAAACAAATTAAAATAAAATTTGTAGAGAATTTACTTCTGTGAACATTTATATGAATAATGCTAGTTAAAAGTAATTACAAGTTTGGGAAATTTGACTTTAATTAAAATTAAATTTTACAGTTTTATATGAAACAAAATTCAAAGTTATCAGTTCAAATTCAAAATAAATAAAAGGTATATTAAATTGCCGTGAACATAACATTAAAATAAACAAAATTTAATTACCTTTAATAAATATTTGAAAATTCCATCGTTAAAGTCAATGTACTTCTTAACTCATTTCTAAAGATCTTGTATAGCTTATCTCAGATCATCTTTTTGTTCCTTTATCGTCTTTTTGGAGCAGTATTTAGAATTCTTAATGATCAGTTCATCTTGTGTATTTTTTTCTTTTTGTTTACAACCTCACTTTTTACCCAACCCAAAAGCATGTATATAATGGAGTCATGTATTGAGATCTTGGGGCCAATTAACAGGCTGTCCATATGCAATGCATTTTCCATCAAAATGTTCACTAAAAATTCCCTTAGACGATGAGTAAAATATTACATTGCTCTTTTCAGATTTGGGTTCTTTAATTATTGAATTTTGCTGTTTTATAGGGATTTTGCTTGGATCTCAGGGCTGCAGTACATAAAAAATTAGAGACTATAGAACCAAGTTATTTTATGACTGAAAATGTTTATTTGTGCACAGTATTATATATTATAAAAAAATTTTTATGACAAATTACAAGTTCAGATTTTTTCAACTAGATGACAGCAGTGACCAGTCGTTAATTAAAACCGTAGCCTAGTTCTTCAGTCTCTTGCCTGTGGTGGCACTAATTGGATTTATTCAGTTGACTTGTCAAGCAGGATTAAGAATGGTTCCTAGTTATTTAACAGATAAATAATATTTGTATAAGTTATAGTTCTGTACTAGAGAGTGTCTTATTTCTGAAAATAATGAATGTCTTTAGTAACACTGAGTTGGGATTAATCTGTGTGTGCACTTAATTACACTTTCTGTTTAACTGTGAAACTGGCTGAGGTTATGTTTTTTCTATACAATTATTGGATAACTAAGACACAATATTACCTGGCAAATGAGTTTAACACTTTAACTTATTAGTATTTGATTTTTTTCTTTTTCTCGCTCTTATATTTTGTTGCACCTAATTGTAATATTAGCAAGCTGATACTTAGGCACTCACTATTTGCAGTTATGTTACCGATTTAACTATTTACCAATGTCACTCTCTCGTAGATCACGTCTGTACTCAGTAATGGTCAAAATAAGAGTGACGCTTTCTTCTCCAGCGTGTCTGGCGTTCCGGAAGCAACTTCGTTTCCTCTTCGTTACATAACAATGCTTTAACACCTTTTGTATTTTCACACATTTGGCTATTTACTATGGTTCTTGACTCACCAAATATGCTTGGCCTATCCGAATTTTATATAATTATTGGTTTTTTACGTCTAATTTCCACACATTAAGCGATTTATAGATTTGTTATAATACAAAATATGTGCATAAACTCTATGTTAACTTGATTACTTAGCTGTAAATAGTTTCTTTTTGTTCTATGACCTTCTGTCAAAATACAATTTGTGATTGAACTAATGCAAAAATATTTAAAACAATTCCATACTAATTTTAACTTGTTTATGAATTTTACAAATAATTATAATCATTTTAGGGTTAAACAATTTTTTTACCCATCAAATGTCCATAGCTAGCCAAAGCTGGGTCCTAGGCCTTTCACAGACATTGAAGATGGCTGACAAAATTATTACACAGATTTTCAATGTTTTTCATTTTTACTATGATTTCTGCCTCAGTATTATTACAATATCGCTTTGTGTGTATAGCTGCTGTGTTATAATGCCACACGTTGGATGCGTCAATTTATTACAAACCTTTACTCGTCGTTCTTAGTGAATTCTGTAAAATGTAGAAGTGTCAGAGTGTAACTTGTGTATTGTCTTACCAATCCGTTGTCGTCGCTTGGTAGCGTAACTTCCGCTGCTTGAGTCCGTCGCGAACGTACGAATAACCAGGTATCGTATTCCTTACCTGAGGTTCACTAGGAGTTGTAACTATTAAAATATAAGGCCGAAATATATTTAATACATAAAATCCACTGCCAGGACTTACCTGTACGCAATCAATTACTTACCATATCCAAATTTCACCAGAAGACCAAGGTCGCCACGATTATTTTTTATATAGGATAAAATATCGAAAACCTTTACACTCCACCTTAAGTAAAAAGGACAATTTTGCGATCTGACCCCACCCAATTAATAATTCAGAAAGATTCCGGTCCGTTAGACGAATTTCGCAACACAGAAATGAGAAAGTGGTAATGACGAAATAACTTAGTCTAACACATTTTTTGTTATGAAATGAACACTTTACTTACTGAAACAAGCACCTCCTTACTCCACAACACACAAGAACAAAACATGTATTGAGAAGATTAAATACCTCTTACATTGCTAATATAGTTCTTATACTCACAAGGTAGCCCAGCTTTGCTCGCACACGCATTCACACAATATACAAACAAAAACCCCAATAAAATATTATATTCAAATAACGACATAGTTAATCTTTGCACCTTCCGGATTTGTTTTATTGTAATTGGTTGTACGCACTACCGACCGAACACGTGTTTCGTTCCGATTCCACTCACCGTTATTATTGTTATCAAATCATCACTGCAATGCAACAATTTATAAAGTCGTTAATTCTTCGGGTCCCGGTCGGTATTGACGATATTATTGAGTTAGGCGCATTTTTATAACACCACCGACCGGGCCCTAAACCAAACTGTTAGCGTCTGTTAATAGAGTCGACTTCTAGTTGACTGTCTCGCGTCTCTCACTAATGTAGACTGTTAACGTGGACCGCGAGCGGGAGGAAGCGGCGGTTCACTGCCACCTGGTTTTAGTCGCCGTTCATGCTTAATTTGTTGTGGCGTATTCCTTCTATGCATGCAACATAGTAGTTATGTGTGTGGTGACCGAGGACGATATTTGCCTCTGCTACACTGATGTCACTAGTAGTAGGCGTGGCTTAACGACATTTCCTGTAGTTGGCTGGTTGCTGCTACACACTGTTCGTTCCAGCGCCGTGTTTTACAGCTTCGTCGGATTTTTCATGGCGTCACTAACAGCGCCCCGTCCGGATTGTTACGTGCGGGCGTGGTCACACATATGCACATTTCTCCGAAAATTAGGGTGGCGCGAATTCCTTACGGAGTTACTCAACACAAATTGCGTCTCTGCTTTGTTACACCACTGTTTCTCAACACGTGTTCTGTTGTAATGGAAATAACGTTGGCTGTATAATAAAACTTTCACAATAAATTTATAAAATCCCACACAAAATGAAATAAATAAAATGCAAATGCCCCCTACTGTAATAAATAAAATATCCCAAATTTTGACACGTTACAATACCCCCTCAATGAGAATTCTGCTGTCCAAAACAGAAGAAATCTCATTGATAAACCCCGAAGAGGACCGGTGAGGAACTGGTGCCAACAACCCCCTTGTTCTTACTCTACATGGGTACACGACCCCCCTGGCTTGGTGACATGGACGCATCTGAACGAGATCACTGGACTTCTCCGTAAGAGATCCCAACACCGAGAAATCGAACAGACAAGTACCACAGCACACCTCACCTTCTAACATGCTACCCCCCAAACTCCTCAATCCCTGGCTCAGATTATGCCAGATCCTCCACCGATATGTTTCCCCTTGTTTGCAAGCTGGGCTGCCTTTATCAGATACTGGGCTCACACACACTCACACTACATATTGTACATTGAAAAATTCTTTATAATACACTATTTCATCTATGAAAAAAAATTCAAAATTCAAAATAAAATACTTTATCAAAAAATTCTCTTCCATATTTTCTGTTTTTTACTTAAAATAAGTGAATTTAAACATTTCTTATCGTTAAACATATCCTTAACCTAACATGTGAATACTTAGAGTCTAACAATACAATGCAATACAAAATAAATCAATAAAAATAAACATGGTTAGCACACAAATAATAAAATAATCAATACTTAAAATATTCATTAGCTGGCAGGCGAAAAATCCAGATTTTTTTTTTCAAAAAAAAAATATTTTCTAAAAAATTTTAAAATTAAAAAAAAAAAAATTTAAATTTATGAAAAAGGTTTCCTTTATATTTAGACATTGTTTAAAATTGGGTTTAAATTGATCAAATAAACAAATTAAATTGACTTCCTACTATACAAGCTTAGTATGTATATGACCTCATCAGCTGATCGAAACTAGGTCAAGTCCAAGACCCTTGACCTACATATGTTATGTACACTCTATCTGAAAATACATTTAACATCTGTAACATCCTACTTGAAACACAAAACATAATAAAACTAAACATTTAAAATAACAAAATATTATTATAAATAATAAGCAATTTGACATTTAAATTATTCAAAATAAACACCTTATATCTTTACATTATCCAATTCTCTCAAAGTTTTGTCACTGGTTTAAAATTCTATATCTTTATTATAAATCTCTCTCTTTGCTTAACAATCTTATTCTCCATTACTGTGGGTGATTTAAATTATTTATTCTCATTTAATTTACTACTTGAACTGTATACACATATAATCTTTCTCACTCTGACTCTAACTAACACCTTCAACTACCCTGACACCCATCTCTATTAAAATATCTATCCCAAAACACTCTAAACCCCAAACTATCATTAAACTCAAATCGCCACCTTCTCTCTATATATATAAAAAAAATACTCTCTAACCCTTTGTACATAGGATATGTGTTCCCCCCCCCAAAACTCAATTTCCCTTATTTGGCCCCTGGATTCTACCTAAGGCGGCCCCCTCACTAAAATCGATCCCTATCCCGTCCCAACTTATCATTATGTTGCGTACTCCCACATTACACTACCCCCTACTACAAAATTGCCATCCCCAAAATCTCAATCTCATTACCTCACTACGAATACAACAAAATAACATCATTAATTATAAACAACAATATATTACTCAAAACTCTACATATTTTCTCCACAACTACTGTGTCAATATCAATACTTCTCAAAATTCTATAACATCACATTAACTCAAAACAACATTACATTATTTTCATTTCTACTATTTCAACTTTGACTTCAACTTGGACAGATCTACACGTCCCACAAAATATTCATCACCCAAAAAACTATCTCTTATTATCTCTCACAAATTGTTACTTTACTTCTCACTTTATCAAATTCTTTTTATCATTACTTTAAAACATCGGTAATACATTAAAACATTACATTGAACATTCATTACTTGGGACATTTATAACCAATATACCAGTGACCTGTTATTGCTGATCAGCTGATCTCCTAACTAACACAATGAAAACACATCTCACAATTGAACAAATTACATGAAATATATATATATTTATTTATCATTACTTCTCACCTCATTGTTTCCCCTCTTTCTGATTCAGATACTTTGTGTTACCCGCCTGCCAGACAGTTCAATTATTGGCTTAGTTTAAAATATACACACATAATGAAAACACCTATTCTTATCAATACCTATATCTAACGTACAACAATAAAATAATACATTTAAAATTACAGCATGAACACCTTATATTGAGTGTCTGAGCAGCTAGTTATTTAACAGAGCACAAGCAGTTTTATTGGATCAAAATACGAATTAGCAAAAAAAATTTTTTATGTTGTAAAATTTAAATTCGTGGCTCCTCTGAGTCACCTCCCATCCACACACACACTATTTCAAGTTATGTAAGGCTGTGGCGCCCCCTCGCTTTCACAAAGACGGCATATTTTGGAGTAGTTTTACCTCTCCGTGTCTTTGCTTCCGCTGTTACATTTTAAAAGGTTCAGATATCAACATACCTTTGTTATATAATTAAACGCCCTTAATGCGGGTCTACCACCTGGCTTTGCTGCCCCCAAGCGGGCAGAGTGGTAGCCGCTGTTCCATAGTGCCGGGATTTCCCCTAATTGTCGCCCCCCATTCAATTTCTACTATATACCAATTTCAAGTCAGCTATGGTCAAGGGACTTGATATGACCATAGCTGGCCGCTAGCCAAATCCACGATTAGTGCTGGTAAGGCAGTAATCGCCCGAAAAGTCGGGGAAATCTAACTTGCATTTCACTGCCTGTTATACATCATTCTAGTTATGTGCGACACGGTCGTCTATCAGTGTGCAATTTTAATTTGCACGAAAAAGGTGTGTCGCACATTTTCGCCATTTTCGCCTCCGATGGAGATAACACTCCCTGCTACCCCAACCCCTTTCGCTATATACGGGGGCACAGGCCACCCCCGCAATAGCAACTTAATAGCTAACTAATAAAATTGTTATATACAACATTATAGTATGAGACCTTCATTCATCACTAATCCTTTAACTCACTTATAACTTTCTACCATTGGACTTTCTTAAAATTTTCAAAATTTATTATTAATTATTAGTATATATCATTTTTTTTCAGTTATTATTAAATTTTTTAATTATCATTTTTATTGAACACAATTATTTCAAATAATCTCACTATTGACTTAAAATCTTAGTTACCTGTAAACATTTTTGTTGTACATAATTCATATTATAAAAGTTCCATACTTACAATCCATTTAACATGATATATACAAAACATAATCCCCATATCACAATACTTTCACCTCACCTCTGAAACATTTAACACAAAAATATTAGTTAAATCAAACAATTTATCCTTTAATCACCAAATTTCCATCTCGTAGAATACTTTTTATTCATAAAAAAAAAAATTTTAATTACCCAACATTTAAATAATCAATCAACATATTTAACATGTATCAAATTGTTTTAATTAAATTGATTACCAAAATATAAATTATATAGTTATCGACACAATTCCAATTAATCAATTACTGTTTTCAAAATTAATTTTGATATTTATTTATTTAAATTACAAAATATTATTATTATTATTGCAACATTTACACACACTTGTTCACTTAACACTCCACCATGTACCCAAATAAATTTACTACATTATTATTTACAAACTTTAGTTAATAACTGTTCAGTTTTTCCGCACTTCATTGTCCAAATCTGCCATGTCAAAACCCATAAAACATAATGTTTATCACTGTCTTTTATTGTTTTACAGTTTAACCTCCATCGTCCCAAATAAGTCTTGGTGTTATATAACCTTGTTGATTTTTGTTGACAAACAAATGGTTACTTTGTGTGTCATAACCAGAACAACCAAATTCACTCATTTTACCAGAATACTCATTAAACCAGTCTACATTAGGTATTTTTGTTACATCTCCGTCAGTAAATTCGCTCATTATTGGGTTAAATACTTTTGTCAACTCATTATAGTCATCATTACTCAAATATACTTTTAAACTTTCTTTCCATTTGTCATACTTTCTATTCAAATCATATAATTCTGTTACTTTCTCCACATACAATTCTCTGTTTAATTCTCTCTCTTCATAACACCACACCACACTCTCACAATTATTCCGGACAGAGGGTACACAATTACTCAACAAAAATAAACACCTCAATTCATCTATCAATACGGGACTCTTGCCCTTCAAAAACAACACTTGTGAATTCATTAAATAATCATCAATAATAAAGGGAAAATCTACCCCCTGTCCCCACTCTACTACAACATTATTTTTCCACACTCTCTCTACTTCATCAATACACATTAACATCTCATAGTCACATTCCACAAACTCATCAGTACTCTCTGATATGACATTTTCAATTATATTATTATTCTCATTGTTTTCAACAACATCATTATTATTTATTAATTCTTTATCTGGTATCGTATTTTTACATTTGTCACTACAATTTTCATTTGTTTTATTTTTCTCTGTACATACACACTCCCTTGACTCATTTGCTGCTCTTTTTGCTTCACTACATATTTCGCTCAACTTACTCTCAATACTACACAGTGAATTAGTTAATACGTCAAACTTAGCATCATTTATGTCGAAACGACTATTCATCACATTAAATTTGTTCTCGCAAATTTTTTCGTTATTGTCAAAACGTTTATTTAATTCAGTCTCATTTATGTCAAAACGTTTATTCAATTCTTTAAATTGATTTAACATAATACTTATCATATCATTATCTTGTATTACAGACATGTTTAAAGTTTATTTCTACAACATTTTTTATATATAAAACCCCTTTTTACCTATAATCAAACGCCTACTCACAACACAAACATAACCTACGTAAATATGTGCGATACAATTTATTGAATTATACATTCGTCATCACCACATCCTATCCTCTGTGCATTAAAATAGGTCTATCTCGTATAAATAAAATTAAACGAAAATCCTGGCAGCGCGAGCCATTTGTAACTATTAAAATATAAGGCCGAAATATATTTAATACATAAAATCCACTGCCAGGACTTACCTGTACGCAATCAATTACTTACCATATCCAAATTTCACCAGAAGACCAAGGTCGCCACGATTATTTTTTATATAGGATAAAATATCGAAAACCTTTACACTCCACCTTAAGTAAAAAGGACAATTTTGCGATCTGACCCCACCCAATTAATAATTCAGAAAGATTCCGGTCCGTTAGACGAATTTCGCAACACAGAAATGAGAAAGTGGTAATGACGAAATAACTTAGTCTAACACATTTTTTGTTATGAAATGAACACTTTACTTACTTAAACAAGCACCTCCTTACTCCACAACACACAAGAACAAAACATGTATTGAGAAGGTTAAATACCTCTTACATTGCTAATATAGTTCTTATACTCACAAGGTAGCCCAGCTTTGCTCGCACACGCATTCACACAATATACAAACAAAAACCCCAATAAAATATTATATTCAAATAACGACATAGTTAATCTTTGCACCTTCCGGATTTGTTTTATTGTAATTGGTTGTACGCACTACCGACCGAACACGTGTTTCGTTCCGATTCCACTCACCGTTATTATTGTTATCAAATCATCACTGCAATGCAACAATTTATAAAGTCGTTAATTCTTCGGGTCCCGGTCGGTATTGACGATATTATTGAGTTAGGCGCATTTTTATAACACCACCGACCGGGCCCTAAACCAAACTGTTAGCGTCTGTTAATAGAGTCGACTTCTAGTTGACTGTCTTGCGTCTCTCACTAATGTAGACTGTTAACGTGGACCGCGAGCGGGAGGAAGCGGCGGTTCACTGCCACCTGGTTTTAGTCGCCGTTCATGCTTAATTTGTTATGGCGTATTCCTTCTATGCATGCAACATAGTAGTTATGTGTGTGGTGACCGAGGACGATATTTGCCTCTGCTACACTGATGTCACTAGTAGTAGGCGTGGCTTAACGACATTTCCTGTAGTTGGCTGGTTGCTGCTACACACTGTTCGTTCCAGCGCCGTGTTTTACAGCTTCGTCGGATTTTTCATGGCGTCACTAACAGCGCCCCGTCCGGATTGTTACGTGCGGGCGTGGTCACACATATGCACATTTCTCCGAAAATTAGGGTGGCGCGAATTCCTTACAGAGTTACTCAACACAAATTGCGTCTCTGCTTTGTTACACTACTGTTTCTCAACACGTGTTCTGTTGTAATGGAAATAACGTTGGCTGTATAATAAAACTTTCACAATAAATTTATAAAATCCCACACAAAATGAAATAAATAAAATGCAAATGCCCCCTACTGTAATAAATAAAATATCCCAAATTTTGACACGTTACAGAGTGTATAAATCCCGGGTGGCACCAAATTGTTTATTTTAAACAATTAAAATAACTTATTATTATCAGCGGTTCCGCTCATGCGGTGTTGATAATTCAACTTGTCCCACCGCTTATCGATTTTTACAATCAAGCCAGCAGTTTGCTGTATTCACTACTAGAGCGGCTAGTCTCCAATTCTTAGATGTCCACTACCATATACAATATTAGTAATACACTTTCCTACTGAAAATAAAACACATTTGTTATACACAGTATTGATTTATTAATGAATTGTTATTACTGTTTTCATTGACACAAGTTATATTTGGTTTATTATATTATTTTGCACCGGTTATTTATCTATGAGACAATCTCTCTCTGGGTTTAACAAATCGATTTTGAACGTAACAAATATACTGTAATGGCGTTCTACCGAAGTAGTCAACAAATATTTTCGTTCAATCGTCTGGATTCTTTTGATCACGATAAAAGGATTAGACGCAATTACAATAATAAAAATACACAACCTTACAATATTTCTACTTAAATATTATGATGTGTAGCTATAATTGGTTTGTTGGAGTGTAGTAAAAGTGTTTTAAAGGTTCGTAAACTAACAATAGGTTATATTTATGATTTGACAAATTTTCAGTGTCTTAGTTTATTATTTAATCTTTGAAAGAAAATAAATTCAGTTTAATGATATTTCATAGTATAGTGAGAAATATTTAAAGTGCGTTATTTCGGAAGTGTGGATAATTTATAGGATACTTAACAACTTCGTAGCCTTGGTTAATCAGTTGGTCTGGTACAAAGGGCTGTAGCTGCAATAGAATTCAATTTTCATTTATTCGGGCTTCTGGCATCTTTTTCAATGTACTTGGATTAATTTATACACTTCGTTTCGAATTAAAAGGTCTTCGTCATCAGTTAATTGGTTTCAGTTGTAGTCTGCCTCCTTATCGTTCAATTTTGGTAGTTTGGTCAACTTTTATAACATTTTAAATTAAAAATTGGTTGTTCAAAATTTTGGCTTCTGTTTTCCAAGAGCGTCACTTTTCGAGTAATGATATTCAACGGTAATTCCGTCTTCAACGGCGGTTTCTATGGTTACCAATGAATTATGATTGGCTTAGCTTGACATAAATCCGTTGTTATCAAAATTTGAATTCTTTTCAGAATCCTCATATATCTTCTGACTGTCTTCCTTCCATTATCTTCCTTCCTAAGTATTGTTATTAGCACTGTTATTTGTATTTTCTTCCAAAGATTATTTTGGTATCCCACAAGATTGGGTTATTTCATGTTTCATAAGTTTACAATTATTTTAATCTTTCCTAATTACATTTCTCTGTTAATTTAACTCCTTATTCTAATATTTTGCTTTTAATAAGATTTACAATCCTTGGTTAATTTGTCACCTTGGATTTGTTAATTACTTGGTTATTTTTGTACAATTTGTATTTGTTGGTGTTTGACAGTTAGGCTTTTCTCAAGTCTAAGTAGACATTACTGATTCTTGATTATTTCATATACATTATATCTCATTTTAGCCTAGAGCTTTATTTTGTTCTTATAACTATGTTTATTATCTATTGATGCGTTTTGGTTCTGTTTTTGTGTGATTTGTATGTTGCTACTATTTTATACATCATGTATTGCTAACTATTAACTAACTGGTTTTCTCATTTTCTAAATCAAACATTGCTTTCTTTTCTTACTTATTTACTCCGCCAACGTCAACAATGTGGCTATTAATTACTATTTTTTCATCATATAAAATACAACATTTAGGTCTATGGTGGGTATAATTATCCCATCCATATCCTATTCATAAGTTTATTTAAACAACTGTTTAACATTTAATATGTAATATTGGTGTACAATTCATTACCTTTGATTTTATTTTTTGGGTGATAAACAACCTCACCTCTTTCGAACTTGATTCAATAATCATCCCTTCTAACATGGGTGTTTTAAACTTCTTATTTCATAAAAACTCTTTGCCTTCATTCCATGTTAACACTATCTGATTACATTTTCAAGTGGTTCTCACCTTTAAATTCTACTATATACTTTTAAACTCTATAATAATATTCTTATCTAATCAATACAGTTAATATCACTCTTCAGTGTTCATTACTGCTTAATTACTGGTTTACTTTAAAGACAATTCTTAACAACTTTCTTAAATATTATTGTTCACTATTAAACCCTTAGTGTTTGTTATTTTTACTAAGTGTTTATCTTAGCTTTCACTAATTTTACTATTGCTATCCTTGACAATATTTTTATTTACTCTTCCCCTGCACTTTTAAATTATCTTGTGTTTATTATAATTTACTTAGTGTTTCTTTTTCTATCATTTCACTTTAGGGTAATTTCACTTTCACTATGTTAAATTCCTTTTACTTCTCACTATTTCAATATCTCTCTCTTTCTCTACACATATTATATATACTTATTAATATCATGTCTTTCTCTATTACTAACTTACATGTACTTCTAATTCTTTGGCTAGTGTATTTTTAGCTATCGTGTTTTATTAATGACTAATTACAATTGTCACTCAATCAATACTAACATTTTTTTTTTTATATTGGTTCTTTACCGGTTTGGTTTCCTTTATTAGATTTGATTATATTATTTCTCCCTTCTCAATTCTCTATTCCTTGTCTGTGTTTTCTCGACTTGTTTCATTTTATTTTCTTCCTCGTTGGTTTGTTCCCTCTTTGTTCTCATTTTCTTCTCCTTCACTTCTCATCTTGTTTACTTTTATTTTGGTTCTTATCTGGCCAATCTCTGGGGTTGGGTCAAAGTCGTTTGTCTATCAGTCTAGTCTGTGAGTTTGTTTAATAATCACTTTTAGTTTATAATACTTCCTCCTTCTTTCTTAATTACATTTTATATTTTTAATTTTCTTCATTATTTATTTGTTAACATATATTATTTTTTAGCATTTCTTACATACTTATAGTCATCAACTATGATCTGAATTTGGCGATGTTATATAATGCCCTTCCACCAAAATTGATCATTTTATAAAACGTGATTCTAAGTTTGATGAAATTATCATTTGTAGTGTATCATTTTCTTCTTAAATTCTCCTGCTTCCTGTTCAGTTTTTATGTTAAAATCTGTATCTTCTACTTCCTTTCTTCTGAGTCTTTTCTTCATTATTTTTTCTTATTACGAACTGGCTTATTGATTTTTTATTATAAATTATTCCCTATAAATCTTATTTTCCCTAACTATCCCTACTTTGTAGCTGAAATAGATTCGGATGGGCTCTATTGGCTTACCTAACTCCGTCGTTCAAAACTACCCTTTTTCTGAGGTCAGGGGAACATCATTCCTGCTCAGTTAAATGATTGCTGGACTTATTCAACAGTCAATCTCAGTTAATGAATCTTCAATACAGTCATCTCGTGACTCATAATAATAATAATAATAATAATAATAATAATCATAATATTTGTTGGGAATCTTTTACTTTTGTATTTCATTATTGCTCAGTTCGAGTCATATATTTCTCATCTTTCTTTAATGATACTATTTGATAATATTTGAAGCGTTGGTTTTTATTGATACAATTAACATTTTTATTCATTTTTAATTACTCTTTGTTTCATCTCTTTTCATATTATAACTCTTAGAATTTTTATTTTATTTATTTCGTTTTGTGATCATTGGTTTGTTTATTTTACTTCCCATATTTTTCTAAATAGTTGTGGAAGTTGATCATTTTGATTGGTTTTTTTTTTTTTTTTTTTAAATATCATAGTAAGTTAGTGTTTCTTACTAGTTAGAAATTTTTGTAGCTTATTCCTTTATAGTATGTTTTGCTTTGTTGCCTAATATGTTGGCTAAAGATCAATTGTAAGTTAATCTTATTTTATAGGAATTTTTTGTAACTTTATTCCTTTATTTTATAATTTTTTGTTTAAATATTATAGTAAGTTTGTGGTTCTTACTTTATAAGAATTTTTGGTAACTTATTCCTTTATTATTATTTTTTATATTACACTTCATATGTCAACTTCATTTGATGGTAAGTTGATCTTACTGTGTAGGAATTCCTTGTAACTTTATTCCTCCATTTTATAATTGTTCTAATATATTATCGAAATATTTGTGTAAGTTGGCCTTACATAACTTTTTGAATTTTGAAATTCATCATATACTTTCTTTATTATTTAATTGTAAATTTATTCGTTTGTCTTGTTAACTCTTTTTATTCAAAGTAATTCGGTCGTTTTTATACCTTAAGTTTTTTCTTCAGTTATGTTTGGCTGTCATAATATTTCTTAATTGATGCCTGATTGTATACCCCCTTTATTTTCTTAGTGATGGGGTTAGTGATTTCATAAGTGTTGTTGCCCTTGTCTCTTGTGATAGTGTACGGTCCCACGTATTGTAACGGGACATTTTGGCCTGCCGGGGGTAATATAAAAGATCAGTGTATTTTGATACATATTTTGTGATGTAACGCAATTTTGGGAGATATAAACATAAATTGAGAATAAAGGTAAATTTTATGGGTAATGAAATTGGCAGGAGTGATTGGAAATATTGTTCATAAATTATAACGACGTAGAAGACAAACAAGCGAAAATGTGTCAAGGTCAGTTCCAGTGACTTACAAGTTGTGTAACAGATTATGTAACAACATCAGACGATCTTACGTCAGAGACAATCCCAGCCTTGGAATGCGGGTGTGCCAGACCAAACCTTATACTGGCGTAGGAATACGAGAAATGAGGACAATGAAAAGTTGGTAAACAGCCGCGGCCGCTACACAATGTAGTGCCATTCGACTAGGCAGTCCGTCATGAACAACTAACAACTATGGACGCAATCTGTCTGCGCGTCTGCCGACCGGGCGTAATTTTCGTCGCGCCCGCACATAAAAGTGAATACTGCAAAACAGCAAACATGTGAATAACAGATTTAAAATGTGATAAAAGTAAAATTCATACAAAAATAATGTAAATAACAGTTTTCGTTATACAAGAACAGTTTTAGGAGATCATCAGTTTAAAAATAACAAATGTGCGCGTAAAAATGTTACGTCTTCAAGACTCAGACTCAGCTAAGTAACCAATAAATAAAATAAATTTTAACAAGGGCTAATCAAAATAAAAAAATGAAATAACTTTTAAACAAGAAAATGAGATCTCTAAGGGTATTTGGGTAACTGTGTGTGTGCGTGAGTGAAAGTAGGTAGACAAAGAAGGCTTGTTTGTGTTTTTAAAGATTAGTTTAAGTTTAATTTCTTGAATTTTTTATTTGTTTCAATTTGTTTCGAACATGTTTCAATTTTATTTGTATCAGAATAATTATATAACAAGGGAGGGGAAGAGATAGTTTGTAAATGATGGAAATATAATGATGAGAGAAAATTAATTAAATGTCAATAAACTCAACTAATTGAAATAAGTAAGCTTTCTTTATTTCAAACAGCCATAATTCTGTTCTCCTGTGTTCGCTGAAAAGAACCCGATTTTGGTAAGTACCTATGTTTTCAGTTGGCTAACTTTAAAGATGGCGTCTGAATACAGATGTTAACAAGTGTTTATATGTGCAATTCGATATTAAATAATTAAAGAATTAAATAAAACTTAACAGTATAATAATAGTAACTTGTAATGCCTTCTATTGAGCTGGGTGATTCTCTGTTTTTTATCAGCACACTTTCTCCTATCTGGTATTTGATAGTATTTTGATGATTCTTAGAATATTTATTCTTTTGTTGCTCTACCTTCTCTGCGATTCTGTTGTAAACTTTTCTTTTTTTGAATAGGTATTCAGTGTTTGTGGGAAATTGAATCAGATCATTTATCTCTCTAGGCGGTGGCCGTTCGAACATCATTGTGCATGGGGTGGCTTCAGTGAAGTTGTGGTAAGCCAGGTTTATAAATTCTTCAGTGGATTTTAGGTAATTGTGCCATTCCTTTTGTTTATCATGGCAGTAGGTCCTTAGGATTCGACCCACTTCTCTAAGTACTCTCTCAGCTGGATTACTGCTGGAGTGATAAACGGATGTTTTGTAGGTTTTAATGCCATGTTCCCAGAGTTTGCTTTTCCATAGAGTTCCTTTAAACTGAGTCCCGTGATCAGTTATGATTGCCATAGGTTTCCCTACTTCTGGTATAAATTTGGTTAATATGATTTCAATAATTTTCTTGGTAGTAGCGCAGTTAATGGAGTACAATTTAGTATATTTGGTGAAGTGATCGAATATGATTATAATGAATCGAAATTGGTGTCTTCCTCCACTGCGAGGAAAGGGACCACAAATATCAAGGAATACTCTTTCTGATTTTTGACTCGATATTATTGGTATCATCATACCCTCTTTTTTGGAATTGTTGCACTTTACCATTTGGCAAATACTGCATTTTTGTATAGTTTTGCTCACCTTTCGATAAATATTCTTTACATACACTTGTTCCTCTAATGCTTTTATTACTTTCATGGTGTAACAGGGCAGAAAAGGGGGCTTTCTATTTTATTAAATTTGGGTGTTATTTTATTAAAGATTTTAAATTTATTTCATATGTGTGGCCAGTCTCTGGTTGAATCTAAAGCGTAGTTTCGAACAAAGGAACTGTGGTGAAACAATTGTAAAGGAATGTGCAGGTGACACAATTCTTAGAACTTTGCGATTGTGTGACACCTGGGCCCAAATGCACTCACATCGGCGGAGCGCAAATGACACCAAGAAACACAAAACCAACATGGCCTGGTGGTGAATTCTTTTTAACATGTGCATTTATGATGGCGGAAATGAAACTTAGTCCCGCCTATTTGTGACGTCGACTAGTGAACACTGAATATCGTCGACGTCAAATACACGAAAAACCCATGTGTTGAATGAACAGTGACGGACGATTCGATCATAAGGCATTGAAATTTCCGCTCTGTCCGAGCATTTGGAGGGAGGCGCGTTGATAACTTTCTTCCCAGTCGACTAACGATATAGGCCACGCGTGGCACCTATCAGTCTTCTGCCCGGGCAAATCTTCATTTTTTTAAGTCGGCCGACAAAACATCCATGTGATTCTCCAAAAAATATGTATAACAGTGTAATCAGTGCTGAACAGTGAATATCGAAAGCTATTAAAGCAATAATATAAACTTATCAACTTCAAGAAAATGAAAGACTTTGAGAGACGCGTCAGGTGGTCGAGGAAGAGGACGCTTCATACGTAATGTTACCAAATTGAATAAAAATTATCATCATTATATTTTTGTATACACTGGGGTTGGGATAAATTAATGGTGTGAATGTGAGAATGGGCAGACTGGGCTGTTTCATGTAAGTATAAGATGAATATTAAAATGTGTTAATATAAGATGTTTCACGAATATTTAATGAACTTTTAATTTGTCTTGATTTTGGGAAAGAATATGTCATGATTAGAAAACAATACAAAAAATGAAATAATTATATATTAAACAATTTTTATTCTCTTCACAATATGCGAGTTGCGTCAGTTCTTGAAATAACCTAAATCATGCTTGCATTCTAACGTTTGTGTGACGAGACCCTGGGCAGAGAGAAGAGATTCGTTAAGGTAAGAATAATAATAATTTTATGTATTTGTATTTGTAATTATTTATATTATCACAAATGGCGCTTCCGAAGCAGGGACTGTTTTTATCAATTAATTTAAATATAAAAACCACACCTACAAGTAAAATGCAAGTTTGATTTGAGGGTTAAGTAACTACGTAAAAATTACGCAGCACATATAAAATAGTACATCAATGTTCAGAGGTTAAGAGTTAAGCGGTAGATGTTTTTGTGTACGAAAATCTAGATTAAGAAACTTATAAATATGGCAGGAAAGAATGAGAGCAATATAAATGAAATGACTAGTGTCGAAAACTGTGATGATTCAAATATTATGAATAACGTTGAAATCCACTCGACTCCAAACGTGAGTCAGGAAAATAAAACAAAAGATATTACAAATGAAACAAATAGTACAGATGATTCGGTGATACAAATAACCCCAAAATCGAGTAGGGAAAGTAAAAATAATAACGATGAAGTCAGCTTCACTGACAATAATACAGAAAGTCAGTTAACGCCGGTCCAAAATAAAAAACCGGACGATAGTAATGAAATGTTAAAAATGATACAAATAATGTTAGAAAAGCATACGATAAACATAAATAATCGTTTTGACAATAACGATATAAAATTGAATGAAATTAAAAGTGAATTTAACTGTAAATTTGATGTACTTAAATTTGACATTAATGAGGTAAAAATGAAATGCGAAAGTAATTTTAACGAATTGAAATTTGAATTCAACGAAAAGTTGAGTCATTCATTAAATAGAGTTATGAATAATAGAATTGACGGAATAGAGAGTAGTATGGTAGAAAAAACCGATAAACAAATACAGAAGGTAACCAAAAATTTTGAACGTAAAATAGATGAATGTAATGTTAGTAGTGAGCACAAGTTAAATTGTGTAGTTGATAAGATTGAAACATATGAAACTAGTACTAATGTCAAAATCAATGAAATAGAAAGTAATTGCAAAACAGAGATAAAAGCTATACAAAATACGGTGAATATTATAGATAAGCCACCTTGTCACATACAAGTTGAGTGTTTAAATAATAATAAATTTATATCAATTGAGCAGAGCATAGTTAATGTTAAAGATGAATTAAATGTAGCTATAAATGAAAAACTTAATCATGTTACTGAACAAATAGTGATTACTAAAGATATGAATAGCGAAATTGACTTGGAATTGTTTAATTGTGAAAACAGGGGGGTACACCCCATGCAGTTTTTAAATAGAGTTAAAGAATATAATCAGTTTTGTAGAAGTAGTTGGGAAGTACAATTGCTAAAAATCATGAAGTGTTTTAGAGGGAATTCCGCGGTATGGGCGGAGGTACATAAAGTAGAGTGGGTAAATTATCAGAGTTTTGAGACGGCTTTTAGAGAGAAATATTGGTCGGAGGAAGAACAAGAAATATTGCGGAGTAAAATTATGGGACCAGGTAATTTTGGGACCCAAGGGGGCAACGTAACCATATATGTAATGCGATTATACAATGAGGCCAAATATTTAGAGCCACCGTTACCGTTTCTATCATTCGTCCGTCACATAAGTAAGCATTTGCCCAGAGAAATACAGATTACGCTAATGACCCGCGAGATTCTAGAGATTACAGAACTAGAGAAAATATTGGATATTTTTCAAAATATACGGGAACGTGATATGAGTAGGCGAATAAACATACCAGTAACACATATGAATGGTAATTATAATCAATCCCGGGGGATGCCTAACTTTCACAGAGGGGCACATGGGGGAAATAATGATAATCGAGGCGAGGGTTGGAGATGCATCGATTGTAATGTAGATAATTATTCAATAAGAACCACATGTTTTAGATGTCACAAACCAAGAGAATATCAACGCAGTGAGCGAACGTATCAGCCACAAAATCAACCGCCGAGAGGAGGCGAGAACACTAGAGGAGCACCGAGGGGAAATGGAAGTGGAAACAGACGCAGAGGTGGATACAACCAGGCAGTAGCAGGTCCATCCACGGGAAACTAGAAAAGACAATGGGGAACAGGGCTCATACATTGTCGGAGGAGAACCTGGGGATCCAAGAGGAGTATAACTACCGCAGCAACATAATTATCAGAGACATAGCGGAGGAATTACTGGAGGAGGACGCTGCAGAAATGACAGAAACCAAAACCGGACTGACGGAGGTATTTATAACCATAGAAGGTAAGGATTATAAAACATTGATTGATACAGGTAGCGAGATATCGGTAGTTTCAGAGAATGTATTGTGTGAATTACAAAGGGTAAATAAGAATATTCCATCATTACCAGTTGCGGGAGTAACAGTAGTGGGGGTGACTGGAGTATGAAGTAAACGGGTCACTAAACAAGTACAATTAAACATATACATTAATGAAATAGAATTTGAGAATACTTTTCTAGTAGTTAAGGGTTTGAATTTAGATATAATTCTGGGAAATGATTTTTTGGAGAGAAATAAAGCAGTAATTGATTTTAACCAGAGAATAGTAGAATTTAATAAGGGGCATGAACCAGTCAGGGTAGATTTTAAGAGGGTGTTAGATAAGGTTAGAGTTACGGGTTTAAAGATGATACAAAACCGAGTAGGTGAGGGAATTATAGAAACAAGAGTGAATATGTGTAGAGAGAGAGAGAGAGTGAGGAGAGAATATGGGCGGATAGAGCGGTTAAATTTTGTGGTGAGGGTGGCGCAATGGGGAGTTCTCAACGTAAAGCGTTGTGGCGGGTAGTCGAGGATTATAGGGGAGTGTTTGCCGGGGAACCAGGAAGGCAAAAGGTTATGAGTGTGAACTAAAGGTGAGGGAGCATGCTCCATATGTACAACGTAGTTATCCGGTACCATATTCAAAAGGGGGGCAGTGCAGTTAGAATTGGATAGAATGTTAGAGGGCGGTATTATAGAGAGATCGGTATCAGCCTATTCCAACCCTCTAGTGGTAGTCATAAAGAAAGACGGGAAAGTTAGATTATCCCTTGATGCGAGAAGAATAAACCAAATTATTATTCCTGATAGAGAGTCCCCTGAGGCGATTGAGGAAATTTTTCAGAAGTTCAGTGGGGTGAAAGATATGACGTCGTTAGACCTGACGGCAGGTTACTGGCAGGTACCGCTAGCCCAAAATAGTCGCAAGTATACTGCATTTTTATTTAACGGAAAAAATTATCAGTTTACTCGCTTGCCGTTTGGATTGAACACCAGTGTAGCTAGTTTTATTAAGTGTCTTGATGAAATTTTGCAACCTCATAATTTAGATTTTTTGAGTATATATGTGGTTGACATTCTGATAGCTTCCAGAACCTTTGAGGAGCATGTAGAACATTTAGGGTATGAAATTATACCAGGGAGGTTTAACTGTTAATTGGGATAAATCCAAATTTTTGCAGACCGAAATACATTTTCTAGGCTTCATAATAACACCTACAGGAATACGGGCTAATCCAGACAAAGTAGAATCCATCCTGACGTCCCCGGAGCCAAAGAACATAAAGCAATTACAAAGTTTTCTTGGTCTGTGTAATTTTTACAGGAAGTTCCAGCGAAACTACGCTCAGACAACGGCAAGACTTAGCGCCGTGCTGCAGAAGAACAAACAATGGAAATGGGGGGAAAATGAAAGAGAAGCGTTTTGCGAAATTAAGAATAAGTTCGCCGATATGATTTTAATGAACCACCCAAATTTCAATACTAATTTTTATTTACAGACAGATGCTAGCAATATAACACTCTGAGCCGAACTGTATCAAGAGGACGAGGCGAGAGAACACCTTACAATTGCTTTCGCCAGCCGGACGTTGTTGGCATCAGAACGCAACTATACAACCACAGAGAAGGAGCTCCTCAGTATAGTATGTGCAGTAAAAAAGTTCCGGACATATCTGCTGGGCAGTAACACCATCATCAGGACGGACCATAAAGCGCTGTCGTTCCTGAACACATGTAAGCTGACACATAGCAGATTAACCAGGTGGGTGTTAGCTCTCCAAGAGTACAATTTTTCTTGGGAATATATTAGGGGATCAGATAATAAAATACCGGACACTCTGTCCAGGGTAGATACAATAGATAATAAGACAGGTAGAGATCTGAAAGAAATAGAAATTTTTCGATTAACCAGGGAAGATACGATTTTTGGGGAGGAATTAAGGGAAATTAAAGATATAAAACGATCAGAAACTAAACTGGGTAAGATAATAACTAGTTTAGAAGCAGATATTAATGGTTCAGAGTATAATACACATTTCCAGATA
This sequence comes from Magicicada septendecula, assembly GCA_034769895.1. Lineage (NCBI taxonomy): Eukaryota > Metazoa > Arthropoda > Insecta > Hemiptera > Cicadidae > Magicicada > Magicicada septendecula. Next base: position 428,853,528 of record CM068372.1, read on the forward strand.
CATAAGGGAATTCTGTTTAAGAAAGTAGAAGGGGGTGAACGAGATTGGAGGTTAATGATACCTGATGATTTAGTAGATAGAATTTTTTGGGATTGCCACATAAGATATGGTCATTTTGGTGCAAGAAAATGTACAAGTGTGTTAAAAGAATCTTGTGTTTTTAAAAATATGGAGAAGAGAGTTAGAAGAGTATTAAGAGTTTGCGATTTGTGTCAGAAGTCTAAAGTAGTAAATTACAGGGTTGAAGGGGAAATTAAGTATATTAAAGTAGAAAGACCTTTCGATTTAGTTGCAGTAGATTTGTATGGGCCATTGCCTAAAGGTAGAGGAGGAGTGGTGCATATTTTTGTTGTTTTAGATACTTTTACCAAATTTGTTAAGTTATACAGTGTAAAGAGGGCCACTAGCAAAGTACTCAGTGAGAAGATCACCAAGGACTACATGATCAACGTAGGGAAGCCGAAGGTAATTTTATCTGATCATGGACCGCAGTTCATCAGAGGCAAGTGGAGACAGACTCTTGGCTGGGAAGGTATCATACCCAAACATACGGCAGTTTACCATCCACAGTCGAACCAGGCAGAGCGGGTGATGCGAGAAATCGGCAGGATATTCAGGGCGTATTGTCACTCCAAACATACAGAATGGCCTTTGTACGTGAAAAAGGTGGAAGATTGGTTAAACAGCACAACCCACGATTCTACAGGATTTACTATGAATTATGAATAGTATGAATTAATCAAGGGAAATTGTCCACCCAGAATATTAGAACAACTTTTTGAATATCCACCGGAAGAAAGAGTTCTAGACAGAGATGTGAAAATACGGCTAGCCAACGAGAGGCTGCTCACAAAGGGAGAGAGGAGAAAGCGGAAGCATGATGAAAAGGGTAAGTGGGTCAAGTATGAGATAGGGCAATTAGTATTGGTAAGGAGGCACGACTTGTCTAGTGCACAAGATAAAGAAATAAAAAAGTTTTTCCTCTTATATGAAGGACCTTATGAGATTGTAGAAATAAAAATGGATAATGCATATGTACTACGTAATCAGGTAACACAGGAGATAGTGGGGACGCATAATGCTACGAATTTAAAATTATATTGGTCTAGGTAAAAATTTTGTTTGAATTTTAACATGTTATTTGTGTTTTCAGAAGGGACTCTCCCCCATTTTCGGGCGGTCACGACCTTACCAGTCCTGGCCGTGGTTTTCGGAACTTGGAGGCGGGCCATGGTTGGAAGATCTTCCTTCGGGTGGTGAACGCAACGATGGTCCGGCTCCACCAAAATTGGTTAAAAGTTGAAATTTACACCACATTTTGAACGGGGAGGGGGACCCCTAAAGGTACGTGACATACATTATTTTACTATATACACTCATGGTGCAGCGGTCAGGTGTACCTTTCACGTACCTGCACTGCCTTAGAGTGTCTATAAATAATGGAGGCTGCACATATAAAAAAGGCAGTGCATGCAAATTAAAATTTCAGTGTCAATGGCGAAACTAAATTTAGCCATTGACAATAGTTTCAGTGTGGTCTGAAGAGACGAATTTTATGGCAAGGGATTGGAGGAAAGATAGATGGCGGGTTTGGATGAATGGTAGGAGAGGGGGAGTAGATTTGGTTTAAAAGGGGGAACGTGAATTCACGTAGTGGATCTGTCTTATCTCCAATTTTCCTTGCAGCAAAACCCCGACTTTTCGGGCGATCTCGGCCTTACCAACCCAGATAGTGTTAAGGATAAAGTCAGCCTCCAGTGTAAATAGATACCAAAAAAATAGTTTGGAATGTTTATAATTTTAAATTTATATAAATTTTAGTAAATAAGTGACCAAGTATAATTGTAAAGTTTGTAGTGCCAGTGAAAGTTGGGACATGAAGAAGTGTGTAAAATAAATTAGAACTTGTTGTCATGCAAGACATGGGGGTAATTTTGGGGGGTAGAGTGGTGTTTATAGAAGTGATCTAATAATGGAATGTAGGGACTGCTATTGTAGAAAGATTTAGTTTAGTTATTAGTGGGCTATCGCTGTGGTGGCATGTGCCACAGTAGATAGCGGAAAGTGTTGGGGGTAATAGAGAGTGTTACCTCCATCGGAGGCCAAAATGGCGTAAAATGCACGGCACACCCCTTTTTACAATTTTATATTGTATACTGATAAATTGCCGTGCCGTGCAGTTAAATGATGATGATAACATGCCTGAAAGTAGAGTTGATTTCCCCGACTTTTCGGGCGATTACTGCCTTACCAGCACTAATCGTGGTTTTGGCTAGCGGTCAGCTATGGCCATAAATTGAGAACCTTGACCATAGCTGGTTTGAAATTGGTTGATATTAGAAATTGATGGGGGGTGAAACTAGGGGAAATCCCGGAAACTATGGAACAGCGGCTGCCACTCTGTTCGAGGAGGAACAGCAAGGCCAGGTGGTAGACCCACATTAAGGGTGTGTAATTATGTAACAAAAGATATGTTGATGTCTAAATCTTTCAAATGTAACGCTGAAGCAAGGGCACGGAGATGTAAAATTCCTCCACCTATGCCGTCCTTGTGGAGGCAAATGGGCGCCACAGTCCAACAGAAACAACAATAGTGTGTGTGGCTGGGTGGTTGCTCAGGGGAGCAACGAATTAAAATTTTGTAGCCTAAAGATGATAACTCGCTCTTGCACTAATTAAATAATTGTATTATAATTTGATAAATAGGTGTTCGTATGTTTATTATACTGTGGTTATTCTATCTTATAAATGTATTATTTTATTGTGTTAGAGATAAGGATTGATAAAATGGGTGATGCGTATAATTTTGAAATGTGTTTGTAGTAAGGTCATTCACCTTGCTAAGAAAATCAGTTGATCCGCTGTAGAATGTCACTTATAAATGTTTGCGAATTTCCAATGTAACTAATGATTGAATATGATGATTTTAATGTGTTAAAGATTTTATTTGATGAGGAAAGTAATTTGATATAGTTAAGATTTTTAAATGATTTGTGAAAAATAGTAAAAGGTAGATTTTCGGTGATTAATATTTTGTTAGGACAAGTAGATCAGTCCAAGTTGAGTTTAAAGTGGTAATAGAGAGGAATAAATATTGTTATGAAGTAATGTAATGTAGAATTGGAGATATGATAGTGACACAGTAGATATGGGGAATATATGTAGAGTATTGGTTGATATATTGATGTAATAAATAAGTGGAGATATTTTGTTGTAGTTGAAGTGATGCAATGAGAATGGTAATTAGTTGATGGGAGTTTTGTAAGAGGGGGTGGTGTGGTAGGAGTCCGCAACAAAAAGGGTTGGGACGGGAAGGGACCGTTTAGCGCCGGAAAGGGTCGCCTAGGTAGAATCCAGGGGCCAAATAAGGGAATGAGCTTTTGGGAGGGAACACACATCCTGAGTACAAATGGTTAGAGAGTATTTTTTTTTATAAGAGTAGAAGTGATGCGAATTGAGTTGAGTAGTAAATTGGGTTTAGATAGTGTTTGATAGATGTTTTAGTAGAGATGGGTGTCATGTTAGTTAAAGCTGTTAATGAGTGTTAGAGTCAGAGGGGTAAAGATATAAATGCATACATGCCAAGTGGTAAATCAAATTATTATGAATAATTAAATCACCCAAACTAATGGAGAGTGAGAATAGTATAGAAAGAGAGTCATAGTAAAATATAGAATTTTAATTGAAATAAGTGACACACTTTAATAGAATTTGAGAACAAAGTAAAGTTATAAAATGTGTAATTTTGAGTAATTTAAATGTCAATTTTATTGTTAATTGTAATAATACTATGTTAGTTTTAAATGTCTTATTAACTATGTTTTATGGTGTTTGAAGATAAAAAATTTTTAAAGATGTTTAATGCATTTCCTGATGTATCCTATGTATAACCTGTGTAGGGCAAGGTTGTTGACTTGACCCAGTTTGATCAGCTGATGGGTGATGTTATATACTAGACCCGTTATGGCAATGAAGTAATGCCAATTTGGCTGTTTAAATTAATTTAAATAATTTTAAATTTTCTTAATATTGAGAAAAGTATATTTTAATAAATTTAAATTTTTTTGAAAAAAAAATTGAATTTTTTTTGTGCCTGCCATCTAATCGATGAATTTTGATTGTGTTATTGTTTATGTATATTACTAGGGTTTTGTAGAATTATATTGTTTAGTATGTATGTACAATCACCTGTTAGGATAAGTGAGTTCATGTTCTAATGAAATATTCAATTTGTTTGTTTTTCTGAGTATTAATAGTAAGGAAGAAAATTGATAAAGGTAGATAAAGGATTTTTTTTGGTTTTGTTGAAAATAATAATAATATAACAATCTGATTTTGAACTTAAAAGAATTGTGAATTTAAAGATAAATATTTTGTGACTTTTAAATGATGAGTTTGTTTATAAGATATTATAAGAGTAGGTACGAGCCCAGTAACTGCTAAAGGCAGCCCAGTGTGCATGATAAGGGGGAACATATCGGTTGAGGATCTGGCGTGATATAAGACCAGGGGTTTGGATTTTGGGGCGGCATGATAGAAGGTTAGGTGCGCTGTGGTGCGTGTCTGTTCGATTTTATGGTGTTGGGATCTCGGATAGAGAAGTCCAGTGATCTCGTTCAGATGCAGCCATAGTAGCCTAGCCAGGGGGGTTGTTTACCCATGATGTAGAAGATTAAATGGGGGTTTGTTGGCACCATATCCTCACCGATCCTCTTAGGGGTTTAGCAATGAGAGTTCTTCTGTTTTGACAGAAGACCTCTCATTGGGGGAGTATTGTAACAGGGCAGAAAAGGGGGCTTTCTATTTTATTAAATTTGGGTGTTATTTTATTAAAGATTTTAAATTTATTTCATATGTGTGGCCAGTCCCCGATTGAATCTAAAGCGTAGTTTCGAACAAAGGAACTGTGGTGAAACAATTGTAAAGGAATGTGCGGGTGACACAATTCTTAGAACTTTGCGATTGTGTGACACCTGCGCCCAAACGCACTCACATCGGCGGAGCGCAGATGACGCCAAGAAACACAAAACCAACATGGCCTGGTGGTGAATTCTTTTTAACATGTGCGTTTATGACGGCGGAAATGAAACTTAGTCCCACCTATTTGTGATGTCGACCAGTGAACACTGAATATCGTCAACGTCAAATACACGAAAAACCCATGTGTTGAATGAACAGTGATGGACGATTCGATCATAAGGCATTGAAATTTCCGCTCTGTCCGAGCATTTGGAGGGAGGTGCGTTGATAACTTTCTTCCCAGTCGACTAACGATATAGGCCACGCGTGGCACCTATCAGTCTTCTGCCCGGGCAAATCTTCATTTTTTTAAGTCGGCCGACAAAACATCCATGTGATTCTCCAAAAAATATGTATAACAGTGTAATCAGTGCTGAACAGTGAATATCGAAAGCTATTAAAGCAATAATATAAACTTATCAACTTCAAGAAAATGAAAGACTTTGAGAGACGCGTCAGGTGGTCGAGGAAGAGGACGCTTCATACGTAATGTTACCAAATTGAATAAAAATTATCATCATTATATTTTTGTATACACTGGGGTTGGGATAAATTAATGGTGTGAATGTGAGAATGGGCAGACTGGGCTGTTTCATGTAAGTATAAGATGAATATTAAAATGTGTTAATATAAGATGTTTCACGAATATTTAATGAACTTTTAATTTGTCTTGATTTTGGGAAAGAATATGTCATGATTAGAAAACAATACAAAAAATGAAATAATTATATATTAAAAAATTTTTATTCTCTTCACAAAATGTGAGTTGCGTCAGTTCTTGAAATAACCTAAATCATGCTTGCATTCTAACGTTCGTGTGACGAGACCCTGGGCAGAGAGAAGAGATTCGTTAAGGTAATAATAATAATAATTTTATGTATTTGTATTTGTAATTATTTATATTATCACAATGGCACCCATATGGCCGTACCGAATGTGGTAGTCCAATATCAGTTGTTCTTCTACAATAGACGGGATTACTAGTTTCCACTCTCCAATGTTAGGGTTGTTTTTAATGAATAACAGGTTATGGTGTACCTTATAATACTGTACAATGGGTTCTTCTTCTTGCAATATTCTTTCCCGGATACTCATTATTTTTGGGTCCATATCTTGATGTTTGCTTATTTCCAGTGTTATTTTTTCCAGATCTGTTCTATCCTTGATTATGTTATACATTTTAACTAACTGTTCTTTCTCTCCCTCGAAAGTTTGTTGCTGGATGTTGATACGGGATAATATATCAGCAGCTGTGTTTTCTTCCCTGGTATGTATTCCCAGTTAATATGGTATTCTTGCAGTAATAAAATCCATCGGGTTAGTCTTCCATGACTGAGCTTACACTGCTTAAGGAAAGATATGGATCTATGGTCACTTCTCACGGTTATGTTGTATCCTAAAATGTAAGTCCTGAATTTGTTACAGGCGAACACAACACTAAGTAGTTCTTTCTCCGTGACGTGGTAATTCCTTTCACATCCGTTTAAGGTTCTACTTGCAAAGCTTATGACCATATGTTGCCCCTTATCATCTTCTTGATATAATACCGCACCTACACTCACGTCGCTCGCATCACAGTTCATGAAGAGTGGCTTTTTGAAGTCTGGATGGTATAAAGTAACGGTGTTTAAAAACTTCTCTTTTATTTGTTTAAATACTTCATCTTGTTCGGCTCCCCATGTCCATTTATCTTTAGTGGATAATTGTTTTTTAAATTGTGCTGTTAACTTGGAATAATTGTCCTGGAATTTCCGATAATAATTGCAGATTCCAAGGAAAGACTGTAGCTGTTTTTTGTTTTTAGGTGTGGGGAATCGTATCGCTTCAACTTTTTCTGATGAAGGGGAGATGCCTTTTTCTGTTAGATTAAACCCTAAAAATTGTACCTTGCAGGCTATAAACTTCGACTTATCCAGCTTAAGGGTGATGTGGTTATCTGCTAATTTTCTTAATACCGTTTCCACTCTATCACAGTGTTCTTGCCAATTTGATGAGGTTATCAGCAAGTCATCTATGTATACGGTGGTAAAATTCAGCACCTCTTGTCCCAGTATCTGATCCACACTTAACGAATACTGCAACCGAATTTATCAGTCCAAATGGCAGTCTTTTGAACTGATAGTTCCTCCCATCGAACAGAGAAGCTAAGTATTTTCTACTGTTCGGATGTAGCTCCACTTGCCAGTATCCACATACTGTATCCCATGCGCTGATTTATTTAGTACCATGGAACTTCTTTAGAATCTCTTCAGTTTCGCCTGGGGATGTTCTGTCATTTACGATCATTTTATTGATCTCTCTTGCATCGAGGCATATTCTTACCTTTCCGTCCTTTTTCGGTATCGCCACTATTGGACTGGTATATGGTGATGGACTCAGTTCTATTATATCGTCTTCCATCATTTGGTTGATCTCTGCCCTCACTGCATTCCTTTGCGAGTAGGCGATAGGGTACGATTTTTTCTTGAAATCAACAGGCTCCTTGAATATGATTTTACATTGGTAGTCTTTTACTTTGCCCGGGGCGTCAGAAAAAAATATGTCTATACTTATTGTAAATGTTTATGAGATCCTTTGCCTGGTGTACACTAATCCGTTGCTCTTGTCCTTCTCGTTGGAATTGTCTGATCTCCTCCAGCTTGCTCGACCATAGTTCTTCATCCTTCCATTCATTTACTATCCTTCCGTGTGATTGTTGGCAATAATTGTTTTGTAACATTGTGCAGCAGTTGGTTATTGAAGGTAAGTTACTACCCTTCACTATATCGGTTGTCCATATTCCATGTTCAGTGTTTAGTGATACTTCTCCTTGCCGCAGATCAATTATGGCAGAGTATTGTCTGAGTATATCATATCCAACAAGTATAGAGAATGGCAGGCCGCTAGCAACAAGAAAAGACATAGTAAATGTTAAGCCTTTACTGTCAAGTTCTAAGGACACTTGTTTCCTGACGGTTTTGTTTTGTCTGCCTGTAGCACCGATGATAGTCACATTGTTTATTGGTAGAGTTGGTATAGGTATACTACTTTCTTGCTGTAGTCTGCTTAACTCCACTTGGTCGATCAAAGATATATTAGATCCTATATCGATCATCAATGTTGACATGATTCCATTTATTTGGGCACTTATGTACACTATCTCACTGTTTCGGCTAGGCATCGGTTGATTACTTTCTTCAATCAACTCGTTTCTTATATTTTTTTAAGTAATTTGTATGTATTATAGTGATTCTATTGTCTGTCGTCTTACATTCCCCAAGAGATTGGTCCAGTGATGGGCTGTTCACAGTTTTCACTGACCTTAGGCGTTTAAATGAGGGCTGACCTCATTGTCCCTGACTTCATTAGTGTTCATTTGTGTGTTCGTTACTGGCTCCTGTCGGTTGTTCAGGTTACTTCCATCGTTCCCGTTATTTTTCTCGAATGTGTGGCTTCTTGTGTCTGGTACCTGGTTAAAGTTCGCTCGTCGATAATTTGCTTGTGAATAGTTTCTTCCTGGACTCCGTTTTATGAATAGTTTCTATGTTTGTCCTCTTACGTATTCACCTGCGGTCGGTATCCTTGGTTGTGGTGATTACCGTTTCCAGGGCGATAATAATTGTTAGGACCATTCTGTGGGTAGTTACCCCTGTAGTTGGTTCTAAAATTGCTATTGTTGTTCCCATTTCGGTTAAAGTTTGTGGGCGCGTTATTACCACGTTGATTCCCTGGATAATTATTAGGGTGGCTTTGTGGTGGCTTGTTATCACCCTGTTGGTTTGGTGATGATGGTCCCTCGTTTACCTTACTATTTCTGAAGCTCGAGAATCTATTCTTCCGGTATTGCCATTCGTGCTCATGGCTCTCTAATAAACTAGCCATGTCTTGAATGGTCTTGACCTGACTGTACATCTGGGCTTTCTGTATGGCGTCGTCGTAATGGTAAGACAGTTGTATCACGAGACACTCTTCCGGAATGCGGGGTTCCAAATTTCTTGCCATGCATATCTTTCCCAGGAAGTAGGATGTGAGAGACTGTCCGTTCTGACTCTCATATCTCCCGTTACTTAAGTTGTTACGGACCATGTTCTGGGTCGATTCAGACCAGTATTTCGCCTTGAATTGGGTCTTGAATTCTTGGATGCTCTGGATGTCTGGTCTTGTGGCGGTCCACCAGTTGTCATATGTTTCTTTGAACATCTCGTCCAGCATTCCCCTCACTGTTGTCCATCGGGTCTCGTGATTTTTCACTATCTGTTCTTCCACCCTCTTCAGGAATTCAATTGGGTTTCTTTTATAATTGAGGAAGTTGATCGTATCCCTATTGTCAGTGTTAATGATATGGTTAGTGTTACATGGCCGGTCACGCCAGGCATCCACTTCTTCCCATAATGATTCTTCCCGTCTGTGCATCTCATCAATTCTTTGTTTGTTTTTGTCCACCTTGCTGTCGATTTTGTTTAGATTGCTGTACACTCCTTCCATTCTTTCTCCCAGGTCTGTTCGTACAGCTGCTATCTCCTGGTTCTCTTCCCGGACTTGATGCATGTCCTGGTTCACCTGTTCACATCTTTTGGCTGTTTCTTCGTGACATTCCTCAATTCTCCTTTTATTTTCTCCTTCGAGGTTGTTTATTTTATTGAGTACTTCCTCACTGACTTCTGAAACAGTTTCGTTGGTCTTCTCCAGTCTCTCCAACGTCTCCTCTAATTTTCCATTCGTTTCGTTGATTTGTTGTATGGTTTCTTCTCGGTACTCCCTTAATTGTTGTATCACCTGCTGCTTCATCTCTTCCTTAGTTTTTTCATCGATTTCCTTCAGCTGTTGTTGGAGGGTTTTGTTATTTTTGTTAATTGTTTGTCTCAGTTCTTCCTTCTGCTTCTGAAAATTGTCGTTCGTTTCTTCTTTCATGCTGTCGAATTTATCGTTCATCTGTTTCAGACTCTCCTCGTTCTTGTCGAATTTCTCCTCCTGTTTCTTAAAATTTTCATTGGTTTCTTCCTTCTGTTTCTTAAAATTTTCATTAATCAATTCCCATAATTGTTATAAATCCATGCCTTCTCTGGCTTCCTCCCTGTCACCCGCCTGTGGTTCCCTTTCTTTGTCTTTGGTTGGTTCTGTTGTTGTTATTGTTGTCTCCACTTCTTCAATCGATGTTCCTTCCTCTTCTTCCCCTCTATTTTCGTCCATTTCTTTGCCCTTCGCCAACTTTTTCGATAATCCTCTTGTATGCATCTTGATATCCTTTCGCAATCATCGCTAGAAATTTCGTATCTCCCTTTCTTCTAGTCCCACCAGCTGGTCGCCAATTTATTACAATATCACTATGTGTGTATAGCTGCCGTGTTATAATGCCACACGTTGAATGCGTCAATTTATTACAAATCTTCACTTGTCGTTCTTAACGAATTCTGTAAAATGTAGAAGTGTCAGAGTGTAACTTGTGTTTTGTCTTACCAATCCGTCGTCGCTCGGTAGCATAACTTCCGCTGCTTGAGTCCGTCACGAACGTACGAATAACCAGGTATCGTATTCCTTACCTGAGGTTCACTAGGAGTGCATAAATCCTGGGTGGCGCCAAATTGTTTATTTTAAACAATTAAAATAACTTATTATTATCAGCGGTTCCGCTCATGCGGTGTTGATAATTCAACTTGTCCCGCCGCTTATCGATTTTTACAATCAAGCCAGCAGTTTGCTGTATTCGCTACTAGAGCGCTAGTCTCCAGTTCTTAGATGTCTGCTACCATATACAATATTAATAATACACTTTCCTACTGAAAATAAAACACATTTGTTATACACAGTATTGATTTATTAATGAATTGTTATTACTGTTTTCATTGACACAAGTTATATTTGGTTTATTATATTATTTTGCACCGGTTATTTATCTATGAGACAATCTCTCTCTGGGTTTAACAAATCGATTCTGAACGTAACAAATATACTGTAATGGCGTTCTACCGAAGTAGTCAACAAATATTTTCGTTCAATCGTCTGGATTCTTTTGATCACGATAAAAGGATTAGATGCAATTACAATAATAAAAATACACAACCTTACAATATTTCTACTTAAATATTATGATGTGTAGCTATAATTGGTTTGTTGGAGTGTAGTAAAAGTGTTTTAAAGGTTCGTAAACTAACAATAGGTTATATTTATGATTTGACAAATTTTCAGTGTCTTAGTTTATTATTTAATCTTTGAAAGAGAATAAATTCAGTTTAGTGATATTTCATAGTATAGTGAGAAATATTGATAAAGTGCGTTCTTTCGGAAGTTTGGATAATTTATAGGATACTTAACAACTTTGTAGCCTGTGGTTAATCAGTTGGTCTGGTACAAAGGGCTGTAGCTGCAATAGAATTTAATTTTCATTTATTCGGGCTTCTGGCATCTTTTTCAATGTACTTGGATTAATTTATACACTTCGTTTCGAATTAAAAGGTCTTCGTCATCAGTTAATTGGTTTCAGTTGTAGTCTGCCTCCTTCTCGTTCAATTTTGGTAGTTTGGTCAACTTTTATAACATTTTAAATTAAAAATTGGTTGTTCAAAATTTTGGCTTCTGTTTTCCAAGAGCGTCACTTTTCGAGTAATGATATTCAACGATAATTCCGTCTTCAACGGCGGTTTCTATGGTTACCAATGAATTATGATTGGCTTAGCTTGACATAAATCCATTGTTATCAAAATTTGAATTCTTTTCAAAATCCTCATGTCTTCTGACTGTCTTCCTTCCATTATCTTCCTTCCTAAGTATTAATTATTAGCACTGTTATTTGTATTTTCTTCCAAAGATTATTTTGGTATCCCACAAGATTGGGTTATTTCATGTTTCATAAGTTTACAATTATTTTAATCTTTCCTAATTACATTTCTCTGTTAATTTAACTCCTTATTCTAATATTTTGCTTTTAATAAGATTTACAATCCTTGGTTAATTTGTCACCTTGGATTTGTTAATTACTTGGTTATTTTTGTACAATTTGTATTTGTTGGTGTTTGACAGTTAGGCTTTTCTCAAGTCTAAGTAGACATTACTGATTCTTGATTATTTCATATACATTATATTTCATTTTAGCCTAGAGCTTTATTTTGTTCTTATAACTATGTTTATTATCTATTGATGCGTTTTGGTTCTGTTTTTGTGTGATTTGTATGTTGCTACTATTTTATACATCATGTATTGCTAACTATTAACTAACTGGTTTTCTCATTTTCTAAATCAAACATTGCTTTCTTTTCTTACTTATTTACTCCGCCAACGTCAACAATATGGCTATTAATTACTATTTTTTCATCATATAAAATACAACATTTAGGTCTATGGTGGGTATAATTATCCCATCCATATCCTATTCATAAGTTTATTTAAACAACTGTTTAACACTTAATATGTAATATTGGTGTACAATTCATTACCTTTGATTTTATTTTTTGGGTGATAAACAACCTCACCTCTTTCGAACTTGATTCAATAAACATCCCTTCTAACATGGGTGTTTTAAACTTCTTATTTCATAAAAACTCTTTGCCTTCATTCCATGTTAACACTATCTGATTACATTTTCAAGTGGTTCTCACCTTTAAATTCTACTATATACTTTTAAACTCTATAATAATATTCTTATCTAATCAATACAGTTAATATCACTCTTCAGTGTTCATTACTGCTTAATTACTGGTTTACTTTAAAGACAATTCTTAACAACTTTCTTAAATATTATTGTTCACTATTAAACCCTTAGTGTTTGTTATTTTTACTAAGTGTAAATAATAAATGATAAACATCTTAGCTTTCACTAATTTTACTATTGCTATCATTGACAATATTTTTATTTACTCTTCACCTGCACTTTTAAATTATCTTGTGTTTATTATAATTTACTTAGTGTTTCTTTTTCTATCATTTCACTTTAGGGTAATTTCACTTTCACTATGTTAAATTCCGTTTGCTTCTCACTATTTCAATATCTCTCTCTTTCTCTACACATATTATATATACTTATTAATATCATGTCTTTCTCTAAAACTAACTTACATGTACTTCTAATTCTTTGGCTAGTGTATTTTTAGCTATCGTGTTTTATTAATGACTAATTACAATTGTCACTCAATCAATACTAACATTTATTTTTTTTTTATATTGGTTCTTTACCGGTTTGGTTTCCTTTATTAGATTTGATTATATTATTTCTCCCTTCTCTATTCTCTATTCCTTGTTTGTGTTTTCTCGACTTGTTTCATTTTATTTTCTTCCTCGTTGGTTTGTTCCCTCTTTGTTCTCATTTTCTTCTCCTTCACTTCTCATCTTGTTTACTTTTATTTTGGTTCTTATCTGGCCAATCTCTGGGGTTGGGTCAAAGTCGTTTGTCTGTCAGTCTAGTCTGTGAGTTTGTTTAATAATCACTTTTAGTTTATAATACTTCCTCCTTCTTTCTTAATTACATTTTATATTTTTATTTTCTTCATTATTTATTTGTTACATATATTATTTTTTAGCATTTCTTACATACTTATAGTCAGCAACTATGATCTGAATTTGGCGATGTTATAGTATGTACTGGTGATTTTACAACAATATAATATGCAGTAACTTCATTGTGTTCAAAATACTTGTAAATTCATATTTAGTGGACTTCTTCCAGTAATCACAGATTATATTTACGTTTATGGACACAATTCAAACAGGTACTCAGCTAAGACAAGAAACTATATTTATGAATGTTGTTCACACAACATACTACCTATTATCATTTTGACTTTCGAATATATATTCCTTCTTCTTTGTCTCTCACTCCGACCCGTCAATGTTCTATGTCGAGGCATAATGGAAGTAGGTGCGAATATCTGAATGTAAAAAAAAAAAGTAATGAAATTACTGAAACTAAGATTAGACAGGGTTTAATTTAAAAATAATAAAATGTACTCACTTTTTTGAAACCACCAATAATAATTAGGTGAGAGTAAGTCAATTCAAATTGCTGCTACAAAATTTTCCTTTTGCAACAGGTGTATATTAAGCAAGCTGTATTTCACTTTCAACTGCACATTAATATATAAAACACAGATATCTAATATACAAAATATAAAATAAATGCTTTTTTGCCTTGACATACACTCCACAGACTATTGAAAAAGGAACATTTTAAATCACACAAAATTCACAGCTCATTCAGTCAATCTGTCAGTAATTATTTGTTGGCAACATTTTAAAATTCTTTGGCGACAATCTCTACTCTGTGCGACTGTTTGACCACAGACTATTATGTGTTTGACATTGGCAGTATGAACGTACATTAAAATGAAAAATTATAATTTTATTGCCTGGCAACAAAATTATTTTATTTTTAACAATTACCATTGTTTGAAAAAGTTTAAATGAATTTTCAAGTGCAAATGAATGTTTTATTTGATTTAATTTAATGAATTTGTAATACATATTATGTATAAATTTTAGCTTTCTGCACTCCTTCTCCATATAAACTTTAACTATGCCAAATCTCACACTCCTCCGTGCGCGCAATATGCTTAAAAAGGGGTACAAAGTTTTCTCTTCACGTATTAATATATAGATACTGCAATGACAAATCTTGCATACTGCTACACTTTCTAATATTGATTCTAACCTCTTAAGATCAATGATGTTGTATTCGAAATCATCATCTTCTTGCTTATATAATAATAAAGATGATCCTACTTTTGATTTAGAAGAGGAACATGTAGCTCTAAGACTAGAACGATCTTCAGGGTTAGGACTAGTTTGTTCAACATCTGGAGTACATACTATTTCTGTTGATGTATACCTATTTCCATGAAATTTCCTTTTCTTTACAAGTTGCTTACTTCTTGGCATTTTCGTTCAATCGATAATTCACTTCACACAATTACTAAAAACACACTCACACACTAAAAAATTATAACACCACAAAAAGCATAACCTGAAAGCAACAAACATTGTTTACAACTTATTATAACAAAGAAAACAGCTGTTAGAATCCAACAGCTGTTGGTGTACCAAGTTAGCCAACATACGATAACATAATACCAAGGTCAAAATCAACTGTTATTATGCAAAGGGTATATAGAGGTATATAGAGTGCCAAATTTACACGAAACATAGGTAGGGAAAAAAATTTGTTGAGGCACTTCCAATTATGATATAAAAATGGTTTATGTACCATTTTAAAGGGTATGTTCTATTCTGTCAGAAAAAAAATTAAACAAAAAAATCAATTTTTTTTCGATTTTCATGAAAGTGCTCCCCTTAAGGCGTATTTCCAATAATTATTACAAAATATGAATACGTATATAATAGGTTATGCAAACTCAACACTTCTGGTTAGGCCTATATGCATATTTGTCACACACACAATCATACACATTCAGGGCCGGCTCAAGGCAAAAATTTCACCCGGGCAAGCGAGCTTTCCGTCGCCCTGTCCCCCCCCCAAAAAAACTTAACAAACAGGAAATGACACAACTAGGACTCTACATTTTATAAGAATATTTTAGCCTTGTATGAATTTAATTGATTTGTTATCTTTATGGAATACAATTGCAGTTTATTTCATTAAAAATTGTGTTACATTATTGCAATAATGTATTTTTATGTTCAGTTATCTTAGGCATATTTGGGGTGATCAGTAGTATGAAATACAGGCTAAATTATTCGTTTCTTTTTAAATGATTTTTAATTGAATCAATAGTATTAAGGCCTAAATCAAACTCAGGAAGAGCAAATGGGTTCGGTAAAATAGCTACAAATGACTAAGTGTATCGACTATCGACAACATTTATTGTAATCTTACAAAAGGAAACCTTTCGGGAACTGGAGTTGTCCGCTAAGGCTATGGGCTTGGTTATAAACCAAAGCAAAACCAAATATATGGTTGTAGGTGCCAACACTCGTGCCCTGTCCCTGCGCATTAACAATTATGAATTTGAAAAGGTTCAGGGTTTTCCATATCTCGGGTCATATGTGGACTCTGGAAATGACTCCTCTAGAGATATTGAAAGACGGATATTATCTGCTAATAGGTGTTACTACGGACTGGTGAAACATTTTAAGTCTAAATTAATAAGTAAAGATACAAAAGCCACCCTGTACAAGACCTTGATTAGACCAGTCCTGATGTATGGCTCGGAATGCTGGGTGGTAAAAAAACTAGATGAGCAGAAACTATCCGTTTTTGAGAGGAGGGTATTGAGGAGAATCTATGGCCCTGTGAGGGAAAACGACATTTGGAGGCGATTGCATAATCGAGAGTTGTACGAAAGGTTTAAAGATCGTGCAACTCATACAAATTAACAGATTGCATTGGGCTGGTCATGTGCAGAGAATGGCGGAGGATAGAATCCCAAAAAGAGTGATGAATTATTTGCCTATGGGAAGGAGAAGGAAGGGAAGACCGCGTACAAGATGGCTGGACCAGGTTGGTAAGGAGGCAGTGAGGCTGGGTGCAGCAAACTGGTGGACATTGGCCGGGAGTAGAGACCAGGGCCCGGACTGGGCTGTAGCGCCGAGGATGTATGTATGTATCTTACAAAAAAGTTGGTATAAAAAATTCAAAATTACAATTAACTGTAGGTTACTCAATTTCAAAATCACAAAGGTACTTTACGGCAACTTTTTGTTTCTGAAAAATCTTTTATAACAGAGTCAGTGTCTATTTCTTTTAGAATATCAAATTCAATTGAGATAAGGGAAAGTCCTACAAGACGTTCTTGTGCCATACTTGATCTTAAATAATTTTTAATTTTGAAAAAGATCTCTCCCCAGACGCTACACTTACTGGAAGTGTTAATACAATTCTCAAAGCTATATTTACATTTGGAAAATTTTCAGCTAAAGAGTTGTTCATATTGAACTTGAGGATGTCTTCTGGCCTGTTGCCACAGTCTTCGGGTAACAGAGTCAGAAGTACTAGAAGTTCTTAGTGCAGCTGGTGTCCTTCAATATCTTGGTGCTCCCCATCGGTCAAAGCTATCTATAGGTCTGCACGTTTTTATAGCAATGTGTTCTTATCTTCATTTTTGATGTTATAAAGAAAGCCAAATACATAATTGTGGCTGGATAGCTGTGAAAATCTCTCCTCAAGTGAGTTTATTGCACAGTCCAACAAACAGAAATAAAAATTGGTCATAAATGCTCTTTTTGGGTCTGAGACTGGCTCGTCAGTTGTTTCATAGTGAAATTTGTGTTTGACCCTTCTTGGACGTACTTGAGATTCAGTTGGGAATGTGGCTTCGGTTTCAAGAGTTTCTGCAATCTCCCTGGCATTAACAAGTAGGCCACTTCCTCAAAACCCTTCTCCGTCCTCATATTCTCAAAATGTTCTTTCACTTTAGAAATTAGCTCAACTGCTTTTGCAATGTTCATATCTTCTTTTTGCAGCTGTTTGCTGATAATATTTATCCTGAAAAGTATTTCATGCCATATAACCAAGGAGCAGATAAACTTAAAGCTCTTTAGCTAGCTAGCCAGACCCAAGGCAGTACTCTTTCCATAGCCATCGATTGATGAGTCAGTAGATAACTCAAGTAGAGTATCGTATATTTCTCCTGTCTGGTAACGAAAAGGAGCAACTGCATTAATGCGACTCTCCCATCGAGTGTCGCATATTGGTGATGTAAGCTGTTAGTGATGTAACATGTTTTCTTAACACAGACCACCGGTGAGTTGAGGCAGAACATAATTTGTATACTTCCTGCACAACCATGAAAAAGTTTACAGCCTCACTACAGGATAAAGCAGAGTCGTTCACCACTAAGTTCAGCGAATGTGAACTGCAAGGTACAAAAAATCCGCGAGGGTTCAAAGTTAGAATTCTGTTCTGGACTCCTGCGTTTTTCCCCACCATGTTTGCACCATTGTCGTACCCTTGCCCACGCATATTTTTTAAAGGTATTTTCATTTCATTTAACTTGGACAAAAGAATGTTTGTCATAGATTCTCCTGTTGAAGATGCAATTGGGATAAACCCCAAAAAATGTTCTTTGGGGCAGGGGTCTTTACCTGGTTCACAACTTACAAAACGTATAATCAAAGTCATTTGCTGTATGTGGCTTTGATCAGGTGTACAGTCCAAAATAATAGCATAGTAAGTCCACTTCTGTACATTATGTAGTATTGGTTGTCGTATCATTGATCCTATTACTTCGATCACTTCATTTTGGATATTCTTCCCTAGGTAATGTACATAAGATTCTTTTGAAGTAATCCTCCGTAAGTGTTCAGCAATTATGATGTCAAATTTCCCTACAAACTCTTAACAGTTTCAGGAAATTCCCATTGTTTCTGTCATACAGTTTGTCTGATGTACCCCGAAATGCCAGATTCTGTGAACCAAGAAACTCAATCACGTACACAATGCGTTTGAAAACTTCCTTCCAGCGTTCAACTTCATTCTTGATCATGTTCTGGTGTTCTGCATCAATCGTTCTGTTCACACGCAGCCTCGTAGAACATTCCTTCCAGAACTGGAATGCCCGCATATGTCCTGGTGATCTTTCATGTTCTGACAGTAGTTCAGACATGTGCTTCCAGTCGGAGTACCCAGTCTCTGAAGACAGACAGAATATATAAGCCAGGGACGTGAAAACTCTTCACCATTGCTCATTCGCCTACGATAATTGTTGACACTAAAACAGCAACCATCTTTGTTTACTGGAAAGTCAGTGTCACTAATTTGTTCTGGCCCACGTTGGACGAGGATGTCACTGTCTTTGGCACTTAAGTTCACTGGCCACTCTCCAGGGTCATGGGATATGATTTTATCTAGTGAAACCTGAAAAAGACAACAAAAACTAAGGAGTATTATTAGCAAAAAGTACAAAATCATTTAGAAACTTCAAAAAATTGGGACGCAAATTTGTTTGTTAAATTTACGCGATTTATTCAATTGGCATAATAAGCCTAGCCTATCTGCTAAAACTTAACTGTAGCATGTTGTAAACTCAATATTTTCAACTTTGTCATTTTAAGTTTATAAAAAAATTACCTTAAAAGATTCTTCCGCAATCACTGAATCAGAATCAGAATGAGATTCAACTCCCTTCACATTGTTTTTTCTTCATTTTCAGTATCATGGGACTGCGGGGACTGAGTCTTGTCGTCCACCTAACAAAGAGTTTTCATTAATTTCATGACACTGTAGACTTTCACAGAACAAAATAATTGTAGTAACACCATTTTAAAATGTTTTTTTTTTATCATGGAGTGTTAATTTGTATGATATAATGTCTAATAATTAGCTTAACATAAACATGCGTTTTTTTCAAATTTAAGACATTTTTAACATTTAAGGGTCGAAGATTTCTAAATCGTAAATGTAATAGAAAAGCACAGTACAAGAGAATTAGCTGAGTGCATAAGTAAGTCAAGAACGCCTTAGATTTCATCGTTAAATTTCAAAAATCCCAATACTCCACATTTTATCTTAGAAATGCGCCTCACTAATCCTGTATTGCTGTATTTATCTTAGATAACGACTGGCTTACGTATCTACGGACCCATTATAGTAAATTGTGAATACTAATATTCGCAATATTGTGAAATAAATAAAACTAGGCTACACGAGGAAATAGGTTACTGCTGATTTTGAATTTCTGATTACTGGTAATTATCGTATTTTAGAATGCATTATTTTTATTACATTTTAAAGCAAGCCTTCAATAATTTTAATAAAGGCAAAAGTGTTTTGTTTTATGTACAGTATTTATTCCAGTTTAATATTAAAATCCAAATTTTCGTGCATGTAATGTAACTGTGCTCAGCACTCTTAACAAATAACAATAAAATTTTATTAGCTTACCTCAGACAGAAAAAATGTTGGTGCATGTGGTTGTGAGGGAAGTACCGTAACGAAACGTTTTAACGCTGAAGCTTGTTTTTGAGCTTCAGAAGTCTGCTGCAATTTTCTTTTTCTATAGAAAAAACCTGAGTGTCTCTTTTTATCAGCCATTCCTAATTCCTACCAAAACAATCTTTATAAAACCACTGACACAGACAGATACAGTATTGTTAAACCACACAAAAACATTAACGGTGGAACACAACGGTCGGACTGAAAGGCTTTACATGACGCACAACTCACCATCCGCTTGACTTACTACTACAAGTGTGACTGATGTCAAGCGCCGAGCGTCTGTATATTAGCCTGTACGCGCAGGTGCATCTCGGCCATAGAGTCATTTCACCCCCTCCCGCGCCCGTAGTCAAATGGAACTGCGAAAGTGACTCACCTTCGTGCGCGCCCAGGCCTGTATTATTCGTTCGTACCTCAAACAAAATAGACTCGGTCACAGGCCCACTTTTCTAAGCCACTGTTGCCACCCTGGCGCCCTCCTCCCACCTGCCTCTCGTAAGATTTGTTTTGTATTGGTTTTTAAGTTTTTAAAAACTTACGATACTGTTGTAAATTTGTTGTTGTGGTAATCCATGGTTTCACTGTAATTAGTAAACTGGGAACACGCAGAAAATTTATTCTAAATCACCGATCATAAAACATTTTTTTGTTCCGCTTGGCGCCCCTAACTTCACGGCGACCCGGGCGGCCGCCCGGGCCTTAAGCCATTACTGTACACATTTACATACTTTTTTGATTTTGGTTGAGCTCAACTTTATAATTTATGAAAAAGCCAGTATTTTAATTATTTTTGAAATGTCTACTTTCCTGTTGATGCGTAGAAGTTCGCCACCTAGGGCATCTCCTCGTGGCGTGCACTGTTTGCTGTTTTATAGTTCTCACTTTCACATTTTACGGCCGAACTGTCAATTTACTGCAATTGGTCACTATTATTGATGAATATTTAGCCAAGAACTGTTTGTATTTTGAAATATATATAAATTCACATTTTCAGATTTATGCTTTGTGCGGGCGCTCGCGATTGCTGCTGCAGACAGCAAAAGATGGTAGTCGACTGGCGTTCAGTGTTACAAATTTCCGTTTGGTTCTCTCCGCTCCCCACCGTACGTCTCGTCCTCAGTACTATAACGTTTCGTGGGACTTAACATCACCTTTTTAACTTCGTCGCGAAGTGTTTTTCGTCAACAAATACTGGATGTGTTGGTCACTGGGTAAAAATAGACTTTCGTTATAATCTCATAACCATACATGGTCATGAAAATATTTACTGGCTATCGCATCACCTCAAAGGGGCCTCATCTTTACATGTTATAGAATTTATGAAATTACACAATAATATTTAGGTAAATTTAGACCCATTACAATACCCCCCAATGAGAGGATTTATGCCGAAGCATAAAAGCTCTCATTGACACTCTCATACTTTCTAAAGGGATCAGCCAAGATATGTCGCCACAACCCCCGTACGTTTTATTCAAAATTGTGGTTAACTTACCCCTGGTCCAGTGACTGGGACCATACCTGAATGACCTTACTGGACTTCTCTTTCGAGATCCCAACACCGCAAGGCCAGACCGGCACTTGACGCTCCTGCTCTGACACGCAGGGCAGCACAGGACCGCTGCCACAGCTTCACCAGACACTGAAACATGAAATCAAAAAATATCAAATAGTGGCCTGGTATAATAACATATCCCTGACTGATCTGGTTTCCCTTAGCTGTGTTGGTTTGCATTAAGAAATACTGAGTTTTTTGAAGTGAAAACTTCTATAGGCACGTTGCGCGATTTTTTGGATGGGTAAAATCTTATGAGTTCGCGTCACCGACATGCTAATGTTAACAGTATGACTCTGTAGCTATAAGTATGATGTGTTGCGCGTGGGAGCAGTGAAAGTATAGATTATACTTGTGTGTAATACTATTATTTATACTATTTAACACACTTTTATCGTTTACGTACTTTATTTTGGAGTTTCTTACACTGCCGAATTTGCTATCGCGTGTTCGATCCCTAACGCGATTTTGGCTTTCCGTATTAACAATTAACGCAATACTTATGATCTATTGTAACATTAGTGTTGTGTATATATATATATATATATATATATATATATATATATAAGTAAAGTTAAATTGACTACGTGGAAAGTTTAATGTGTGTATACTGTGCATTGTTTAATGTGTTGTGAAGCTACGAATTTATCACCATTTAATTAACTTAGTGGTTTTTACAAGGATCCCGACCGAAAATGAAATGAATAAAAATATATAAATGCCCCAAACGGTTAAAATAAAGACACCCGAAAATTACCCGCTACAATGTGTATACTGTGCATTGTTTAAATTGTGTTTTAGTTTGATCATTATTTTAAATGTTCAAATGTAGGATCACTGTGCAGTACAAAAGTGAGTACTAAATATGTTAATATTTTTATATAGAAAAATGAATAACATAAACAAAGCATGTATTTTCAAATATTTCCAATATTCGTATCAATATTTCCGTTTAAAAATTTGATATTATTTATTTTTTATTTTTGATATTTGACCTCTGCCATACATCATGCAATGAGTATTTCATAGGGGCTTAGGAGTTATCTTACTAGAGTAAAATGTATATAATTGTTGCTCGGAGTGCCGATAGATGTGAAAACCAGACTGATGTTAAAGATTTTAATTTTTGATACTACAATTAATTTGAATATCCAAAAAAAAACACTGTTATTTCATAGTTTTAAGTTTTCACTTTTGTCGGCAGTCCTCAATGACTGCCTATTTTATTTATTTTTTTTTTTGATCCTACATATGGATGAATACTTAGTCTAAGTATAATACCTTATAAGAATTACATACCAACATTCTGTATAACCTTCTCTAGTTAACTCTTACCCCAAAATTCAAAATGATCGCTCTGATTCCCATCAACTTTTAAATAAACATTTCCATTACAACGTATAAATACCTTCCATTATAAATATTCCATTCACATTTCAAAATTAACAAACTCCTTATATAGAGTAAAACACATTAAATCAACTACATTAGAACAAATTACTTACTTAACAATCGTTAAGTACCTTCATATTACTCCTTAATACATCAAAATAAAATACTCCTCATCAACACATCATTCGTTTACTTCAGAAAATTAATTACATACTCTACATTATTGATGTAACTCATTTTAATCTTTAGCATTTCGTTACTAACAACCTAGTAACCACCTTCTCCATCATCACATAATTTGTTATAATTTATTAAATTATGAACTTATTTTAAACTCCTCCTTCCACACACACTATTACTCCCCTGGACTGTAGTTGCCTGCCTCCACAAGGACTGAAGCGGAAGGGGTGAACACTTTTTCTTTTCTTTCTCCCCCATCCTTGCTTTAGCGTTACACAAAATTCGGCATTACTGATATCCTGGATACCAGTAATCCTACTATATTAATATTCACACTCCCTTAATCGGTCTATCACCCATACTTACGTATATAGCCGTGTTCCAAAGTTCTATAATCTTAGATTACCCTGATCTAAACCCCCCCAGTTGTATTTCTAAGTTCACCAATTTAGAATATTAAGCCAAATCCACGGTCAGGGTTCGGTGAAGCCGTGACCGCCCGAAAATGGGACCATATCTCTTATATGGTTTATCTTTATACATTGATAACTTAAATCTAATTAATTATGGTGGCCAACTACAGACAAGGCCACAAATTTTTTTTTTTTTAAACTTAAATGGTGTTAAACAATGCACCCATTACCTTAATGTTTAAACTAAAAGTTATACTCTCAGGTACCCCCCAATTCATTATAAAATAATCTGTATTTATTCATCCATAATTTTAATGAATTAAAGGAATAATCAACATTACTAACGTACATAATACCTTTTTAACTGTGTTACATTATAGGTTCCCTTTATTTCTCGGGTTTGCAGGTCTATTAATACATAAGCATTTTCCATTTTTACTTCACTAACCTCATAGGGACCGTCGTATAACAGGAAGAATTTTTTAATCTCTTTGTCCAAAGCTGATGATTGATCGTGGTGTTTTATTAATACCAGTTGCCCTACCTCATATTTGATGGGTGTTAAATTCTTATCATGTCTTCTTTTCCGTTGTTCTGCCTTACTCAAAAGCCGCTCCTTGTGGCAATCACCAGTTTTCTCCCATGTGGTACCTCAGTTCGCGTCAGA
The DNA here is from genome assembly GCA_034769895.1 of Magicicada septendecula. Taxonomy (NCBI): domain Eukaryota; kingdom Metazoa; phylum Arthropoda; class Insecta; order Hemiptera; family Cicadidae; genus Magicicada; species Magicicada septendecula. The sequence goes on from CM068372.1 coordinate 428,877,611, forward strand.
AATTTTATTAGTTCCTCTATTATGCATGATGGCTGTCTCTGAAACATTAACTCATGAGTCATGAGGTCTGTAACTAGTGGATTCATGTAAGCTACAGTTAATGTATCCTTCTATTTTGTTCTCAAATGTGGCCCACAATGAATGTTTTTGGTGGCAGAAGGTTCTAAACATACGTCCTAATTCCCGCATAACACGCTCACTAGGATTTGATTGGGGATGATACACTGATGTATTGTAACGGTACAATAGGTCCGTATAAGAATTTTGGGTACATAACAGATAAATTTTATTATAAATCCAATATTAAAATGTGTGAGAGTAAAGTTTTCCAAAACATGTGATACAACGCAGTAAGCCAGGACGAGTTGACGTCAAGGTCAGTGGCGTACGTGACCAAACGACAGCGATTTTGCTAACAACAACCGGCCACTCCTAAAATACGTCATCAAAAGAATGCCAGACGTAATCGCTGCACCTCAAAAACAAAGACGTCATCACGAAAACAATAGGATCGATGACGCGACAACCCTTTCCACTTGGGGAATAAGCGCCATATCGTCATTCTCAGTCGTAAAAGATCTTCCGCCGAGCGAACTGCATGCTACATAAATTGCTGGCCAGCAAGTATTCAAAAGTATTCAAAATGTAACAAAAATGTGAAAATTTAAACTATTCTTTCTAGCTAGTACCAAAGACGTAGCTTTTTTAATAGGGTACAATTTTTGCAAATTTGATAAAAACATTAGTACAACAAATAAATAATTCACCCCTCCTCGACTTTTGGGTAGTGGACCATATAAATCAACGGCAACTATTGCTAAAGGACTGTCTGGTATTACATGTTGCATTAAACCCTCCTGTTTACGATTATTTACCTCGGCTTTCTGACAAATTTCACAAGCTTTTAACATTTTACGCACAGTTTGTTCCATATTATTAAATTGTACAGTGACAGTACATAAAGGCCTGTTATCCTAACTATGGGATTAAGGGATCTCATATTGTATTTTTTATTATATTTATGAATGTCAACCAGGGTTAGGTCAGTTTTACCCATGTCCCAAGAAACAACGCATATTCAACAAGAGAGGAGTGAATCCAAGGTCACCGGGAGACGGGCGAAGTCTAACATGTATAATGGCGGTGTATGTGAAAACGAACTATAAATATGAACTTTCATTGGTCCACAAGGCTGTGTCGTCATTATTAAACGCTGATGACATAACACCAAGAATGTACAAACCAGGGCGTTGGCCGTAGAAACAAAAGACGGTGATGTCATGTACACTACTACTTACACAGAAGTTGCGGATAACCCGTCTCAGTCTGCATTAACAACTCAGAGCGCACACATGCTCAATTGTGTATTGGGCAGTTTTTGCCAACAAAGATGTTCAAATTTTTGTAAAAATGTAATCACAAAAGTAACTAGTTTCAGTGGACAGTTAAATGTAGTAATAAATTCAGTGCACTCAGGAAAAGACAGATCTAAAGTTCGGCCGAACATCCGCCAGTCATCATGGGAGTAGTCTGAGGAGCGTCTTTACCACTTCAATTCAGGAAAGCCCTTTTAAATTATTCTAAATTCTAAACAGTAAAAAATGAGCTCAAAATATATTTAGTACAGAAATGTAATCATCATCAAGGTATGAAAGGTTTGTGTGAGAAAGTGAGAGTGAAAGGTTGCCGGCTTTTAATAACCAATATCTGGGGCGTTGGTTTGTGTTAAGTATATGTATTAGTTATTGATTTTAAAGAAACAAGTAATTTTGAAAACCATACTGTAGTAAATACGTTTGTTTAAAAGATTAATTTACAGAAAAAATAAGCGCTATATAGAGATGAAAGCATGGCGAAAGGCGGAAGTCATGAAGCCGCCATTTTGGTAATTGTTAATTGAGTAATGACTCCCATTGTCTATAATACGTGAATATTGAAAATCAAATAAAGCCTAAATTGTTTAACTACATGTTGTATGAATGGTTATTTCAAAAAACCCGACTACCTCTGCCTTTTCGCTTAACGAAACCCTGGACCCGAAAGACCAAATTTATGTTGATAAGAAAGACACATGTTTACACCAGATGTATGGTGGGTATTATTTACTTACAATGAAATACATAAAAATAACTTATCATATCTATTAAAAAGGTATGTCTGTTAACAACTCTTTTCATATGTCACTGCATTTCTTGGGACCTATATGACCATACCTCAAATGACAGTCTTTCACTACTTCAGATATTATAACTTTAGGAATACATAATTTCCAATCATCACCTTGTTCAATTGTACGGTGAATTAAATGTTTATTATACATACTAAAATGTTTTTCCCATTTGTTAGGTATATTGGGTATCTGATTTAAGGCTATTATTATTCTACCAAGTTCTGTATCTCTTCCTTGTTCTGTTGCTAGATTATGTATTAATTTTTTCATATCTACTCTCTCCACTTCTTTGATTATAAATATTTTATATGTATTTGCCGTGTCTATTTCAGTATTATTATCAAAATCAGTTCTAGATAGGACATCAGCTACTACGTTTTCTTTACCCCTACAAGACTCTGTGGTTAAATCATACTCTTGTAGTATTAACATCCAACACACTAACCTACCATGTGTTAGTTTACAGTTTTTCAAAATGTTAAGGCTTGATGGTCTGATCTTATTATTACAGTAAAACTTCGATTCACCGTCAGTGTCGGGACCGGGACCGTGACGGTTAATCGAATAGACGGATAACAGAAAAACCTTAAACAACAATCCACCCCCATCCATTGCATATGAACGAATGATAAAAAATGCACGTTTACGAACTGGAAATGCACTGTACATACATGTATTTTACTTTACAGAAACAAACAATATACAATTTACATTAAGTACAGTATATGTTGTACAACATATGTACTGTACATATTGTTACATGAACTTACGCTCTAGACGTACATACATATTCAAATTTTAAAATAGTCTGTCATTTTCTTTTGTTTCTTCGAGGCTCGTGCTTTCTGAGCGGCAATGTTCCGTACTTTACGTAGGAGAAGTATCTGCGTTGCGTTTGCCTCTTCTTGCCCCTCAAACCACTCAATGCATTTTGATAACATTGTTTCTGCTTCTGTATGGCTTAACGTAGTTTTTTCATTCAAAATATAACACTCGTCTTCGTCAATTTCTTCTTCTTCGTTGTCAATCACACTGGAAACAATTTCATCGTCGTTCAAAATGTCAAAGCCTCCGTCCAATTTGTCACATCCCAACCACTCTGTTACTTCTGCTGGCGTTATGTCTTCAGCATTCGGTACATTATTGCACAGTTGCACAATTTCATCGACACTAACATTCCCAGTTTCCTTAGGTTCGCCATCATTAGCTTCAGGCCAGAGTTTATTCCACCCATTTTTAAGATTTGACACTTGAAGATCATCCCATGCAGCAGCAACATTGAAAATTGCATCTTTTATGTTGTACATTTTCCAAAACTCTTTTACAGACATTTCATCATCAGATGAAATCAAACTTCCAATAAAAGCTTTCCTATAACGACGTTTCATATTTTCGATTATGCCCTGGTCCATAGGCTGGATTAGTGGTGTTGTGTTTGCCAGAAGGAAGAGGCATGTTATTTTGCCATCATCACTTCTAATTCCGCAAGTGGGATGTGCTCGAGCATTGTCCATTAGCAGCAATGCTTCCTGTGGTAACTGCATTTCAGCCAAGTGAGCTCTAACTTGTGGCACAAACACTTTGTGGAACCAATCGGAAAAAATATCTTGAGATATCCAAGCACTCTTTTGAGCATAATAGGTAGCAGGCAATGCGTTGAAATTAAAATTTTTGAATGCACGAGGTGTTTTTGCTTTTCCAATCACAAGCAGGGGTAACCTGTGATTGCCGGTGGCATTTGCACAAACCATTAAAGTGATCCGATCTTTTTGGACTTTAAAACCCGGAGCTGATGTCTCCGAAAGTGATGCCAATGTCTTTTGTGGTAAAGCTTTCCAATTGAGCCCGGTTTCGTCACAATTGTACACTTGTTCCCTAACGAGGTTTAATTTGGCCACTTTCTCTTTAAATTGTTCTCTGTACTCGGCAATAACTGCGCTATTTGCACTAAGTTTTTCACCACTAATGTCTAGTTTCCGAATGCCATGGCGACACTTAAACTTATCGAGCCATCCTATGCTTGCTTTAAAATTAGGATCTCCGTCAAGTTTTTTGTTCATTTCAACTGCCTTGGCCATTATTACGGGGCCTGAAAGTGGTATTCCTTGACTCTGTGCTTGTATAAACCATTGATACATAACAGTGTCCAGTTGGTCATATTTTGCTGATTTCATGGTTTTACGAGTCTGAGGATCTCCATCGATGTTTTGCATTTTTGAAACATGTTCTATTTTTTCAGCATCGCGTTTAATGTCATTCACTGTCGTTCTTCCAATGCCGTAAATGAGAGCAATACTAGTGGGAGTTTCACTTTTTTTCCAACGTTTAATAATCTCAGTTTTCTGGTTGAGATCTAACATGACCCGTTTACGCTTTTCAGCCATTTTTTAGCTGTTGCACAAAAACAAAAAAGAAAAGAAACAACAACAAAACTTACTGGTGTGAATGTCACTATCGTATGCCGAAACAATTAAGCCACTACGCAACAAATAACGTACAGCACCAAGCACAACAGCTTCTCAGCCACAACTGAAACTGACCACGTGTGCGATAGCTAGGCGGCGGGCCAAGAACGTGACTCATCAATAGAACAATAGTGCGCCACTCCGGCGGCTCCGCCGCAGCAGTAAAGCGAGGATGATTTTTCACGGCAATCTGGTTACTGTACATAGAGTATGGACTGACAGTTAACAGAGTGATGGTTAACAGAAACTGACGGTTAAAAGAGTGACGGTTAATCGAAGTTTCACTGTACTTTGTTTCCTAACAAATACGTCCTGAATTTTCTACAGGCGAAAACTATTGATAGCGCCTCCTTTTCCGTTATTGTATAGTTCTTTTCACTAGCTACTAAGGATCTACTAGCAAAAGCTATCACTTTATGGTTACCATCCCCATCTAACTGAAATAGTTCTACCCCCAAAGCTATGTCCGATGTGTCGGTATGTATATAAAATGGTTCTATAAAAATAAGATGAGCTAATATGACAGTGTTTAAAAACTTATTTTTTATTAGCTCAAATACAGTTTGTTCTTGTAAACTCCATTGCCATCGATTACCTTTATTTAACCAATGCCCCAATTGTACCGTTAAGTAAGAATATTTGGCTACAGATTGCCTATAATAATTACACAGGCATTAAAAAACTTTGCAATTGTTTCACATTTTTAGGTACTGGAAAATTTTGTATTTTCTACCTTCTTAGGGTCTGTACTGATACCCTTGGCTGAAATTATGTGGCTTAAAAAGTTAACCTGTTCTTTTAAAAATTCTGACTTCTTAAACTTGACAGTTATGCCATACTCATGCAATTTACTGAATACTCTATCTAACCTTTCACAATGTGTATTAATATCTGGTGAAGTTATTACTATGTCATCCACATAAACAGTTGTAAACTCTAAAATCTCTCTCCCTAATACGTAGTCTAAACATTTAATAAAAATTGAAACACGTTTAGTCCAAAAGGCAATCTACAAAATTGATAGTTCCTTCCATTATATAGGAATGCTACATACTGGCGAGACCCTTCCTCCAGTTCTATTTGCCAATATCCAGCCGTTAAATCCAATGTCATAATATATTTTGTCCCATTGAAACATTGTAGAATTTCGCTCACCGGTTCTGGCGACTCTCTATCTGGAATAATTATTTTGTTTACCTGTCTCGCGTCTAAACATAGTCTTATCGATAAGTCTTTCTTTGTAACCACTACTAAAGGGTTGGAATATGGTGAGGTGAATTTTTCTATTATCCCTTCTGCTAACATCTTGTTTATTTCCTCTTGTACTTAACCCCCTTTTAGAGTATGGTACCGGATATGCTTTAGGCGCAAAAGGTGTTTTTTCTTTAACAATTAATCTACCTTTAAACGATTTTACTAGACCTGGTTCGTCTGAAAAAACTAATTTATTTTTGTCAATACTTGTACTATTTTCTCCCTATCTTGATAACTAAATTCCCCAGTTTGATATAGGATTTTATTCATTTTTTCAACCCAACTATCTTCAGTTTCAAATAATTCATGACTATTTATCCTTAAATTACAATAATTAATCATCAAGGGCCTGCATTCATTTATGTCGTTATCAGAAATTAAAATTCCCTTACTAATTATTTTTAATGCTTTCATTTTTACAACTCTTTTTCGTATAAATGGTATTTTGTTATCTTACTTACCATCTTATAAATTAATAAATAGGTTTTGTTTATTAATTATGTATTTTGGCTCTGTAGACGCCATGTTGTTGTCTGCCAACCTGATTTTTCACTCGCCAGGGTTCGAATGAGCGAACGGGAAAATCAGAACTGGTTTTTTGAAATTAAACATATTTGTTACTCTTATACTCATCTTTTTCTTTATTACCTCAAAACAATTCAGTAGCATTTAAATAAACAACAGAAAATTTAGATGCTGTTACAACCCTATCATAAATGAAATATCCCTTCTCACTTTAAATTTTGATATCATCCTAAACAAAAATTATCATGATTACTTATTCGTATATACTGGTATTACCTTGATTACAATAGACATATTTAAAATAACATAGAAATAGTTATACCCCATTTTATCACAAACCAGCGCCTCTTAATTTTATTACATGATTATTACACACGCCCTTTTACTCTCTCACGATACATATTTAAATTTCCCTTATGAGCTCATTTAAATTTTTTAAAAAGGTTTCAATTTTGAGTGGTTATAAAATTTAGCTTTAAATTTCTTCTTTTCCTAATTTATGAATATAATAGAATAAGATAATTGATTCTCTTATCTGCCATTTCGTCCCTAAAATTCAGTCCAGCCTCCATCCATTTTCTATTTCTTTCACCACGCTGCACATTTCGTTCTTTGCCGTAATTTTCGCCGGGTCACTCGAAACTGTCACTTCATTTCACTTCATAACTGTAAAACTTATTAATTTGAATTAAAATCACATTTTATTATACGGGCCCGCATTTTTGTTCCGGAACTGTTCTTTACAACTGGCCGGTTTAAGAGTGTAATTTCAAGTGGGCGGATTGTACTGTGTTGCGTTCTTTGTTTCCATCACCCTTTTGGCTCTGGAATGTTTCGTACGTGCCTCTCACTCAGTTCTCAGCGTCACACTCATGCGCGCATACGAGTGAATACGCCCCCCTCGCTGCTAACTTTCACATTCCCAGACTCGTTAATGGCTTTTGTGCAACAACAACACCTACGTATGGCTTGGCTTGGAACCGCACTGACTGCAAGGTGTAAAAAAAACTGTCCAGCATTTATGATTCAAATGTTGTTCAGCTTGAGTGGCCATTACATTTTACATTTATTTTAGAAGAAATAAATCCCAATAGTTTGTCCCGTTACAAAACCCCCTCAATGAGAGGTTTTATGCCGAAGGATAAAAACTCTCATTGATACATTCATACTCCCTAAAGGGATCAGTTGGGATATGTCGACACAACCCCCTGTATTGTTTATATAAAATATAGCTAACTCACCCTTGGTCCAGTGGCTGTGACCGTACCTGAATGACCTTACTGGACTTCTCTCTCGAGACCCCACACCGCAAGGCCAGTCAAGCACTTTACGCTCCTGCTCTGATGCACTGGCCAGCTCAGGACCACCGCCACAGCATCACCAGACACTGAAACATCAAATTAAAATATCAAATAGTGGCCTTGGATAATACCATATCCCTAACTGATCTGTTTCCCCTTAGCTGTGCGCTGGTTTGCGTTAAGAAGCACTGGTTTTTCTTAATTCTTAACACATGTATATATGAACCCTTAAACTAACATGATACATTTATAAAATTCCTGTACATCATTCTGCATACCCTTCTCTTGTCAACTCTTTTCCAAAAATCAAAATTATTGCCCAGATTCCCATCAGAATTAAAATAGACATTTCCCATTACAATATTACAAATACCTTCCATTACCCAAATTACATCTAAAATATTTAAATCCATTGTTAAGACTCTCTTAAACACATGATCAAAATTTAATCCAATCGAATACACTTTATCGATATCGCCCTTCTTCTACAATTCTTACCCATCTCCCATTTATATCTAAAACAATTCAAACTCATTTACCATTTTATAAAATAGTATTATTAACAGAAATTCTATTTACCCGGTGCTGTTAATAATAAGCATCCCCTTTTCTCCTCCACACACACTATTTCTCCCCCTGAACTGTTGCATTCAGTTGCCTCCATAAGGACTGAGGCGGAAGGAGTAAGCACTTTTTTCTTTTCTCTCACTCCCATCCTTGCTTCAGCGTTACAAAAACTTCAGGGTAAGTACCCCTACTCATTAGCTTAATATATGCCCCTAAGGTCTACCACCCCTATCTGGGTGAAAATAGCCTGTGTTCAAAATAATCTTAGATTCCCTTATTAAACCCCATTAAATTTCTAGGTTTGACCAATTTCAAAGGCAACCAACTGTGGTCAGTTTTATAATAACTCTGCCCACAGCTGATTGTCATCCAAAACCACGATCTGGGTTGGTAAGGCCGAGATCGCCCGAAATGTAGGGAATCGCAATGGTTTGACACCTAGTGTCATAACTGCCCCCAAAATCATAAGCTTATACATATTTGCTAATACATATAAAATCTTCCTTATACAAAAAATAATATACATTACAAACATTAATAATCATATTATCACTGTTCATCAAGTAGTCTTACGGCATCACCATAGTTTCACTATGTCCTTCTTCAATTTACAACCACTGAAGGTTGTCACTTTAAAACAATTTTCAAAATTTTAAATTTTGTCTTTTATTTTCTCAAAAAAAAAAAAAATTGGTTGATTTTTATTTATTTCACATAATAAAATTTTAATATAGACACTTTTGGCAAGTTCCAGCTTTCACTTTTCAACAATACCTTCCCATGACAAGATAATAAGTACAACAATAGATCATCTTACATTTCTAAATTACATCTCTATTCTATAAAGAAAAACATAACTCCTTCCTGAGTTAATGATTTACGTTACACAAATTGTGGGTGTTTTATTCCATAATTCATAAAATAAAACTACTGTTCGTGGAAAATACTGCCAATCACCAAGTTTTTTTTCCAACTATATATTACCTTTCCACGAAACTAGGGTCCCCCTCCCCGTTCAACAACAAAATTAAATTTCTACTTGCACCAATTTGTGGAGTAGGACCATCATTGTTTTCACCCCCTTGCTGAGGCTACCGCCAACCATGGTCCGCCTCCAGATTGCCAAAATCCACGATCAGAGGTGGTGAGTCAGTGATTGCCCGAAAATGGGGGAGAGTCCCTTCTGTAAACATATAAAATCAAATTAAATTTCATCCACACATTAATATTAATAACAAACATTGTTAAAATTCCTATGATGACCAATACAATTTAAAATTTGTTGCATTGTGTGTCCCTACTATCTCCCTTGTCTCTCTGTTCTATAATACGTATGAATTCTTCATCTTAACTTCTATTACCTCATAAGGTCCTTCATAGAGTAAGAAAAACTTCTTGATCTCCTTATCCTGAGCGCTCGACAAGTCGTGTCTCCTCACCAATACCAACTGTCCTACTTCGTATTTCATCCACTTACCTTTTGCATCGTGTCTACGTTTTCGTCGTTCACCTCTACTTAATAAATTCTCATTTGCCAACCTGATTTTAATACTCACATCCGTTTGCTCACTCTCAGGTGGGTAGTCAAATAACTGTTCTAAAATCCTCGGGGGCGTGTTCCCTTAATCAATTCATGAGGTGTATATCCGGTCGACTCATGGGTGGTACTGTTCAGCCAATTTTCTACCCTTTTTACGTATAACGGCCACTCGCTGTGTTTGGCGTGACAATAGGCTCTAAAGATCCTGCCTATTTCTCTCATTACACACTCAGCCTGGTTGGACTGGGGATGGTACACAGCCATATGCTTCGTGATGATTCCTTCCCATCCTAGGGTCTGACGCCATTTCCCACTGATGAACTGTGGCCCATGATCTGACAAAATTACTTTTGGCTTACCCACGTGAATCATGTAGTCCTTTGTCATCTTTTCACTCAACACATGACTGGTAGCTCTCTTCACACTATATAATTTCACATATTTAGAAAAAGTGTCTAACATCACAAAAATATATATAACTCCGCCTCTACCCTTCGGCAACAAACAAATCTACCGCAGCTAAATCAAATGGCCTTTCTACTTTTATAAAATTCATCTCCCCATCAACCCTATAGTTCACTACTTTAGACTTCTGACACAAATCACAACCCCTTAACAACTTTCTAACACGCCTTTCCATATTCTTAAAAACACAAGACTCCTTCAAAATGTTAACACACTTTTTTGCCCCAAAATGACCGTATCTCAAATGACAATTCCATATGATTTTATCTGCTAACCCATCTGGTACAGCTAACCTCCAATCACGCTCACTTCTACTTTCTTGAACAGCAACCCTTTATAAATTTGAAAATGTTGATTATACACTGACCCAGCTAACTCAGTCTCTTAAACTATGTATAATCTTACCTTACTTACCTGCTCTTTGCATGGTGCTAATGTCTTTTACCTCTTCCCCCAAAATTCTATCCTCCTGGCTAATCTGAAAAATCTCAATCTCTTTCAAATCCCTACCAGTCTTATTGTCTAACAAATCTATCCTAGAAAGAGTGTCAGGTATTTTATTGTCTGTCCCCCTGATGTACTCCCATGCAAAATTATATTCTTGTAAAACAAGTACCCACCTGGTTAGACGGCTGTGAGCGAGCTTACACGTGTTCAAGAATAATAACGCCTTGTGGTCCGTTCTGATTACTGTTTTGTTTCCCAGGATGTACGTCCTGAACTTCCCCATGGCGAACACAATGCTTAAAAGTTCTTTTTCAGTGGTTGTATAATTTTTTTCTGCAGACAGAAGCGACCTACTGGCGAAGGCGATGGTAAGATGTTCCTTATCGCAGTCCTCCTGGTAGAGCTCCGCCCCTAAAGCTACGTTGCTTGCATCTGTCTGTAAGTAAAAGGTTTTATTAAAATCAGGATGATTCATCATAATCATATGGCTGAATTTTCTCTTAATTTCGTTCAATACGTCGTGTTCCGTTTCTCCCCATTTCCACTGCTTGTTCTTCTGGAGTACTGCACTTAGTTTCGATGTTGTGTGTGCATAATTCTTCTGGAACTTACGATAAAAATTACAAAGTCCTAAAAAGCTCTGCAGTTGTTTGATATTTCGTGGCTCAGGGAAGCGCATAATGGAGTCAACCTTATCTGGATTTGCGGAGATTCCCTCTTGTGTAATAATAATAAATCCTAAAAAATTAATTTTAGTTTGCAAAAATTTGGATTTCTCCCAATTTACGGTGAGTCCTCCTTCTTCTAATTTAGCTAAAACATATACCAAATGCTCCAAGTGTTCCTGAAAAGTTCTAGAAGCAATTAAAATATCATCCACATATACTGTTAAAAAGTCTAAGTCCTTCGGTTTCAAAATTTGTTCTAAAAATTTAATAAAACTAGCTACACTAGTATTTAACCCAAATGGTAAGCGTCGAAACTGGTAATTCTTACCGTTAAACAAGAACGCTGTATATTTTCTACTTACTTCTGCCAATGGTACCTGCCAATACCCTGCTGTTAAATCGAGCGATGTCATGTATCGCACCCCACTAAACTTCTGGAAAATCTCATTTATAGATTCTGGTGATTCACGGTCTGGTATTATTATCTGGTTGATCCTCCTCGCATCTAAAAATAACCTAACCCTACCATCCTTCTTTATGACAACTACTAATGGATTTGAGTAATGTGACACTGACCTTTCTATTATGCCTCCCTCCATCATTCTGTCTAACTCCTCTTGCACCGCTCGTCTTTTGGAATAAGGCACTGGATAACTTCGCTGCATGAAAGGTGTGTGTTCCTGTACCTGCAATACACATTCATAACCCTTTGCCCTTCCCGGAATATCGGCAAACACTCCTCGAAACTGCTCAATCACCTGCCACAACGACGCACGTTGATCACTCCTTACACCGGACCCTCCACTACAAAATTTATCCTCCCTTTCTTCCCACAATTCTTCATTATTATCTCTCAACTCCCCTTCAAAACTCTCAATATACTCTACCTCTCTACATGAATTTACTCTCGCTTCTGTGTCACTCTTGCCTACCCGTTTTTGTAATATTTTTACACCCGTAACTCTAACCTTCTCTAACATTTGCTCAAAATTAACCCTGATCGACCGATCACCCCCATCTAACTCTACTACTTTCTTTTTAAAATTTATGACAGCTTTATTCCTCTGTAGAAAATCATTACCTAAAATTATATCTAGACTTAGCCCTTTTACCACTAAAAATGTATTTTCAAATTCTGTATTATTTATCAGAAAACTTAAATGTATTTGTTTGGTTATTCTTTTACTACATACTCCTGTAACTCCCACTACAGTAACCCCTGCTACTGGTAAAATCGGAATATTTTTATTACTCTCTCTTAATTCTCCCAAAATATTTTCAGCAATTACCGAAATCTCACTGCCTGTATCTATAAGTGTTCTGTAACTCTTACCTGCTATGGTTACCTGTACTTCCATTAATCCCGTTCTCATCTCGATGGTTGTATGATTCTCCTCCTCTAGTAAATCAGTCACGATGTCAGTTTTGATTACATTGCTCTGAAAATCCTCCTTCGGTCGGACCTCATTCGCTTCCCTGGACAGTAGTCTGGTCCTTGTTACCACTGTTGTCTCTAGTTTTCCTCTTGGTTTCTATTAGTACTGGTAGTTGTTCCATTGTGACCCCTTGGTGGCCCATGGTTATTCCCAGCTGTTCCCCTGGTGCCTGGTATTCCTCTCTGCTGCTGGACATGCTGAATTGGTCCTTCTCTCCTCCTTGGATCGTCCTTGCCTTGCCTGGCCGCATCTGTAACATTTCTGTCTGCTTGCATAATTTTCGCGCCTACATCTGGAACATGTCCAATCCTCTTGGTTGTTGGAATTATCTATTCGCGTACCTCCATATCCGCTGGGATTATCTGTAGTGTTATTATATTCATAATTATTTTTATTCAGTGGTTGGGGTCGCCTACCCCCTTCTCTGTCTCGAATACTCTGTAAAACGTCTAAAATTCTCTCCAACTCATTCATATCATTTATTTCTTTTGTAAATATCACTATAATATTGACGACTCTGAACACAAAGTTTTTTATAAGTAAAAACGTAAAGTTTTACCTTACAGCCTAAACCGGCTTTCACCTATAGAAGGCTTCATCAGAGGCTGTCGTTAGTAGCGCTGCTCGTCTTGTTGTTGGCGACGAGAAAGTGTTTCGAAAGATTGAAGCTGTGTGTGTGTGGTGAGATGTGTTCGAATAATGCGTGCGATTTGAATTGTGTCTGTTCGTTTAGGATGTCGTTTTTATTTGTTTTTGTGTGTTTGTATATTTCTAATTGTTCTAGAGTGTCTAGTTTTCGGCCTTTTGTGTGTACGTGTAGTATGTTCATGTTATTGTCGATGTTTTTATATGTGTGGTTTGCTTCAATGAGGTGGTTTGCGAAGGTAGATTCTGTAGTGGTGTGGAGTGCTTTTGTGTGTTCAATGTATCTCTGTTTGAAGCTACGTCCTGTCTGGCCTATGTAGAATTTACTGCAATTTGAACAATTTAGTTTATATACACCGGGTAGATCGAATTTGTTTTGTGCTTTGGGCATGCGTTTTGATAGTGTGTGTTCTGTTTTGTTAGTAGTTTTGTAAGCGATTCTGTATCCTGCTTTTTTGAATTTGTGGGCAATTTCGACACGAGCCTAACGACAGCCTCTGATGAAGCCTTCTATAGGTGAAAGCCGGTTTAGGCTGTAAGGTAAAACTTTACGTTTTTACTTATAAAAAACTTTGTGTTCCGAGTCGTCAATATTATAGTGATATTTAGTTAAGTAACGGACACGTCATGGACAACGAAATCCAAGAATTTCTTTTGTCATTAAAGTTACCTGAACTTCCCTCGGCAGATGTTTGCTTACGTGTCTTACAAATGATTTAAAAGGTATTGGTGGCTCTAAATACTTGGCCTCATTATATAATTTAGTAACATATATCATTATGTTATTATTCTGGTGTCCTACAAAATTACCTGTTCCCATTATACGGCTCCGTAAAATCTCTTGCTCGTCTTCTGCCCAATACTTCCCCTTAAACGCTTTCTCGAATTCCTTGTAACACCCCATTCTAAACGGTGTGCTTCCGCCCGTATAATGGAACTTCCTTTAAAACATTTTACTACTTTTATTAACTGTATTTCCCAACTGCTATTGCTAAAACGGTGGTATTCTCGGGTTTGATTTATAAATCGCATCGGGTGTATCGCCCTGTTCTCGTAACTAAATGTCTCTAATTATATTTCATTATGTAAGTCGCGGGTGATTATTACTCTCTCGGTTACCCCGGTCAATTTTTTGTTAATCTCCCCCCGTAATTCATCTTTCACACTGCTTAAATTACCTTCAATTGAAGTACACTTATCATATATGTTACTATTAGTTTGAACATTGAAATCATGTATCTCTTTAATTTGATTACGTATAGTACTTATTTCATTGTCAGTATTAATTTCATATTCTGAAATAGATCCATGTTTTTCGGTATCCAGGCCACTTATAGTATATAATTAGTAAAATAGTTTACCTCTTTCTTGTCCGTCTGGTGGCCTTTTCTCTATATTTAATTCAACGCGTTTCAGGACATATGCCCCATCATCAGGAATATCCCTTGTTGAAGTTCGTCGATCGTTAAAATATTAAAAACACTGTATATACAATTTTACACATAACGATAAATATAATATAAACATAAAAAACACATAAAATACAAATTTGAGACACACGCGATATCGGTGGTGCGCACCACGACATGCTATAGTCGACTGCAGTGTTCATGTTGTTATATGTCGTGCACTATGGACCTTGTTCTGTATTCTTATCGCTGTGTCGTATAACAGATTGGACTGGAAATTCAACTGATCGGGCGTTTATAAGATAATATGCAATGACTGTGACAGCTTTTACATTGGCCAAACTGGTAGACCTTTTAAAAACGATTCAGAGAACATTTACCTAAAAAAGAATTTAGTAAAACAGTGTCAAATTACGCGCGCCATCTGATGGACAAAAACCATAGTTATACTGATTTCACAACGAACTTTCAACCCCTCCATATATGCAGGAAAGGAAATTATATGAATGCTATCGAAGAATACAAAATATATAAGGCTTACAAAAATTAAAAAAAACAGAAGAAGTCATCCTTAACGATCAGTTGAATTTCCAGTCCAATCTATTATACGACACAGCGATAAGAATACAGAACAAGGTCCATAGTGCACGACATATAACAACATGAACACTGCAGTCGACTATAGCATGTCGTGGTGCGCACCACCGATATCGCGTGTGTCTCAAATTTGTATTTTATGTGTTTTTTATGTTTATATTATATTTATCGTTTAGTGTAAAATTGTATATACAGTGTTTTTAATATTTTAATGATCGACGAACTTCAACAAGGGATAATTCCTGATGATGGGACATATGTCCTGAAACGCGTTGAATTAAATATAGAGAAAAGGCCACCAGACAGACAAGAAAAAGGTAAACTATTTTACTAATTATATTCTGAAATAGCTTTATCGATCGTTTCGATATTCTTTGTCATATTAGGTACATTTGATTCACATTTATCTATTTGATTTTGTAAAATATCTGTCTTAATGTCTATTTGCTTATTAATCTCAATTTTGGTTTTATTTTCTATTTGTTTATCAACTGCATCTAAACATTTACTCTCTATTTCTTTAATTTGCATTACAAGTTGATTTTGAACTGTTTCAACTATTGTTTCATCTACTTTACTTATTTTGTCATCTAAACTGTTTATTTGAGTATCAAATTTCTCGCTAACTGATTCTATGATCTGTTCTTGCATCTCATTACAACGTGTATGAATTTCATTCATTTGTTGATTAAAATTAAAATTTTGCTGTTTTATCTCCCCCCTCATCAACTTTATCTCATTATTTTGCATCTCAAATTTATCATTCATTTTAGTGTCACTAACATCAAGTCTAGCATTTATTTTATCATATTTAACATTGGAATCACTTTGTTGTTCATCGAACTTATTATTCATGCTACACATCATGCTATATAAATGTGTTAACATCTCATCTGTATCAGATTTTTTACTTTGGACTGGCGTTGAATGAATTCCTTCATCCATAATTTTTGACTCAGTTCCACTTAATTCAATATTCATTTGGCTTTCGTTTTCAATGTCAGATAAGCTGACATTCTCATTATTATCTGCCTTTTTTTTTTTTTTTTTAAATCTTTTACATATATTTCTTTTCAAAATATTACTATATATAACATATACTTATTATCAAAAAGATATTCTATTTAACCATACTACACATAATCATAACATAACCTTACCCTTGTACGTCTGTTTTCACGTACCTCAAAAAAAAAATTTTTTATGTTATTTCAAATAACCATTCTGTTCCTCCCAGTAGGCTGTATTTATATAAAGTCACTGTTCGGAATCGCCAATTGTTATCTTACTTACCATCTTATAAATTAATAAATAGGTTTTGTTTATTAATTATATATTTTGGCTGTGTAGACGCCATGTTGTTGTCTGCCAACCTGATTTTTCACTCGCCAGGGTTCGAATCAGCGAACGGGAAAATCAGAACTGGTTTTTTGAAATTAAACATATTTGTTACTCTTATACTCATCTTTTTCTTTATTACCTCAAAACAATTCAATTGCATTTAAATAAACAACAGAAAATTTTAGATGCTGTTACAACCCTATCATAAATGAAATATCCCTTCTCACTTTAAATTTCGATATCATCCTAAACAAAAATTATCATGATTACTTATTCGTATATACTGGTATTACCTTGATTACAATAGACATATTTAAAATAACATAGAAATAGTTATACCCCATTTTATCACAAACCAGCGCCTCTTAATTTTATTACATGATTATTACACACGCCCTTTTACTCTCTCACGATACATATTTAAATTTCCCTTATGAGCTCATATAAATTTTTTAAAAAGGTTTCAATTTTGAATGTTTATAAAATTTTGCTTTAAATTTCTTCTTTTCCTAATTTATGAATATAATAGAATAAGATAATTGATTCTCTTATCTGCCATTTCATCCCTAAAATTCAGTCCAGCCTCCGTCCATTTTCTATTTCTTTCACCACGCTGCACATTTCGTTCTTTGCTGTAATTTTCGCCGGGTCACTCGAAACTGTCACTTCATTTCACTTCATAACTGTAAAACTTATTAATTTGAATTAAAATCACATTTTATTATACGGGCCCGCATTTTTGTTCTGGAACTGTTCTTTACAACCGGCCGGTTTAAGAGTGTAATTTCAACTGGGTGGATTGTACTGCATTGCGTTCTTTGTTTCCATCACCCTTTTGGCTCTGGAATGTTTCGTTTCGTACATGCCTCTCACTCAGTTCTCAGCATCACACTCATGCACGCGTATGCGCGAATACGCCCCCCTCGCTGCTAACTTTCACATTCCCAGACTCGTTAATGGCTTTTGTGCAACAACACCTACGTACGGCTTGGCTTGGAACCGCACTGACTGCAAGGTGTAAAAAAAACTGTCCAGCATTTATGATTCAAATGTTGTTCAGCTTGAGTGGCCATTACATTTTACATTTATTTTAGAAGAAATAAATCCCAATAGTTTGTCCCGTTACAATTTCAATTATATTATTTTCATTGTTTAATTTCATAGTCTGTGTATAATAGTTTAACTCAACTTTAAAATTGTTTAAAAAATCATTACCCATTATTGCCCCCATATTTAAACCTGGAATAACTAAAAAAGGTACATTTATTGTGTGTTTATTTATTTTTAGCTGTAACATTATTTGCTTAGTTACTTTTTTACTCCGAACACCTTTTACACCTATAATACTAATTCCCAATACTGGTAGTTGTGGAATTGTCTCAGTGGTTTGATTTTTTATTTTTTCAAAAACTTTATCATCTATTCAGGTCAGTTCACTCCCTGAATCTACTAGAAAAGTGCATTTGGAATTAAACACTTCGGCTTCAAATTCTGCCATCCTAAAATTACTGCTACTCTCCCCTACTTCTTCATTGGATAATTCATTATGTATATTGGTAATAAGTGACCCTATTGTTATGTGATTTCTAGATGGCTGGGGACTTTCCTTTTCAACCGTCCTTATTAGTTTAACTGTGCTGGAGGTGGTGGTTCGCTATAAACCCCGCCCCCTATGATCCCCTCTACTGTTGAGATTATTAGAAGGTGCTTCAACGCCCCTAAGTCTCGTTTAGGTTACCAACATATCCCCCTCTCCCTCTGTGGTTCAAACCTCCCGGCATCCCCCTATTACTGGTAAACCCTCTCCCTCTATTATTCCCTCTAAACTCATTACTATAATTTTCCCCTCTATTATAATTATCTTCTCTCCCTGGGGCACCACCCCTAGGACCCCAACACCTATAACACTGAGTTCGAGAACTATTATAGTTGCTAGCTCTACACTTAGGGTGTGGACGTAACCACGCACCCCCCTCTGATCTACTCATATTATTATCATGTCTAATAAAATGGTCTGGTTGTCTTAATTCGGTATTTATTGGCCTCGATTCTCTATCTCTAATATTTATTGTCTTCTTCTTCTTTCATACTCTGGTAAGCTTCTAATAGTTTCTCTAATTCAGCTATATCAGTAAACTCCTGGGTTCTAATTGTGGATCGTACGTCTTTAGGTAAATGCTTACTGACATACCTTATAAAAGATGAAAGAGGCATTAGTGGTTCTAAATATTTAACCTGGCTATATAGTCGCGTCACATACGATGTAATACTCGTATGTTTAATATTGAAACTACCCCATCCCATTATTGTGCTGCGTAAACCCTCTTGTTTTTCCTCTGACCAATATTTATTTTTAAACGCTCGCTCAAATTCATCAAAGTCTGCCCAAATTTTAGCATCCCCTTTAAAATATTTCAAAATTCGTACTAATTTTATTTCCCAGCTTTCTTTGTTATACTTATTAAAACTCTTTATAGAATTTAAAAATTGTATGGGGTTCACTCCCTTACCCTCATTACTGAAATAACCTAATTCAACATCAGCATTCACTCTCTCACACATATTGGTTAGTTTTTGATTAATCGCTAGGCTTAGATCTTCTCGAACTTTAATTATTTCTTGTTCATGTTCTGTGTGCTTACTTTTCAAATCAGTTACACTAGTTTTAATTGTATTAAGTTGTTCAATGTTACTTTTGACTTCATTATTCACACTCTCTTGTAACTTATTTGCTTTTTTAATCTGTTCACATTCATCAATCACACCTTGAACATTACCTTCAATTTTGTCATTTTGTCTTTTAAATTTATCGTTAAATCTACTAGTTAATGCCTCGAATTTTTTGTCTGTCTCTAGCAGTTTCTTATCCTGCTTTTTGCTAATTATTTTTATATCATTTTTCATCTCGGTTTGTATTTTATTTATACTTATAGTCACTTCACCTTTCACTCCCGCAATAGTTTTACTCTGTTTTTCTAGTTTATTTATTTATTTCCACGAATTTCTCACTCACTCCATTAAAATTCTCACTTATACTTTTAAATTGGTTATTCATACTTACTTTACTCATTTCTATTTCGCTTCTTATATTCACGAATTTGTTATTCATGTCTCCTAATTTCTCGTCTTATTTGTCAAGTTTATTATTCATTTCAGTTTTGAATTAATTTAAACTCGTGTTCAAATTATCATTATTTTTATCATTGTTCTTATTTTGTTGTTCAAACTTATTATTTATCATTTCCATCATCAACGCTAATTGGTTAAATATATTTACCTTGTTATTTCTGCTGCCCCCTTCGACCGTTTCATTTACATTCAATATTTCGCCTACGCTCTCGACATTTTCATGCGTGGTTATCATACTATCTTGTGTAACATTCAACACTGATCCTACTTCTGCACTTTCATCCAAATTTGTATTTGCGTCTTTCTCTGCCATTTTTTGACTAAATTGTAAATCAACTTTAACGTAAATAATGTAAATTTCACTGTTAATTTACAATGTCCAACTGCTACCGGGCGCCAACTGAAGTGTTACTCAGTAATTGTTTATTAATTTAATATTATTTTTTATCTGTAAGGTATAATCCAGACATTCGTTTAGTGTACTTAGGCAGAGAACAGTGGGCAAATACAAATAACAACGCGAAAATTAAGTAAAATATAACATTATTTATTTTTCTTTGAGAACATAAAAAAGATCATGAACACACTTCCGCATTAAGGCGTAAAATTGATTTCCAATAATTATTACAAAATATGAATACGTATATAAAAGGTTATGCAAACTCAACACTTCTGGTTAGGCCTGTATGCATATTTTTCACACACAATCATACACATTTACATACTTTTTTGATTTTGGTTGAGCTCAACTTTATAATTTATGAAAAAGCCAGTATTTTAATTATTTTTGAAATGTCTACTTTCCTGTTGATGCGTAGAAGTTCGCCACCTGGGGCGTCTCCTCGTGGCGTGCACTGTTTGCTGTTTTATAGTTCTCACTTTCACATTTTACGGCCGAACTGTCAATTTACTGCAATTGGTCACTATTATTGATGAATATTTAGCCAAGAACTGTTTGTATTTTGAAATATATATAAATTCACATTTTCAGATTTATGCTTTGTGCGGGCGCTCGCGATTGCTGCTGCAGACAGCAAAAGATGGTAGTCGACTGGCGTTCAGTGTTACAAATTTCCGTTTGGTTCTCTCCACTCCCCGCTGTACGTCTCGTCCTCAGTACTATAACGTTCCGTGGGACTTAACATCACCTTTTTAATTTCGTTGCAAAATGTTTTTCGTCAACAAATACTTGATGTGTTGGTCACTGGCTAAAAATAGACTTTCGTTATAATCTCAGAACCATACATGGTCATGAAAATATTTACTGGCTATCGCGTCACCTCAAAGGGGCCTCATCTTTACATGTTATAGAATTTATGAAATTACACAATAATATTTAGGTAAATTTAGACCCATTACAACAACCAGCTGTGAGGCTGCACACACACACACACACACACACACACACACAGATTCGTTGTGACACATTTACAAACAAACCTTAACAGTTGGGAGTTTTTGTTACTATTAGAAATATTCATACATTGGCTGGACTGACGCTGATAACAACAGTCCTCTTCTCACATCTCAGAGCGAGTCCCACCACAACGTCTTTCCCCTGTGACCATAAGCATTTCGCGCATTTCCATGCCCTTAACTTTCAATTTTGCTGTACATTATTGTGATGCTGAAGACTAGCCAGTCAACAGCACAGACTACTGAACTATTGCTGGACTTTGCTTATCCAACTCTGAAGACACAGTTACAAAATGTAATAGAGGCTGAAATCAAGGCCTTACATGTTAAGTGAAATTTTAACAATGATGAGTGCCCAAGACTTGATCACTTTAAAAACTGGATCATTTGGGATAGACTTTTTAAAAAAATGTTTCCACTTGTTTTTACTTCACTTGAAAACCATTTTGTTACATACAGTACACCATCTGTAATCTGGCACTGCGGTAGTCTGCCTTCTCCAGTAGTCCTGCATTTTCAGGCGGGTGCTGGCGAGTGTGGAGGGGGAAACAAGTCGCTGACCATAGACGTCAGTTGCATCATTGGTCCCTCGCTGTGTACAGTGCTGTATATTTGCATTTGTTTTTTTCTTGGTGTAATTATTTGCCGTGTTTACATAATTTAAGATTATTAGTGTAAAATGTTGTCACAGTGCAAAATAAAACATAAAACATTAACACTACTTCAGAAAAACAAGTGGGTGACGAAGATGAAAAAACCAGTTTCTGACGACGATGAAATAGTCGATGTGCTGACCAGAGAAGAGAGGAGGAGGAGTAACAGGGAGAAACAGTGACGGGTGTTCATACAGTAGGCCATGATATGGCAGTGGACCCCTTCACAACTTCTATTAAGTGGGCAGATGAAAATGGCGTGTCTGCTTGTGAAATTCTCGTGTTGAAAAAACTGCAAGAAAAAGTGTTAAAAGTGTCTTTTCAAGCCAAGAAACAGAAGAAAATTGACAGCTTTTTCATTCCATTGGAATAGTACTGAAAATTAGTCTGCGAGTTTCATTTTTTCCTTTGTGTGACTAAATTATAAACATAAAACTAATTTGAATAATTTTAAGAAAAAATTGAAGATAATTAACTATATTTTTAATCCAATTTTTTAATCAGGTGTACGTTCTTTTTTCATGTTTTAACATTATGTACAATATACGCTACTTTTTGTCATTTAAATGCATTTTTTTCTAATAACCATCCATTAATCTGGCATTTCGCCTGATCCGGCACTACCCTGGTCTGATATCTGCTGGATTAGTGAGAGTGTACTGTATTTAAAAAGTAAAATAATTTTAAATGTTTCATAACCGAATTTGGCACTTTGTTTCAGATTGGAAGTAATACTAGTCAAACAAGAGATTGGACTGATGTGGCAGGAATTGGTTGTTGGAAACAAAGACGGTGAAGAAGTGTCAGATCCTGCAGTCGTTGCAGAGGTACATTCTTGCCTTGCACATCTTACTTCGGACAAAGAGGTCACAGAGACTGGCGACGGTTGTGCACCATCATTTAACATGGACCAATTAGAAGAATGTGATGCTTTTCCTACAGCGATGACTATACTATCGAGAATTGATGTTGTCACTCATCAGCCAACACATCAGGTGATTTACATATGACTGGAAATACATTCACAGTTTATTCAGCTTTTTTAGGATAGTGTAAAATAATTATGTTCGCAATAAACATACAATAACTAAACTCAATAAGACTTAGTTTATTAGAAGTGTCGGTTATTTCAACAATATTGATAATTACTCATTTCAGGATTAGTGTTTTATGTTGGATAAGACATTTCAGTGTCTCCCATCATATTCAGCTTCAGCTGACTGCTATACCAAACTACAATAAAGTTAAGATCAATGTTAGCAGTGCTGTAGTGCAGAGAGCAATGAAACTTATTTAAAGGTTACGGACAAACTTGTAAGTTGGGTATTTTATGAAAAACTGAATATTCTATTCCGTTCTATTCTATTAACTCTGTTTTGTGTGTGTGTGTGTGTGTGTGTGTGTTGCTAAGCTGCAGAGATAGATAACAATCATGTGTGGCTGTGTGACACTTTGCACATTCTGTGTGAGCGTTCTGTAATGAATTTGGGGAGGCAAACACATTGATTGGGCAATTTATTCATTCAGGACAGTCAAATGAAGATGATCCACATTCAGAGGGAGTTGGATTACTTATAAGTAAAAGAGCAAGGAACACCTTTCAGTCTGTTGGACTGAAAACCAATTTCATCTAGAATAAGGGAAGGTTCATCCAGGTTCAAGGGAAGAGTCAGAAATATTTCAGTCTTTCATTGTTATGCACCCACTGAGGATACATGAGGATACAGAAGAGGAAATGAAACCAACTTCTATGCAGCACTTCAGAATATAGTGAAAAATATAAGTAAGAAAGACATACTCATAGCAATGGGAGACTTTAATGTTAAAGTAGGTATTGATAATCTTGCCTTGGAACAACTGATGGGCAGTAATGGATTAGGAAAAATGAACAGCATTGGTGAATTGTGGTGGATTTCTGTGCCAATAATGAATTAATTATTGGTGGGACTATTTTTCCATACAAATTATGCCACAAAGTATCCCCAGATCTACGTACTTAAAACCAGATACAGTAAAACCTGACCTAATGGCCACCTGTATTCAGGGGTCATCTGTATGAACTATTGTGAGGAACTACTTTTCTGAGGAACGGATTTTATTTTCTGTAAGATCGGTGTAAATTTCCCCTCCATTAAACGTGCACCTTCTCCCTCGACCAGGCGTCAGTTCATAATGGGTTCGTTCACTTGCTTAAATGGTCACCTATTAGATATTCAGTTATCTTGAATACAATACAGCAGACAAAATAGCTTGACAATAGAGATTTCTAAGAATACTAAAGTAGTGCTTATACCTGACCAATTGAAATGTTCTAGCGATATGTACCTACGTACTTTTAAATTTACAAAATGTTATTTTGTAAGTGTCCATAACATTGAAACAGTAGTACAAGATCAGTTATACATGGAGGTTCTGAGCCATGAAAACGGTTTAATGTTGAATTGGCATAAGTGATATGTGTGTGCTTAACAAGTGTTCTCATAATTTGTAGTGTAATTTAACAGTGTATAAAAATGTGTAACAAAGGGAGAGTGCGTATTAATTTAGAAGCTAAGCGAAGTGTATTTTTGAAAGTGATAAGGGTACTTCAGCAATAAAACTTGTGGCAGTTTGAAATGCGAAAGAACACAGATTAACAACATAATAAAAAATAAATACACAATATCAAAGTTCTATCACATAGGTGAAGTTTAAAAACACTAATTTAAAAGCAGCAAGTCAGTTTCTATATACAGCGATTCAGAGTTCATTCATTGTAAATTGTTGTGGACCTTTGTAATTAGTACTTGTTAAAGTATTTAGTATGGCACTGTTAATTAGGTTGCATTGTGTGTGTGTGTTTTGGAAAAAACATAAACTTGAAGAAGTGTAGTGTATGACAGTTTATTGTTGTCTTTGGTTATTCAAACCTTAATTAAAGTTGTAATTAGTGATTTCTCCTTGTTCAGTTTTTTATTTTTGCTGTTTAAACGTGACAATCAATGCAGCCATCATAAACAACTGAATATTATATCAATATATACTCGAGATGTTTTTTGCATATTGGATCACACGTTTTACTTGTTCAAGTAAGCTGAACAAGCATATCTTGATTGTATATTAATATAATGTTACGTTATATATTTACATTACAGAAATAAAAAGTATGAGTATATTCAACATTTTTGTAAAGTGCATTTGTATTGTGTAAACTTATGTTATTATTGCATTAAAAAAGTTAATTATTCAGGTTTAAAAATGCAATTTTAGTTACAGGTCTCAATAGGTAAAGCAAAATACAATTTCCCTGTACAGTACCAACATTGAAAAGCAGTCTTACTTATGATGTTTTGTGCCTGGAACATTGTTCCTTTCTGATACTTCATCCAGTCCTGTTATAATGTTCTGGGATGTAAACTACAATTTTCATGCTTATCATTTATAACTTTTATTTTTTTTTGTCTTCAGTTCCAAGAAACAATTTCCTGTTATGATTCACTTTTATTATGAGTAATAAAGTAGTAAAACTAAAAATTAGTGACATGTTGACACAGTTCAATAATGATTACATGTAGAATGGAGGAATTATATGTTGTTGACATTCACATTGTCTAACATTAGACTACAATTAATATTAGGGTTTGTGTTGGTTTGTACTGAGCTGTATGTTTTCTGGTTGTAGCACTTGACACAGTTGAAATGTGGAAAACCCCGCAAATATGAAAGTGGAAGATACAGTGTTATTTATTTAAGGGAGTCAAATAAAATATAATTATTTTAGAGACTTCCTACTTCATGTTGTTAGAAAAACATTGGGCTACTGGAACCTTAGAAAAAATCTTTTCACTTAATGACAATAAATCTGTATTAAACTTCGATTTGACAGGATACTGAGCTGCTGACTTTTTTGAAATATGACAGCTTTCACCATATAAGTAAATTTTTTGCCTTGCCAGATCAATCGTGAAAACAGATCTGCATGATGTTAATACATTTCAGATCTGATTTTGTGAGTCTGTATAGTTACAATATAATTGTTAGGTGTAGACATGTAAATAACTCCCTCAGCATTCATGTATATGTGTTCAACATGTTACAACAAGGCGTTTGTAAAGAAAGTGTAACGGGGCTAAAAGGAGGGGTTTTTTATTTTATTAAAAAATCATAAATTTGTTTTCATCTGTGTGGCTAGCCACATGTTAAATAAAAGCTTTGTCCAACAAAGGAACAGTGAGGTGTAGCTGTACGATGGAATGCAGCAGGTATGCAACAACGCAATACAATTCTAAGAACTGTAGTACTGTGTGACACGCGCCAACACCAGCGGGCGCGCAACCGACGCCGAGAAGCTAAAACAACATGGCTTGGAGGTGATATTTTCCCAACATGTGCTCTAGACATGACGGAAACATGATTAGAGACCACGCCTATTCATGTGACGTAACTAGTGGCAGTGCAATT
This sequence comes from Magicicada septendecula, assembly GCA_034769895.1. Classification (NCBI taxonomy): domain Eukaryota; kingdom Metazoa; phylum Arthropoda; class Insecta; order Hemiptera; family Cicadidae; genus Magicicada; species Magicicada septendecula. The sequence continues at coordinate 428,904,079 of CM068372.1, forward strand.
TCGTCGACGACAAACACACATTAACACCTCATGTTCCCGGTGCCACTGGTAACAATTTGACACATGAAGGCTATGAACAGCGACGAAATTTGGTAGCAGGAAAGGCAGTGACATCCGCCCTCATGTAACAGCAGTCGACCACCAATACAGACCGCGCGCGGTCATCTAAACTTTCTGCCCGGACAAATTTTCATTTTATTAAGTCGGCCGACTAACCAAGTTTGTATAAAACAGTATAAAAAGTTGAGAGCAATATGTGACGAGGTAAAATCAAGTGAGCGTGTAGAAAAAAGGGAACTATCAACCGTTTGGACATAGTGCGAGAATATTACAGGACGCGCCATGCGGTCGGCAGTGACGCTACGGAAACAAGTAACAGTATTCCATTCAGTTATTTTTCTTATAAAGGCCTAAATTAAGTAAATGTGGGGGTTTTAAAAATTGTCTGAATGCGAGAGTGTGGCAAGCTGGGTTCGCCTTGATTAATAAAATATATATTAGAATAAGAAAATGTTTCAATAAATGTGCATGTTTTATCTGTTGAAAAAGGAGAGAAAAGTTGAGTTAATTGAAATTTTATTTAAAATGAAGTAATGATATAATAAATCTTTGAATTCCATTAAACAAATGAGTGTAGCGTACGTTTGTTGTGTAACCTTGTAATCACACTTGCATTCCAACGTTCATGTGATGGACCCTGGGCTGAGAGAAAATTCTAAGGTAAGTGGAAGACAAATAATTTTATGATTTAATGTGTGAATAATTTATTAACTTCACAATTGGCGCCTGAACTGGGACCGAATTCTAATTAAATAATAATTAAAATTCCACACCTACAGATGAATGCAAGTTTGATTCAAGGTTAAGTAACGGTATGCAAAAAATACGTAAAAGTGCGTAAATTAAGTACAGCTTCAACGATATGTAGTATACGAAGTTAAGACATACAAGATGAAAAAATATTGAATATAAGATTGAAATTGTGTTATGATGAATTAAATTAAATAATTTAATAAATAAAAAAATTAAATTAATTAGAGTAAATTAACAAATCTTATAAAGAAGAAATAATGGCTACTAACGAAAATGAAAATAATATAATTGTAGGCGATGAAGCCGAAAATAATTTAATGTATGAAAAAATGTCACCTGAGTCGGCCAACAAAGGCGACTCAGGAATTCAAGCGAGTGAAAGTAATGATGAAGTCAGCTTCACTGACAGTAATGTAGAAAGCCAATTAACCGAATCAAAAATAATGAAAGATGTCAAACATCAATCAACACCTATTTCAGTCAACCAAAATAAGAAGCCTGATGAGGACAGTATGTTAACACGACTGTATAATATGATGTATAGTAATTTCAGTGAACTAAGAGGGGATATGAATAATAAATTCGATGAACAGAAAAACGAAATCCAAGAAATTAAAAGTAGTGTCAATAAGAAATTAGATGAACAGAATAGTCGATTCAATGAACAAAATATTAAATTTAATGAGTTAAAAAACCATATCAATGAGGTCAATAAGCATGTAGAAAATACCCATGAAATATTTAAAAATAACTTGAATAAATTAGAACAGAATATTGAGAGAATGGGAGTGTGTGTGATAAACACAGGTAAGAGCAAAATAAGTGAAAATAACGGAGAGACATGTATTAACAGTGGTAGTAGTTTAGATGCAAAACAGGTGACGGAAGACCAGGTGAGTAATAGCGATAATTATAATAATGGGTTAACGAGTAATAACAGTGGTGAAATTAAAAACGTGGTGTTAGAGTGTAAGGTTGTGAGCAGAGAAAGGGTTGATGAGGGTATGAGTGTGTGTGTAGAGAGTTTAGGGGGGCAAAGGGCAAATTTTCCCCAAGTTTATGGTGAAACAGAGGTTTCACAGGTTGTTGATGAGGACAGAGTTTCCTCCAGTAGTTATGTGAGAGACATGGTGTCTCAAAATGGTCCCTTTATTTTTTGTGATGATCTTGGAAGTGCCAAGACATGTAGTAAGTTTGTGTGGCCCTTTGCATGGAATGAGATAGTTCAGGGGGGTAGTGACAGGTGTTATGATGATGAAAGTTGTTTTGAGAGAGAGTTGTGTGCAGATAGGGAGATAATAATATATCAATTAAAGAGAAAATATAATGAGTTGAAAGAGAGGTTAGAGTTGAAAGAAATGTATGATATAAAATACTTGCCTTATGAAACAGAGAGAGATGAATATTTTGATAAAACTGTTATAAATGATAAAATAACTTACCTGATGTTAACCAATAATACTGATGGAGACTGGACAAAAATAACTAGTGTTGACAAGGTTTATGAAATAATAAAAGGAAATAATTCTATAAATTATAATGGTATAATGAATGAAATCGAGTTAATGGGGTATTATAACAATAATAATAATAAATTGAATGTGAGTAAGAATGAGAAGTGTTATAAAAAAGTAAGACTATTATACAACGATGGCGGTTAGATAAGAAATCAATAAATGGACATTAAATATATTAAATATTTTGATGTATGGTTATGACCTTGCTGAATTTGGAAATGAAGTGTGGAAAAATTTGAACAACTAATGATGAAGATTTGTGAATAATTTAGTGAAATTAACTGTGTTTGTTTGTATTGTAACAAGTATGTGAGGTAAACAATGTGTATGTAGCAGAAATTGATTTTAATAATATTTTATTAGACAAAAGAAATAATGAGTTGGTAATTAATGAATTGTAATTGTGGAAGTAAGGTAATTAAAATATGTTGTGTTTTCAATAATTGATTTAATTAAAGTAATTTGAGATGTTTAAATATTTTTTTTGATTGATTTACAAGGTTATATAATTGAATTTTGATGATGAATGTAAATTATTTTAGGAGAGTTGAATTTGATAATAATTAATAAATAAATAAATGTTAAATTGTATTTAGTTGTGGAATCATATTATCGTTATTGTTTCAGAAGGTACATGGAGTTATTGGTGTTGATATTTTGTGTTCATGACAGTGTATTAGTCACACTGTAAGTATAAATTTTATAATGCAATTTAAATAAAATAAAATGTTCAAGGTCTAAATAGCAAATTTTAAATGAAACATTATGTAAAAGGCAGGTTGATAACAAAGAAAAATTTTGGAAAAGTTCATGGTATAGTAAATAATAAATCATGGATAATTAATTATATTTTATTGCGACATTATTGTTAATATGCTAGTGGTAAGAATTATGAACATGTGTACTGTATATAATTTTGGAATGTATCGGTAGGAAGGTCATTTACCTTGCCAAGAAAATCAGCTGATCAGCTGTAGTATATCACTTATAGTGATTTGCAAATTTTTCAATGTAGTTAAATATTTGAATATAATGAAAATTGAATATAAGTAATGTTTGAATAATAGATTTTCAATGTGTTAAAAGATTTTAATTTAAATGATGGAAATAATTTGAGATAGTTAAGAGTTTTAAATGGTTTGTAAAAGATGGTAAATGTGAGATTTTGGGTGATTATTATTTCGTTAGGACATTTAGATCAGTCCAAGTTAAGTTTAAAAGGGGAATTGAACAAAGTAAGATTGTTGTGAACAAAAGTAATGTAGAATTTGAGTATTGATAGTGACACAGTAGAAATGGGGAAAATATGGATAGTATTGATTGATATATTGAGTTAATAAATAAGTGGAGATATTTTGTAGATGAAAGTGATGTAATGGTAGAGTAATTAGTTGATGGGTAATTTTGTAAAGGGGGTGGTGTGATAGGGAGTCCTCAACGAAAAGCGTTGTGGCGGGAAGGGACCGATTAGCGCCGGAAAGGGTTACCTAGGGGGAGTCCAGGAACCAACATAAGGGAGTGAGCAATGGGAGGGAACACACATCCTGAGTACAAAGGGGTAGAGAGTATTTTTTATATAAGGGTAGAATGATGCGATATGAGTTGACTAGTAAGTTAGGAGTAGAGAATGATTGGTAGATGTTTTGAGAGAGAGGTGTCATGTTAGTTAAAGCTGTTAGTGATGTTAGAATCAGAGGGGGGTAAGATTATATATAAATGCCAAGTTGTAAATCAAGTTATTATGAATAATTAAGTCACCCAAACTAATTGAGATTGCGAATATTGAAGAAAGAAAGTCATAGTTAAACGCGAAAAGAATTGAAACAAGTGACAGATTTTAATAGCATTTGAGAATAATGTAAAGCTATAAAATGGGGGATTTTTGGCCAATTTAAATGTAAATTTTATTGTTTATTGTAATAGTAACCATGTTATAATTTTGAATGTTTTATTTTATTATATTGTATTGTGTTTGAAGATAAAGAATTTTAAAGGCGTTTTATGTATTTTATGATGTAACTTTGTATAACATAGGTATGTCAAGGTCGTTGACTTGACCCAGAGAGATCAGCTGATGGTTGATGTTATAAACAAGACCAGTTTCTGGCAATTGATTCATGCAGTTTTGCCGTTTCATTGAATTAAATGATTTGAAATGTTTCTAAAAACCGAGAAAAGTATATTTTGATAAATTAAAATTTTTGTTTAAAAAAAAAAAAATTTTTTTTGATTTTTGTGCCTGCCATATAGGATATTTTGGATTTCATGTATGTTATTGTTTACATGTATTGCTAGTGTTTTTATTGTAATCCCTGTTTGTATTGTTTAGTATGTATGTATAATCAAATGTTAGGATAAAGGAGTTCATGTTTTAATGAGATGTTCAATTTATTTGTTTTTCTGATTATTGGTAGTAATGAAGAAAATTGATAGGTTTGATAGATTCAAGTAGAAGATTTTTTAGTTTTTTTGGTTTTGAAGAAAGAAATGGTAATAGAACAGATTGATTTGGAACTGAGATGAATTTTTAACCAAATTTAATGATTGAAATTTAATTTGTTTACTCTATCGTAATTTGAAAAATGATTTTAAAATGTTTAAGTGGTTTGTTTATAAGATATGAATATGTGTACATGCCCAGTATTTGCCAAAGGCGACCCAGTGTGCATGATAAGGGGGAACATATCGGTTGAGGATCTGGCATGGCATAAGGCCAGGGACTTGGAGTTTGGGGTGGCATGTTAGAAGGTTAGGTGCGCTGTGGTGCGTGTCTGTTCGAGTTTATGGTGTTGGGATCTCGAATAGAGAAGTCCAGTAATCTCGGTCAGGTGCAGCCACAGTCGCCGAGCCAGGGGGGTAGTTTACCCATGATGTGTAAGAACTAATGGGGGGTTGTTGGTACCATATCCTCACCGATCCTCTTAGGGGTTTATCAATGAGATTTCTTCTGTCTCGGCAGAAGATCTCTCATTGGGGGGTATTGTAACCTGGCTAAAAGGAGGGGTTTTTTATTTTATTAAAAAATCATAAATTTGTTTTCATCTGTGTGGCCAGCCACATGTTAAATAAAAGCTTTGTCCAACAAAGGAACAGTGAGGTGTAGCTGTACGATGAAATGCGGCAGATATGCAACAACGCAATACAATTCTAAGAACTGTAGTACTGTGTGACACGCGCCAACACCAGCGGGCGCGCAACTGACGCCGAGAAGCTAAAACAATATGGCTTGGAGGTGATATTTTCCCAACATGTGCTCTAGACATGATGGAAACATGATTAGAGACCACGCCTATTCATGTGACGTAACTAGTGGCAGTGCAATTTCGTCGACGACAAACACACATTAACACCTCATGTTCCCGGTGCCACTGGTAACAATTTGACACATGAAGGCTATGAACAGCGACGAAATTTGGTAGCAGGAAAGGCAGTGACATCCGCCCTCATGTAACAGCAGTCGACCACCAATACAGACCGCGCGTGGTCATCTAAACTTTCTGCCCGGACAAATTTTCATTTTATTAAGTCGGCTGACTAACCAAGTTTGTATAAAACAGTATAAAAAGTTGAGAGCAATATGTGACGAGGTAAAATCAAGTGAGCGTGTAGAAAAAAGGGAACTATCAACCGTTTGGACATAGTGCGAGAATATTACAGGACGCGCCATGCGGTCGGCAGTGACGCTACGGAAACAAGTAACAGTATTCCATTCAGGTATTTTTCTTATAAAGGCCTAAATTAAGTAAATGTGGGGGTTTTAAAAATTGTCTGAATGCGAGAGTGTGGCAAGCTGGGTTCGCCTTGATTAATAAAATATATATTAGAATAAGAAAATGTTTCAATAAATGTGCATGTTTTATCTGTTGAAAAAGGAGAGAAAAGTTGAGTTAATTGAAATTTTATTTAAAATGAAGTAATGATATAATAAATCTTTGAATTCCATTAAACAAATGAGTGTAGCGTACGTTTGTTGCGTAACCTTTGTAACGGGGCAAAAGGGAGGGGTTTTATTGTATTAAATATTTGCAACAAGTTATTTCATATGCGTGGTCAGTCACAGGTTGAATCTCAGTCGTCGCGAACAAAGAACGGTGATGAAACAATTACAATGGAATGTGCGGGTCACACACACAGCGTCGTAATTCTCAGAACGGCAAAACAGTGTGATGTGCCCCAACGCACTAACATCGGCGGAGCGCATACCCACGCTAAGCAAAAGGCGCACAACATGGCCCAAAGACAATATTTTTCGCCACATGTATCGGAGGTGACGGAAACGAAACTTAGTCACGCCCACTACAGTGATGTAAACCGCTGGATACCAAATATCATCAACGTCCAGCACCCAGGAGTTTGCACTTGTTGAATGTGCCACAGCTATGACTTTAAAGTACCAGGCATTGGTTTCCGTCTTGTACAACCGAAATCTAGTGGAGGGTATTTGGAGAACGCACTTCCCAGTCTCTTACTGACGCTTGCCTGCGCAGGCAGCCGGCCAAACAGTGCCTACTAATAAATTTGCAATATTAAGTAAAAGTGAGCGTAGTTTGTTCAAAATGCGGAAGTAAGAACAGTTTTCAAAAATGCAGTAGTGAGACCCGTGTCGCAGAAAAACTGAATTAACAAATTGTTTCGGATCAATATAGTGAACTTGTAAGTGCGGAACCACGAGGTCGGAAAACACCCCGATGTCGGCAAGGGTGTTACGTAAAGTATTCAACATGTTAAATAAATAAAAAGGGGTTTTGTTTTGTTTTGTTTTGTAATGGAATGAATGTTGTGTGCGAGCAGGCTGGGCTGTCTGTTTTAATTAAGGTAAGATGTTAAGTGTAATATTGTAATGGTAATTGTAATCCAATCATGTCGTAAATATCAGTAAAAAGTTTTATGCATTTTTTTTTAATTTTGGAAAAATAATCGCTTGAGCTAAGAGGCAAAGAAATGATATAATTTGAAGTTTAAAAAATTTAAAGAATAAAGAATAAAATCTTAATTTTAGATCCATGTTTTTCGGTATCCAAGCCACTTATAGTATATAATTAGTAAAATAGTTTACCTTTTTCTTGTCCGTCTGGTGGCCTTTTCTCTATATTTCATTCAACGCGTTTCAGGACATATGCCCCATCATCAGGAATTATCCCTTGTTGAAGTTCGTCGGTCGTTAAAATATTAAAAACACTATATACAATTCTACACATAACAATAAATATAATATAAACATAAAAACACATAAAATACCCAGATTTTAGACACACACGATATCGGTGGTGTGCACCACGACATGCTATAGTCGACTGCAGTGTTCATGTTGTTATATGTCATGCACTATGGACCTTGCTCTGTATTCTTATCGCTGTGTCGTATAATAGATTGGACTGGAAATTCAGCTGATCGTTAAGGATGACTTCTTCTTTTTTTTTATTTTTGTAGGCCTTATATATTTCGTATTCTTCGATAGCATTCATATAATTTCCTTTTCTGCATATATGGAGGGGTTGAAAGTTCGTTGTGAAATCAGTATAACTATGGTTGTTGTCCACCAGATGGCGCACGTAATTTGACACTGTTTTACTAAATTCTTTTTTAGGTAAATGTTCTTTGAATCGTTTTTTAAAAGGTCTACCAGTTTGGCCAATGTAAAAGCTGTCGCAGTCATTGCATATTATCTTATAAACGCCCGTCCTGTCTTCAATTGATTTTGAATATTTAGGTAAAAGTATCTTATTAATGTTATTAGTTCGGTAAGCCATTTTTATATTTATCCCACCGAATACTTTGTTTAAAATTTTGGGTAGGGTGTTACCATATTCTGATGCTATATACCTAATTTTATTTCTATTATTTTCTTGTAATTCTATGTTGTTTTTCTTTTTTCTGTGTTTCTTGACTAAATTATCTACGATTTATCTTTTATAACCATTGGCCTTAGCTATGTATTTGATCGTGTTCAGTTCTTTGTGAAAATCTTTGTCTTCTAATGGTATGGAAAGTAACCTATGTATTAAACTATGATAAGCTGCCATTTTCTGAGAAAAGGGATGATGTGATTCAGCATTTATCGTGAGATCCGTGGTTGTCGGTTTTCGGTATATTTGATATTGGAATTTTTCATCTAGTCTTGTAATTGTCAGGTCGAGGAAGTTAAGTTTATTATTTATCTCCGTCTCAAGTGTGAACTGTATGTTTATTGACACTATTCATGTATAATTTCATATTTTCTATTTGTCGTATTGTGCCATTAAAAATTATAAACGTATCATCAACATAACGTGTATATGATATTATTTTCTTGGAAAGTTTATTTACGTTATTGAGCAAATATGTATTCTCATAGTGGTTTAAGTATATGTCAGCCAATAAACCAGATAAAGGTGACCCCATGGCTAGGCCCTTTTTTTGGATGTAATAATTATTATTAAATGTAAAATAATTTTGGTCAAGTACAACTTCCAGTAAATTAACTAAATCATTGATTTCTTCAGAATTACATATTTTGGCATTAATAAGATTTTCTTTAAGGATAGTGAGAGTTTCTTGAACAGGGACATTCGTATTCAAGTCAACAATATCAAAAGATGCTATTTTATAATTAGGTCGTAATTTAATGCTTTTCAATTTGTTAACAAGGTCAATGTTATTTCTTATACTATGGTTATTACTTATCTTTATACTGTTTTTTATTTTCACTGCAAGTTTTTTGCTGACATTGTAGCTCGGTGCAGTTGTAAAATTTATCAATGGCCTAATCGGTATATTGGTCTTATGGATTTTTGGTAGGCCAACAAATTGTGGTGCTTCTGCGTTAATGGGTTTTAGTGCACGGTGTGTGGGGTTATCAAACAGCCGTGTACATAGGTTAATTTTATTATTCAAAACTTTGACGAACTTCGCAGTTGGGTCCGATTGTGTCATTACAATATTATTATTTGATATGAACTCATTAACCTTTGAAGTGTATATACAGTGTTTTTAATATTTTAACGACCGACGAACTTCAACAAGGGATATCCTGATGATGGGGCATATGTCCTGAAACGCGTTGAATGAAATATAGAGAAAAGGCCACCAGACAGACAAGAAAAAGGTAAACTATTTTACTAATTAAAATCTTAGTTTGATTCTCTTCACAAAATGCGAGTTGCGTCAGTTATTGAAATAACCTTTAATCACTCTTGCATCTCGACGTTCGTATGACGTAACCCTGACAATGAAGAACATTTTAGAGGTAAGTGGAATAACAAATAATTTTATTTATTGGTACTTGTATTTGGTATAAAGGTAGTTAACATAACAATGTCGCCCAGAACTAGGGATTTTATTTATTTGTATTTGTATTTAATATAATTTAACACCTTGTAATCACACTTGCATTCCAACGTTCATGTGACGGACCCTGAGCTGAGAGGAAAATTCTAAGGTAAGTGGAAGACAAATAATTCTTATGATTTAAATGTATTAAAATATAATTAACTTCACAAAAGCAGTTATCAAGGTTTAATTTAAGTTTCTTGTAATTGAAGTTTAACAACATACTTGTCACAGACACATCTGACAGTTGTTTGTATAGTAATATTCAGTTCTATATTGTGTTGCATCTTTGATAGTGTGGGGAAAATAAAAGTTGAAAAAGACGTTTTTAAATATATGAAAATATGAGATTGTTCAGACTTCTATATTGCCGTCAGTCAGATAGATATATTTTGCAATATTGGGTCACATGTAAAGAAAGTGCACAGAATTGTTATTTTGGTATGTGAAGAAAGAATTTGTAAGTCAGAGAATGTGAATAATCTGAAACCATTTTTCTTGTAAAACCAGTCACATGGCCTTTGGTCTTTCAAAACATGAGGCTTCCAGAAATGTGTACATCCAAAGATGCAGCATAACTGTGACTGATTAGGTTTCATTAATATAATTAATACATTTTCAGTTAAGAAATGGTGGTATTAATGATGAGGTTAAGGGTAACTACATTTTCAGTTAAGAAATGGTTGTATTAATGATGAGGATAAAGGGTAACTGCCAGTACTGACCTGCTGCATTGCTTTATTGTCATACTCATACAAATGAGAGTGTTTAATTTGCCCTCTGGTTGTGGTTAGTACAAATGCATTGAAAAGGTTCTCCATTTAATGGACCATTATTGGAAGAAAATGTATTAATTTTCATAATGAAATTGAAAACTGGAGAATTTTCTGCTAATGTATATGGCTAGCATGTTGGAAGAAACAGCATAGAACTCATATACTCAATGTGTGTTGCAAAAACAGTAGTTGATTCATGCCTGCATGAAGTTAATTCTCAACAAAAACATTTACATATCATATAAAGGGTGAAAGGATAAGAGGATGAGAGGATGTAAACTCCTTTCACAAAAACTTTTGCTGTTGCCTCAGAAAATCAGCTGCAGGATTTAAATCATTTAAACAAAGTGACTATTATTATATACATCCACCAAAATCAGTAAAGTTTCAATTTTTTAAATTATTGAATAAGGCCTTTTCGAAATTATTATAATTTCATAATCAGTTCACACTAAAATGTTCTTGTTGTGATGTCTTCTTTTGTAAAAGAAGATAAAAGAAGACATCACAACAAGAACATTTTAGTGTGAACTGATGATGAAATTATAATAATTTCGAAAAGGCCTTATTCAATAATTAAAAAAAATTGAAACTTTACTGATTTTGGTGGATGTATATAATAATATTATGTAACGGGACATTTTGGCCTAGCTGGGGTAAAAGAAATAAATTTGTATTTTAATAAAAATAAATAGCATTTTTGTGATGTAACGTAATTTTGGGAGACAGACATAAAGTGACGATAAAGGTAAATTTTATTGGTAGCAAAATTGGCAGGAGTGATTATAAAATATTTTGCATAAATTATAAAGACATAGCAGACAAACAAGCGAGAATGTGTCAGGGTCAGCTCCAGTGACTTGCAAATTGTGTAATAGATTATGTAACATCGGATCGAACGATATTACGTCAGTGTCTTACATAGCTTTGGAATGTAGGAGTGTCGGCCAAACCTTATATTGGCGTAGGAATACGAACATAAGACAATGAAAAGTTTGTAAACAACTGCGGCCGCTACACAAAGTAGTGGCGTTCGTCTCAGCAGTCGGCTATGAACATCCAATAAATAAGGACGCAATCTGTCTGCGCATCCGCTGGCTGGGCGTAATTTTTGTCGCGCCCGCAAATCAACAAAAATGTGAATAACAGTTTTAAATGTGAAACACAGAATTCAAAAACAGTAGTCAGAGTTAAATAACAGTAAAATTGTTTTTTTTTAGAATAGTTAAATTCAGTGAAATAAATAACGATAGATGTAGTGCATGGAGCAATGCGACGTCTTCAAAACTCGTCAGCTAAGTAACAATTAAATAACATAAATTTTTACAAGGGCTAATCAGAATAAAATAAAAATGAAATAAAATTTTAAGTAAAAAAATGAGATCTCTAAGGGCATAAGTAGCTGTGTGTGTGTGTGCGTGTGTGTGTGTGTGTGTGCGTGAGAAAGTATGTAGACAAAGAAGGCTGGTTTGTGTTGTTTGTATTTTAATTTAATTCATATTTAATTTCTTGAAGTTTATTTGGAATTTATATACCATGTTTTAATTCTCATTGTAGCAGAATGATTATATAATCAATAACTTTCGTAAATGTGAATTTATAGTAGAGAAAGGATGGCAGGAGGTAGTTTGTTAACAATGAAAAATTATAGTAAAAAATGTCAATAAAACTCTATTCATGGGAAACAAAATAAAGTTTTCTTTATTTTGAACAACCATAATCTGATCTCCTGAGTTCGCCGAAAAGGACCCGACTCTGGTAAGTACATATTATTCTTGCAATTGGTACGAAGGCAAGATGGCGCCCAAAGAAATTTATAAAGTAAACAATGAGTAATTAAGTTTTAATTATAAAGTGACAAAAGTTAGATCACAATTGGTGCCCGAAGGCAGGGACATTTTATATAAAATGTTGTTTTATATAAAAAGTAGGTCTACTTGAGAGAGCAGAAATGGTTGTTTAAGGTAAATAATGTGTTAACATAAATAATATGGTTATGTTATAGTGTTATTGAAGTAGATGTATAGTAAATAAGTCAGAATTACATAAATAACAATGATGAATGCTAATGATGATATTAACAATGAAGTCAGCTTCACTGACAGCCAGACAGAAGGTCAAATAAATAGCGATTCAGGTATTCAAATAGAGTCACTGTCAATAAGTGACCGTAATGTAGATGAATCTGTAATTAGTGCGCCAGGAGCGAATTCCACTGTTGTAGCAACTAAAATAAAAGAAAAAGAATGTACAATGGCTGATATGATGAACTTTATGAAAACTATGTCTGAGAATATTAATAATAGATTTGATATTAATAATAGTAATTTCAGTGCCAAATTTGACGAACAAAAGAGTAGTTTTGACACCAAATTTGATGTACAGAATAATAAATTTGATGAGTTAAAAAACCAGATTAATGAAGTTAATAAGCATTTAGACCAAACTAATGAAATAATAGAAACTAACTTTAACAGATTAGAACAGAGTGTTGAGAAAGTGGTAAAGTCAGTAGGGGAACAGATTGAAAGTAAATTAAATCAGATAATAAACAAGAAGTTAGATGACAATGCTATAGGTATGACAAATATTAATAATGCCAAAATAGTAGAAGAGGTAGTGTTAGATAATAAAGTATTGACTAGTGATGATAATGATGTTAATTACAATTCTGAGGTAAGTAGGAGTGAGAGTTATGACAATATAAGTAAAAATATGGTGTTTAAGAATAATGGGGTAAATATTGAAAGTACTGATGAAATTTTAGAATGTAAAATGGAATGTTAATGTATGTATATGAGTCAGAGAGAAAGTGGAAAGATAGTATAGAGGTAGAAGAGTGGCAGAGGGTAAATTTTCCCTTTGTTTATGGTAAACCAAGGTGTTTACAAATGTTGTTGTTGTTGAAGGGCAAGAGTCCCTTATTATTGGAAGACATGAGGTCTTTGAGTTGTTCCCCGAATTTTTATGAGTTAGTGCCCTCTGCATGGAGTGAGAGAGAAAGTGTGATATGGTGTTATGGTGAGAGAGATTTATGTAGAGAGTTGTGTATTGATAGAGAAATAGAATTATTTCAATTAAAAAGAAATTATAAAGAGTTGAAAGAGAGGTTAGAATTGCAGGAAATAAATGATATAAAGTACTTACCTTGTAAAATAGAGACGGATAATTATTTTGATGATGATGATGATCAAATAACTGAATTTATATTGAATAAAACTACTGATGGAGACAGAACTAAAATCACAAATGTAGACGGGTTATATGAATTAATAGATGATGTTGATAATGGCTATTATAATGATTATAATAATTTGTATGTGTATAACAATAATTTATGTTATAAATATGTTAGGTATCTATATGATGATGGAGGTTGAATTAAAATGAGTGTATGGAGATTTTTTTTAATATTTTAATTTATGGTAATGACCTGGCCAGATTATGAAATGACGTGTGGAAAACTGAACAATAATGACGAATAATTTGTAAATAATTGATAGTGAAATTAATTGTGTGTATTGTAAGATGTTACGTAAACAATGTGTGTAGGTAGTAGAAATCAACTTAACAATAACAATAATATTTTGGTAGACCAAATAAATAACAAGAATAATTAGGAAAGTAATTAATGAATTGTAATTGTTTTGATAATAATTGAAATATGTTGTGTTCTTGAATACTTGTTGAAATTAAAGTAATATGAGATGTTTAAATATTTTTGATTGATTTAAATGTTGTATAAAGAAAATTTTCTAATGAATTTAAATTATTTTATGAGATTCAAATTTGATAATAATTAATAAATAAATAAATGTTAAACTGTGTTTAGTTTGGGGAATAGCATGATTGTTAAAATAAAGGTTATTAAGAAATTTGAAAATTTTGAGGAATCTAATTGTAGTAAGGGATAAATAATTAAATTATGATATATAAAGGAGTGGATGAAGATTTCAGATTGTAATGTTTATAATTTTCTATAAAAATTATTTAAATGAGAATTGTTTAGTAATGTAAAAATGTCAATATTCAAGGTAAATATTGTGTTTATTATGTCTTATTGTATTAATTGCATGTAGTATGTTAGGAATAAGGATTATAAAAATGTAATAATATTTTATAGAATAAGTTTTCAATGTGTTTAAAAATTTTAAATAAATAATGAAATAAATTTGAGATAGTTAAAATTTTCAGTGGGTTGTAAAATTAGAAGTTGGGTGATAGTAATTGTTTAAGTAAGACATTTGAGTCAGTCCAAGTTGAGTATAGATGGGTGTTGAGAGAATAAGAGGTGAAATAAAAGTAATGTAGAATTTGAATATTGATAGTGACACAGTAGCTATGGGAAAATATGTAGAATAATGATTGATATATTGAGTTAATAAATAAATGGAGACATTTTGTAGAATATGAAAGTGATGTAATGGGAGAGCAATTAGATAAGTGGGAATTTTGTAAAGGGGGTGGTGTGATAAGGAGTCCTCAACTAAAAGCGTTGTGGCAGGAAGGGAACCGATTAGCGCCGGAAAGGGTTACCTAGGGGAGTCCAGGAACCAGATAAGGGAATGAGAAATGGGAGGGAACACATGTCCTGAGTACAAAGGGGTAGAGAGTATTTTGTTATAAGGGTAGAATGATTCGAAATGAATTAGAGTAGTTAGTTAGAGGTAGAGACGGGTTGGTAGATGTTTTGTTAGATGGGTGTCATACTAGTTAGAGAATTTGTTAGGGAGTATTAGAGTCATAAAAGGGGTAAGATTATGGGTAAATGCCAAGTTGATAAAGTGAATTGTTATGAATAACTGAGAATCACCCAAATTAATAAAATGGAATAATAAATGAAATGTTATGTAAAATGAAGGTTGGAAAAAAAAATTTTGGGAAATGAATTGTAACTAAATGTTTATTAGGGTGTTTAAAAATCTTTTAGTTACTGGTTACAAAAAATGTTTAATGAAGTCTCTATTTTGTATGCAGCAATTTTCTTTTGTGATAATTGATAAATATTATTTATGTAATTATAGTGTGATAATTTTTATGGATAAAATAATAATTGCTGGTCGGTAAATGAATGTAACGGTAGCGTCGATCTTGAAGTGGAACTCCTCTTCTTGGTTAAATGTCGTCAGTGTAAGTACCGTCAAGTGTTGTCTGGACAAATAAATTAACATAAAAAACACTTTCACGTACCTGGTAGTAGTACTTGAAGTTCTGACGTTCACTTACCCAGAATAAACTGTCAAGATTCTCTTATAACCAGCTTTATACTTTAGAAACAAGGTTATACAACTCCTTGTATGTAATGTGGGTGCCACATGGGTTTACTTCATGAAAGGTTCCCATGAAAAAACAAATTGCTAAATTTTAAAATTGTATGTGTTCACTTTATATCTTGTTTAAATGCTTAGGGCATTTAAAATAATTCGGATATAGTACTGTAAGATTTCTGCTCAAAAGTATCTCAATGTACTCTATGCTGAGTATTGCTTATCTAAATGAAATAATTGGAACCAAATTTTATGCTGTATAACATTACGGGTTTATTATACCCTTTAAAATCAACTCAAATGAAAAATACAATTGTTACAGTAATACAGTTTGGATGGTAAGTTACCCATCTACTATCTGGCCTAGCTCAATTAAGAACAATATAAAACTCTTATAATTATTAACAAATTTTAATTTTATTTTATAAGTTACCTCACGGGTAGGTTCTTGAAAATACAAATAGAACGTTATTAATTGCCTTGGTAGACATTACTGTGATGATAATTCATATTTGGCCTCTTTTAAAAAAAAAACTCGCAATTATTTTTGAGGTTAATGATCGTTTCATATGCTTATATCCTAACAAATATTATAATACTTAACTCTAACACAAATATTCTTACATTGGATTATTTAATCCTCTAAATAAATTGATACAGTGTTTGCTATTAAAAGTTTGGTTGTCTTTGCGTCAGTACAAAAGTGTTGATAATTATGATCAGTGAAAACAGATAAGCAATAAAATTGGTCACTGTACTACCTTGCTTCTTTTTAATCTTATAGATTAAAAATTAAACACTTTAGTGATCGGATTATATTGATCACTATATAACTGCACTTAATTCGCACTTGGAACGAGAAATATACCCTCTTCTTAATGAAACTGGGTTGTTTACCTTACAGGTTAATTTCAATTTTCTCGTTCTGAACACACGCACTGTCTAAAAGTTTCACTATTACTTGTCGATGCACTTTTCGTATGATGAATCGCTGTACTGTTAATTATTTTGGTAAATTTTGAAGTATTTACTACTATTATATTGTATTAAGTCATTAAAATTTAAGACACTGCCGAGCGGCAACTAGATGGCTTGAGATGAAGGAAGCGAATCGCGAATTTCTCAGCGTCTCTGGTTATATACCCCTCGTCTTCATCGCCGTTAGGGACAAAAGTCGCTGAGTAAACTCTTTTTTGATTGGTACAGATAACCGTTACAGCGACGTATTGTTTTATTTAACCGCCACCGGCGCTCTCTCTGTATCCTAGTGTCGTTGTTGTTGGTTTTCACTGATAATTTCTTAAATCTGTTTAAGAAATGATGCTAACTCTCACTATTAACTTATTATACTTTCGATCTCTAAATTATCATCATCAAATTAAAGCTTATTGTCTGCTCTTTATTTTGATGTGACATAATGCGGGTTCGCACCTAGCTTTCACTGACAATACATAAAAGTAGTGTTTTGAAACATGGTTTCTTATTGTTGTCTGCTAATAATGCACAATGCGACTATTTCCTATCTTTTTACATTTTGTTATTTACACTGTGTTCTCTTTAGAACGATATTACATGAATAAAAATGCATATACTATTACAATTAAAAGCTATTTACAGCTGAACAATATTAGATCTTAATATAATTATGATAATACGTTATTATGAAAATTCCTTATTCTCTAAATACATTTTACTTGGTCTACTCAATTTAAAGACATACAATAATAATTGAGTGATGGTGTTTCACATCTCATTTGTCATATTTATTATTCAGTAAATTTAGTGTTCATCAGGAGTCCTGTTTCCCTATTAACTTAATGACATAACTTCGTTTAGGCATGGTCTAGATACATTCATAGCACCATGTTTACTCCTTAATTATTATTACTAATTACATTTCGTTTAATCAGGAAGTTGCTTATACACATAAGACTTCCTTTTATAATTATCTTTATCCAATAATGTTACATCTGGGTTTGTAAAGCTAGTCTTTATATAGCCTTGTGGCTATAGCTAGTATAGTACTAGTCTTAGTTATTTATATCATAGTTTTTCTATTTTCAGCCAAAATGCTGTTATTATGATTACTTTTATTAAAGTCGTTGGTCATTTAGTTTAATTTTACATGACTCTATATATTAATGTCATGAACTGGCTTGTTTGACAGCTTATTGTGAACTTTGCATGTCCATTAGTTAAAGTCAGCCATTGTGTTTGTTGTAGTGTCATGCAGTGTATTCATCACTGCTTCTTGGGATCCTTCCTCTTCTTTCTTCTTTGCTGGTCCTTTTCTTCTTTGCTACATTCATTACAAATGATTCACTTCTATAACTTTAGTGTCATAATTTACCCTTCTGGTGTGTGTTTTGGGTTATGTAACATTTTGTGGTGTTACAGAATTAATAAAAGTTAAATTGAGATTAAAATGTAATTTTTATAATTTTATATGCAAGTTTAAAGATGTAAAGTGTGTAAATTTTGGTCAAACTTAAATGCGAATTGTTTATTTTAAGGTAATAATAACAATGTGAATTATGAATATACTATGTTTTATTATGTTGTATTGTGTTTGTTAGTGATTAAGAGACTTTTATGAATTTAAAGATTTTAGATGCAAATTGGGGATGAGAGAGATGTGTAATATGGTAATGGGAAAGGTTTATTTAAATTCTGATAGAATCAGAGGAATGTATTTTGAATTTCGGGATAAAAGTTAAAAGAAAAAGTAGATAGAATGAGATTTAAAATATGTATCATGTTAGGTTATGTGTTCATATATATGTTAGAGGTTAAGAGAAAACAAAACCAGTGCTTCTTAACGCAAACCAGCACCGCTAAGGGGAAACAGATCAGTTAGGGATATAGTATCGTATAAGGCCACTAGTTGATATTTTGATTTGTTGTTTCAGAGTCTGGTGATGCTGTGGCGGCGGTCCTGAGCTGGCCAGCACGTCAGAGCAGGAGCGTTAAGTACCTGGCTGACTTTATGGTGTTGGGATCTCGAGAGAGATGTCCAGTAAGGTCATTCAGGTGCGGTCACAGTCACTGGACCAAGGGTGAGTTAATTATATTTTTGTTTGTAAACCGTAAAGGGGGTTGTGGCGACATATCCTAGCTGACCCCTTTAGCAAGTATGAGTGTGTCAATGAGAGTTTTTATGCTTCGGCATAAAACCTCTCATTGAGGGGGTATTGTAACGGGACATTTTGGCCTACCTGCGGTAAAAGAAATAAATTTGTATTTTAATAAAAATAAATAGCATTTTTGTGATGTAACGTAATTTTGGGAGACAGACAAAGTGACAATAAAGGTAAATTTTATTGGTAGCGAAATTGGCAGGAGTGATTATAAAATATTCTGCATAAATTATAAAGACGTAGCAGACAAACAAGCGAGAATGTGTCAAGGTCAGCTCCAGTGACTTGCAAATTGTGTAATAGATTATGTAACATCGGATTGAACGATATTACGTCAGTGTCTTACATAGCTTTGGAATGTAGGAGTGTCAGCCAAACCTTATATTGGCGTAGGAATACGAACATAAGACAATGAAAAGTTTGTAAACAATCGCGGCCGCTACACAGAGTAGTGCCGCTCGTCTCAGCAGTCGGCTATGAACATCCAATAGATACGGACGCAATCTGTCTGCGCGTCCGCCGGCTGGGCGTAATTTTCGTCGCGCCCGCAAATCAACAAAAAATGTGAATAACAGTTTTAAATGTGAAACACAGAATTCAAAAATAGTAGTCAGAGTTAAATAACAGTAAAATTGTTTTTTTAGAATAGTTAAATTCAGTGAAATAAATAACGATAGATGTAGTGCATGGAACAATGCGACGTCTTCAAAACTCGTCAGCTAAGTAACAATTAAATAATATAAATTTTTACAAGGGCTAATCAGAATAAAATAAAAATGAAATAAAATTTTAAGTAAAAAAATGAGATCTCTAAGGGCATAAGTAGCTGTGTGTGTGTGTGCGTGTGTGTGTGTGTGTGTGCGTGAGAAAGTATGTAGACAAAGAAGGCTGGTTTGTGTTGTTTGTATTTTAATTTAATTCATATTTAATTTCTTGAAGTTTATTTGGAATTTATATACCATGTTTTAATTCTCATTGTAGCAGAATGATTATATAATCAATAACTTTCGTAAATGTGAATTTATAGTAGAGAAAGGATGGCAGGAGGTAGTTTGTTAACAATGAAAAATTATAATAAAAAATGTCAATAAAACTCTATTCTTGGGAAACAAAATAAAGTTTTCTTTATTTTGAACAACCATAATCTGATCTCCTGAGTTCGCCGAAAAAGGACCCGACTCTGGTAACTACATATTATTCTTGCAATTGGTATGAAGGCAAGATGGCGCCCGAAGAAATTTATGAAGTAAACAATGAGTAATTAGGTTTTAATTATAAAGTGACATAAAAGTTAGATCACAATTATAACAAATCAGTGGCATAATGTTTAGCAAAATAAAGTGACTATTGCTCACTCTTCAAAGACCACAGGCATGTATGAAGTCCCCCTTCTTGTGATTGGCAAATCTGTGTGCATACAAACATGCAAACATGGTACCTCTCTCAATGTACTACAGAATTCTAAATTCTGCCTGGTTGGATTCATGCTTTTTAAAAAAGTTGCTTATTTTCAAGTTTATCCATAATATTAAAAGCCATAACCTAATAGTTAAAAAATTGAAAACCGTGATCAGACGTAATTTATGTCATAACTCACCCTGATTAATTGTAATGCAAAGGGGACATCAGAATTTTTTGTTTTTAGTTCCTAACATAAAGTGTCATTAATCTCAAGGATTGTAATTATTCAATTAATTTAGCAATAAACAGAAAAAAGAAGAAACCTCGTTACTAACATTACATACCTTACTTACCTACTTACAGAAGATTCCCAAAAACGCCAAAAGCCCCAGGGTCACCACCGCATTTTTATAGGAGGAAATGTGGAACTGTTTCAACTTTCCCCATGAAAACAATTTAAAACAAAAACTTTCCCTCACACAAGATCTAGGCCCTTTAGACGAACTGTTGGAACGCAGATCATAGGTTGGGTAGATGACGTAAAAATAATTTAACACATATTTATTATAGTTTACTTAAATTTATTAATTGATGTTACTGTTGTCAATTCATTCATTAACATAGATTCTACTAATGATAGTGGCAAAAGCAACAATTGTTCCCATAATCAAGCAAGGCAAACCAGCAGACTCAGTAACATCCTATAGACCCATTGCCCTTACATCACAATTGGCAAATGTGCAGGAACGAATGATAGCAACTAGATTGAACTATTACTTGGAAAGAGAAGGACTGCTTGCCCCAGAACAGGCAGGCTTCAGAACAAATCGATCAACATCACACCAAATAGCCCGTTTAACACAAGAAATTAAAAGTGCATTCAACAGAAAGGAAAGTGTCCTGGCGGTCTCTGTAGACTTTAAGGGCGCATACGATACGGTATGGAGGGACAAACTGATAAATAAAATAGGACACCTTAACATCACAGAAAACATGTTTAATTGGTTGAAGAGATTTTTGAAACAGCGCTGGATTTCAACAAGATACAATGGCAGCCATTCCAAGTACAAACAAGTAAAAATCGGCCTACCACAAGGAGCTGTGAATAGTACAATCCTCTTTAATATCTATATAAATGACTTGGTCAAATGAATGAAAGTGGTTGAAGGAATACAGACGTGCATGTTTGCCGATGACGTGCTCATCTGGGCCAGGGGATCAAACAAGAAAAGACAGGACATCACTCTACAAAGGAACATGAACAAAGCCCTCCTCGGCCTGCAAAGGTGGGCAGAAGAAAACAACATGCAGATTAATGCAGAAAAGTCCGTTTACCAGTACTTCTCATTGAAACATAGAAACCCTGACTTTTCACTAAAAGTAGGCGAGAACTTCCTACAGAAATCTGAAAATACTCATTACCTGGGTGTTAACCTGGATAATAAGCTTAACTGGACACACCACATTGACAGGATAACTAAGAAGGTAAACAAACGAACAAACCTTATAAAACGTCTCACCGGAGTATCATGGGGATGTTCGCAAGAAGTTCTGAACATGACGTATAGAACATAATCAAGCCAGTAATAACTTATGGCAGCGAAGGAACCATCACAAGCACTCTTGCAAATGAGGGCAGACTGGAACGTTTGCAGACCAACATCCTAAGACTCATCACAGGTGGCATCAAATCAACTCCAGTTACAGCATTACGACTATATACAGGCAACAAACCAATAACAGAAAATTAAGCAACAGGCAGCACTGCTAAACCTCAGAATTAAATCACTACCTGAGAAGTCATAGGTTCATGAGAGGATGGAACCACAGAGACTCAAAACGCAAAAGATCTGGCTAAACTAAAGTAGCAACTACCTTCAATGCCACAGCATACCAACAGCAGTTAATAAAGTGATCCCCTTAGAAAATCCACTCGACTTTCATAGGTATGAAGTACATCTCAGTCTGATAGAAGATGTTAAGAAGAAGACAAGATCTCCAGAAGAACTAAAACAGATAACGCTGTGCCGTACTTCGTTCAGCGCTCCATTGTTAAAATGCTAAGTTTGGTGGTATGCGCATAAATCATTCCATTTTAAAAGCTCGCGTGTTCTTCCTGTCACGCACTGCCATGTAGGGTGTATCGTTGCCATGTGTAGCGGGCTACGTTGTTAGTTGCGACGACGAAAATTATGTTGGCCAGTTGTTTGGTGTAACCTGAAAATAAAAAGCGAGGTCTCGTGGGTACAATTCGCCATAGATTCTGTCTCATTTCTCTACCGACCTTCTCAGAGAAATCTTGGTTACAACTGACGGCGCCTGCATCATTCTGCCTGCTTGAAGCCCTTTACTATGGAAAAATAATTTAAAGCCAGCTCCAGGTGCTCGGCCAATGGCGAGATGGGTGTCGGGGTTGGCCTAAGACCTGCCAACCCCTTGTGCAGAGAAACTCCATAAGCCTCGAGACGCCGTCAGTCGGGACATAGATGCAGACTCTTGGAGAAATTCTGCTCCCAGAAATCATCCGTTTCAACTACAGCTCAACCTAGGCACATGGCCGCCTATTACATTGGACAACTCAGGTGTGATCCATCTCAATTTAATTTAACACCATCATCTACCACAACACGGTGCATCTGCAGACACTCTCAAAAACATCCGCTCAGAACTTGTTTAAAATCTGCAAACACATGTTAGGTTTCGTGCCTGCATGTTCGGACACTGTACATAGACAAACACCTTATGTATATTTAAGGTACTCTTATACTATGTAAGGGATTACACATATACATGTATTTAGATGAACAGCTCTGAGTTTCCTTGTTTCGTGTGTTCAATGTATCAGAGTGTTGGTTGTGGCCTGCTTAATCATGTACTTCCATGTGGGCATAATGCAGGACTGGGGTGTTTGAATTTCGTGCCATTATTGAGGCCTTAATAGTAATTATGGCTATTTCCCTGAGTTGTTAATCCAGACTGCATGAATCCGGGATTAAATTACAAATTGAAGTTATCTTGTAACGTGGGGGCAAATCAGTTGCTGAATTGTAAGTTGGGTATTGTTATAAAATTTCTATTATATGATGGGTTATAGCGAGAAGGTTGATGCAGGAATCAGGGTGTGTGTTATATGTGTGTGTAGTACGTGTTTATGTGTAATTCTTAATATAAAAAAAACTAGAGAATATAATATAATGTTAATGATGTATAGCACATGTGCTATCAGGACTGTCGACAGAAATAGTAATTCTCTAGGCTACCTTGCCATCAAATACTATATATTGAATCAAATATCCAGTGTTATATATTAACTATCATATATTGAATTTCATATATCGAATATTAGATGTTAATATCAAATATCAATCCTTGAGTTGCATTTATATTTTTACTAGCCACTGCATTAAGCATTCATGCCTAAATCTATGGCGTTTTACAATAACTGTACATGCATAATGATATTATATATATATATATATATATATATATATATATATATACATAACTTATAATAGTGATGACTGTCATAAGCAGAACAATACATTTTGGTGATTGAAAATTCTTGCATACATTCACATGATGCTTAGGGGATCCTTGTATCAAGGATATACATATATATTTGTAATTTAATAGTACTCAGTGGCATTTATATTATTGTACCTTACTCACGCTTATTATATTATGTACAGACTGGACATCAAATAAATGTAAATTTGTTACTGTTAATAGAGTTGCTTATTTGCAAGTCCTGTCATCCAACCAGTGGACATGTCTGAAATTGTGGCTTGGGTCTTGGCACACTTTAGGCTTCCTCTAGGTTCATTACCTAGTTTTAAATATTATGTCTCTCCCCTTTACAAAAAAAAAACAAAAAAATAAAAAAAATAAAAATTCATAAAACACTTAATAAAATAAAAGGGGGTCGCAACGCTAACAACCATCAATGAGAGATTTCCGGAGGAAACTGGCTACGTGTATACACTGATGGATCCTTGCTGGATAAAGTGGGTTGTACTGCAGCAGGAGTGTTCTCCTCATTGTTTTTTCACTACATTGCAGTGGGACAAAATAAATCAAGTGTTAACTAACAAACTTGTCACTTTATTTATGAATTTATGAATAGGCTTTGTTTATGTTCCGTATCCTTACGGCTAGTGCCGCCATGTTGTCATATTGCCAACTTACATTATTTTACTTACCGTATCCAGGATTTCTAATTAGACGTGTTGAAAACAGTATGGTTGCTCGAAATAACTAATGATTCACATTTAAATATTCAAATCAATCTTACTTTATTAAATTCTAAAATACAATTAAGTTTGTCTTTTTTCGGTCAAAATGAACAAAACTTTATATATTTCTTCCAACCCCATCATTACATACAAATTTTCCTTCTCTCTCTCTTACATTTTAATTTCAGTAATATTCAAAAAATATTAGTTTCAAAATAAAATAACTAGCTACAATCTTAATTTTATATACGGAAACCAGCACTTGCATTCACACACACACACACACACACACACACACACACACCCCATGATTTACAGATCTCATTTTTTTTGTTTAGAAAATTAATTAAATTTGAATTTTATGAACCCTCAATACATCAATTATTCTTGTAGGTTACTTAGCTGAATTTGAGTCCAGAAGACGTCACATTGCTCTACGCGCACATTTTTTATTTTAACTGATAATCGCCGAAAACTGTTATTGCCTAAAGAAAACTGTCATTCACATCATTTATGTGTAAATTTTTTATTTTATATCACATTTTTTAAACTGCGGGCGCCCGCCATTTTACGTTCTAGAACTTTAGTTTGAGGCCGGCCGGCTCAAGCAGCAAAATTCAAGTGGGCTGAGACGAACGGCACTAATTTGTGAAGTGGCCGTGGCTGTTTCACTAATTCTCATTGTCCTAAGTTCTTATATCACTACGCCAGTATTAGGATTGGCCGACACGCCCGAATTCCAGCGTGACGTATGCACTGACGTAATATCGTCTGACTTGATGTTACATAACTTGTAAGTCCCGTTTCTCAAAATAACTGTTCTACTAGCATCTGGAGCTGACCTTGACACAAATCCACATGTTGGTTTGTTGCGTCGTTTAAATTCATGAACAATATTTTGTAATTACTCTTTCTAATTATGTTTCTAATAAAATTTTCCTTTATTATGAATTTACGTTTATGTCTCCCAAAATTATTATTACATCATAAAATTTTATTTCCTTTCTATTAAACACACTAAAATTTATTTATTACCCCGGGTAGGCCTAAATGTCCCGTTACAATACCTCCTCAATGAGAGGTTTTATGCCGAAGCATAAAAACTCTCATTGACACATTCATACTGCCTAAAGGGATCAGTCAGGATATGTCGCCACAACCCCCTTTACGGTTTACATAAAAAACATTTAACTCACCCTCGGTCCAGTGACTGTGACCACACCTGAATGACCTTACTGGACTTCTCTCTCGAGATCCCAACACCATAAAGTCAGACAAGTACTTAACGCTCCTGCTCTGACGCGCTGGCCAGCTCAGGACCGCCGCCACAGCATCACCAGACTCTGAAACAACAAATCAAAATATCAACTAGTGGCCTTATACAATACTATATCCCTAACTGATCTGTTTCCCCTTAGCTGTGCTGGTTTGCGTTAAGAAGCACTGGTTTTTTCCTTAACTCCTAACATATATGAATACATATATGAATAATTAATGTATATTTATTATATCCTTAAATTTTTAGTGACCATCAATCAGTGAATGTTTTAGTTGATGGTTAGTGAGGATCGGTCAATAATACAACTTTAGTTATTTTGCGTCGACGTTTCGACAATATTTATTGTCATCTTCAGGACAATTGTTGCTGACGCCAAACACACAACTGTGATTTGGTTTGTGTGTTTGGCGTCAGCAACAATTGTCCTGAAGATGACAATAAATATTGTCGAAACGTCGACGCAAAATAACTAAAGTTGTATTATTGACCGATCCTCACTAACCATCAACTAAAACATTCAGTATTTATTATAACTAAATATAAAACATCCAACCTCAATATCAACATTCTTCATACCCTTCTCTTGTTACATCTTACTCCCAAACTTCAAAATATATTCCTCTGATTCTATCAGAATTTAAATAAACATTTCCCATCACAATATTACAAATACCTTTCCTCCTAGGATTAATATCTCAAAACAATTAAATTCATTTAAAAATTCTTATATATGACAAAATCAACTACATCTAAACAAATTATTTCCTTATATCTTCCTCAAACTTGGTTAATCATTTCCATCAAAACATCTCAAATCAACACAAAATCATCTAAGTACCTCATAACATCAACTACATCTTCTATATAATTGACATAATTCAATCTACTATTCAATAATTCATTACTAACAATTTAGTAACCTCCTTCTACATCAAAATCTAATATCCCCCCTTTATCCCAGTTACAATTAGGTAAATCATCTCACGGGTAAACCGTGCAAGGCATTTACCTGGTTGCATAAACACTCTATTGTTTACACCCCTGGCTTGTAACGGCCAGCTCCCTTTCCACACACTCTATTGTTTATTATGGTGGACTGTAGCGCCCATTTGCATCCGCAAGAACTGCAATTTTAATTAGGGTGTAGACGCTGCCTACCCCGTTCTTGTTTCAGCGTTATATAAAAAATTCCGCATTACTGATGTCCGAGGACACCAGTAATCCTACTAAAATGATTCACACACCCTTAAAACGGCACTATCGCCACCTTTGACGATAGCCGCTGTTCCATAGTTATGTAGTTTCCCCTGTGTTACCCCCCTGTCAATTTCAATGTTCATCCATTTAGAATCTACTTACATAAATCCACGGTCAGGGTTCGGTGAATCCGTGACCGCCCGAAATGTGGGGAAACTACCAAAAGACATAAGGTTCACGCTGACGCTGTTACTACAATTCACGGACGGTCAACTCTTATATGTTTGGTTATTATTATTTAATTCTCCTACACACTAACAAACATAATACATTACAAAACATAGTATACTCATAATTCACATTGTCATTATTACCGACCTTTCCATATAATTGAAAGTACACGTATTTTTAATACAGTCTAAAGCTATTTTATTATATTTTGAAGTCACCCAGCCATTCTGCTAACTGATTTAGGACCTGTCATAGGCAGTATTGTTAAGAATTAAGTGCATTAATGAAGTTATTTCTGAGGCTATTAATAGTTAGTGGTATTTATTTGTAAACAGTCGATATTTTAAATTGATTATTACATAAAATGTTAACAGTCCTGTAGAAGCTGTCTGGCAGATTGATTGCCATTTATTTGTACTTAAAAGAAACAAACATGTTTTGATACGTTTACTCTTAAAGAAACTTATGTGAAGTGGTAATGGTTGTTATGTGCAGATTTACTGCATTACTTGTCTGTATTATCTGAATCATTAGTCTTTTTGCGACTTCCAGTTATGATGCAACCTTTTACCATGATTGAGATTGGCATAATTTTCTCACAACGCATTCATCTTTATAGCCATCCAAATAACGTTAAATTTCTGTTTGCTTTAAACGTTTCACTACATTTCCTGTTTTAATTAAAACAATTGTAGTCATATGACCTCTTAACTACCCATGTTCACAATAGGTCAATTGACATATACTTTTTATTCCTGGGTGGCTGTCAATCAGTGTTCATATGAGTGAAAGGATTAGAGGCAAAGAAGATACTGAAAACTTATGTAAGCTATATTATTCCAAAAGCTATTCCAATAAATTTTTTTACTCTTAAGAAACAAAAAGTATATATATTTTTCGACCATCATAATAGGTTATGACAATTGTATAGTTAAACACATTTCCACCACATGGTGAGGTTCTGGCACCTTTTTTCAGGGGAAAACGTCTATCAAATTCTGAATGTAATGTATTATGTGTTTTCTGTTTTCAGTATATTCTAAGTGGCCACACATGGTTAATGACAGCACAGCTGCATGCTGACGAAGTGCCTGCATTTTGTTTGCGTCATGATGTTGATGGCTGTATGTGGCAGTTAGACATACCAACAGATGTATCTTCATGGCCATGTGAACATGTTGCAACTTTTTTTGCGTTTGGTTATGTCCTTGCATCAAAGCAGGACAAAAAATTTACATGTTGTTCACCAGGTAATTTTTTTTTTACAGTTGGATACTGAACCTTTAAATTGCAGTCTTACCATGTTTGTCATATATTTTAAGATAACAGACTTAATTTCACTTATGTTTGTAAATTTATAGAGTATACATTTTATTATAAAATTGCTGAGCTATTGAGATTTGCACTTCATGAAAAATGAAGATGTTGCAACTTCAGCTGTGCAAGTCATCTTCAGTAGCACAGTCTGTGACTTGGCTAGTTGATTCTTCCTTTGCATCTGGTACCCTACCGTTATGACGTACTGATTTATATTCATGTTACGGTTCCTGGAAGTTTTTGATTGGTTTGCCTCTCTATTACTGACACAACTCATGTGTATTATAGGGTCAGCTGCTGCCATGTGATCTGCAGTCCAGAAATGCATTAATGCCAGATACTAGGTCAATTTAAACTTAGGCTGTGGATTGCTCAAGAAACATGTCCTGGTATGATTTCCCACACACATATTGGTTAGAGTAGTACAACTGATGGCTTTATTAGAATCCAAGACACAATTCATTGAACAATTGGAGAATATCACCTTCGAACTGAATGATATCTTGGTCAGTTTTGATGTGGTATTGTTGCCTGTGGTGGTGACAGTGGCACCAGTAAAGGGAACTCTAGTCAGGGATTGTTTTCTAGTCTAGACCTCAAATCCCTTCCATCACATGTTGACATGTATTTCTACTGTGGTGATTAGTTATGTTGAAAATTTGATGGAATGGTGATTCAGGGTGACAGACTTAATAAGATTATGAAACAACTGGTGTTGTGAACAGTGCACCACGGCTCAATAGTCCAGCAATTTTTATCATTGACAATTAAGTCTAATTATTTAAACTTCAGCCATGAAAGTTTGAATATTATGATAAAGTAATACTATCAATATATCCGATTACAGATTGATTTTTCTTTAACTTTTTTTCCAGACATGTGGTATGCAGTTATTTGTGAAACAAACAGCCGTGTTTTTGTGTACTGTAGAAGTACATCAGTGACTACTGATTTGCGTAATAGAAAAACATCCACTAAGGTCAGCAAGATTGCAAGACAGCAGCTTATTAATTTGGAATCAACTTCACCAATCCTGGGAATTTATGCAGCAAACCATTACTTGTTTGTACTCACCGCAGATACCTTATATACATATTGTATAGAATAAATGTGTGTTACTTTTTGCAGATACTGTATAATTTGTTTTCTTCTTTATCTAAAAGCAAGCCTTGTTATTGCAGCCATCCTTGTGTTCCCTTTGCGATTTTTTGAGTATATCATACCAGCAGTGCCCTTCATCATTCACTCATTGCCCAAGTATTTCTTCCTCACCCTATCTTCCCCATCAGTTTTCTTACAGAGAAAAAAATCCATCATGCCTGAACATGTGATTTAGAAATTTTGTTTTCTCTTTTGACACATTCATTGTTTTGTGTAATTGGAAATAGTAAAATTGCTTCAGTTGTTCAGTTTTTTAATTATCCAGTTCCAATAAAATTCACATGTTACAGATTTCTTTTGCTAATAATTCCTTTCATCCTACCTTCCATAGAGGAAGTAAACAACTCTGTGTAACTCCCTTTCTTTTTGTTAAAAACAAATTGAAGTACTCTCCTTCACAGAGTGCAATAAGGAGAAAGGTGCACGAATTTTATGCAGTCAAGCCCCCCCCCCCCCATTAAGAGTTTGCTACAGTCTCTAAAGGAAGATGATGTCATTGAATGTGAACAAAAATATCTGAGGCAAAGACTTAAAAGTTAGTACCGTATTGTTCCGAATACAAGCTGCACCCCAAAAATTATCGTAGGTTAAAGGTTAAAACTTTGGAAAAAGTGTAAAGTCACTTTTTGAATAAAAATTACTAAATTTTATTAAGATTAAGAAAGAAATAGCACGGTAAAGTACATTATTGTTACATAATTATTATTATTTACTAACCGTTTATAAAAATTATACTTTTTTATTGTTAAGTTATTTTATAGCAGTGTACAGTAGTTTATATTTTGTGCATTTTAAAATATTCCCTGTCACTTGTCCCTGAGACGGTCGCTTCGTCCTCTTCATAAATGACATTGTCTTCCATTCCATCCATACAGTTCGATATGCAGCACTTTTTGAAATCATGAATTATGAATTCTGGTGGGATGCTTTCCCACTCACTCTTGATCCAGTTGGATAGTTCTGTTATGGATGGTTTTTTTATTTTGACATGATAATGTCTTTTGGCTGGCCATCATTTGAAAATTTCTGTAACGCATCACGCTGCATGACGTCATTCTTGCGTGACGTCATTGGGATTGTTGTAAATAAACGTTTGTTTTGATACGTCGCAATATATATAATGTGTTAAAATTTGACATGATAATGTCTTTTAGCTGGACATCGTTTGAAACTTTCTGTAACATGTAATGCTGTATGATGTTATCATTGCGTGACGCTTCCACACTTTCGATTCCCCACAGTCTAGAAATTTGATATGTAAACGCATCAAGACAGAAATAATCGCTGCTGACATTGAGTTTAGCAAACGTTTTAGTGACAATAAATTTGGTTATGGTTACTAAGTGACTGATTGTTTCTTTTGCGCAAATGTTGCGTTTAGCTGGCGGCTGAAAGACATTATCATGCTCTTAAGCTTTTACCATTTGGTAAACGGTATGGTATCTTTTTCCTGTAGGAGTCAAAGGATGATTTCTTGCCACCAACCAATTATTATATAAACGCCGTAGGTTATCTTTAAAAGGTTTATTTACTACAACATCCATCACCTGCAACTGACTTGTCATTCCTCCAGGAATAACGGCGATATCAGTGTTCATTTCTTCATAAAGAAGCTTTTTTATTTCATCTGTAATGTGATCACGAAATGAATCTAGCATTAACAAACCGCGCCGTTTTAATAATGCTCCTGGCCGTTTATTCCATACACATTTTAACCAATCTACCATAAGATCGTAAGCCATTCCTTTTTCGTGACAGCGAAAAATTACACCCGATGGTAACTTCTCTTTTGGCATGGTTTTCCGTTTTAATATTGTGAACTTACGTTTATTTTGATTCATAGATACGATATATTATAGATCACACTTATGGTTATGATTACCAAAACTAGGACGCCATCTTGTTACATATGGCATGGGCCAGAATTTCGTTACGCGAAGTTATTAGGAAACGGAAATTGCTTGAAATAACAAAACAGCTGTTCTAATTGTTACCAATGAAATACCCCTTTTTATTCTTTACTTTGTTACATACCAGTTTTTCAAAACCAACTTTAACCCTTCCAAAAACATAATGTGTAATAATAAATTTGATTAAGTTTAATGATTATACAATAATAATATATATTTATATAGTGGTGCTCAACCCAGCACTTAGGAATTACTACACAACCACTCGCTCTTCCATACTCATGGTACAAACTTTTATGAATTGTGGAGCTCCTTTTAAATATATTGAAATTTTAAATAATTTTTTAAATAATTGATTTCTACAATAAAATTTTATATTGGGAAATAATGAAAGGATTTAAAGTGTACAAGGAACACTCTCACCCATTTCGTGTCGGTGTTGTAGTTCTTTGCGGTAAAACTTCGCGAACGTTACCGCGAGTTTTACGTATATACGTTACGGTCACATTTTGGTAGTTGACGCACTTATACTGTTTATTAACCACCTACAGTGGTCTAAAAAGTTAAAATTCACCCGTAAGTGACGGGTTGCCGGCCGGCGTTGATCAGAGCTGCAGAAGAAATGACGACAATTCTTTGTTAGATTTTGCGGAAGTGGGGTGTACTGACGTCACAATCCCATTGTTTAACTTGTTGACATCGCCGTTTTGTCGTTGTCAACACATTCTCAGCCTCTGACGTAATTAAGGTTTGGCTCGGTTATCGCAATAACTGCACACTGTTTTTTGTGATGTTACACAGTTTTTTGCTATGAATTGTTTCAAATCCTGACAAATATTGTGATATAGTCCACTCACTGCAGATTCGTATCGGGTGTTTAAGGTTGGGTTTAGTATGACAAAAATAGAAAAATACAATATTTATGTTCTAGTTACCATATTTAAGGTAATTCCAAAAATGTACCATGATTGTACCATCACAATATTACATAAGGTGGAAGTTTTCGTTCATCGGCTAATGCAGCAAGCATTACAGTGACACGTAATTTTTCATTTCCTGTAGTCTTTACTGTTACAGATTTGGTTCCCTTTTGGTCCACCGTAAAGTTAGAGGTCATGTCAAAAAATACGGGTGTTTCATCGGCATTTCCTATGTGTTCAAGTGAATAATTATGCTTCTTGCATAAATTAATGACAAACCGCTGATACTGAAGGAGTTTTTCTTCATAGTCACTCGATAGTTTTTGCGCGAGTGATGTACGTCGTCTAACCGCAAATCCATTTCGCCGCACCATTTGTCTTATCCACCCGAAGCTGGCTTTGAAACCGGAGACTTTTAATTCTGTGATTTCTAAAGCTTTTAATTTTAAAACTGTCTAGTGGCAGGGAGTCCTTGCCTTCTTAAAAGCCGTACGTATTCACAGACGCTGGACTCTACTGCTACAAAATGCCCAACTTGAGGTCCCGTGAATGCTCGTCGCGCAGTATTTGCATTTAAAAGTCGTTCCTTCTGTTTTCTCCATTGTCGAATACAGGATTCATCAATATCGAGTTTTCTTGCGACTTTGGGATTGCATGTTTTTTCTGCATGTTGTATCACAATTAATTTATAATTCGCATCGTACGTATTACATTTATTTTTTGGAATTTGATTTGATTGTGTGCCTTTAGTCTCCACAAGATCACTCATACCACAAACGCACTACAAAAACGCCGAATGAAAACAGAGTACAGATAAGCGATGTTGTCGCTGTTACAACAGAAAACTACACTGTCAGTTTTCCCGGTTACTGTTAGAAACATGTTACTCACACACCCTCTATTCATCCTTTGTCATACCGCCTACAGAAGGGCGCGAACACGGGTGCGTGCGCGTGCACGTACACTTTTTCTTTGTATTCTTTGTTCAGTTTGCTGTTAAAACGTACGGTTGCAGTGATAAATCGTAATGCCAGAGTTAACAACAGCCAGGCAAACTGCTGTTGGTTAGGCAGTAAACAACTCATAGATACCGAAGAGTTTGTCCCGCCAGAAGTCAGGTATAACTTCAAATTTTGTTAGCGCACGAATGCAAGCTGCAGGCCAAATTAGCGACCATGTTTTTAGGAGAAAAAGTGCGGCTTGTATTCGGAACAATACGGTATTTAATTGAACTGTGTGCTAATCCAGTAGAAAGCTCCTGATAGAAGTGATATCGTTGCTTGGAGAATTCGCTATCTAAGTGACATAAATAAATACAGACGAGAGGGTAAAACTATTGTTTATATCGATGAAACATATGTTCATCATCACATTCAGTATCTTCATGTTGGCAGTTTTCTGAAGAAGGCCGTATAACAATGAAAATTGGGAAAGGTAATGGATTTATTATAGTTCACGATGGAGGAGAGGCTGGCTTTGTTAACAATGCACTGTTAATATTTAAGTCTTCATAGACATCTGAAGACTCCATACCTCGATGCATTTTTATAATTGCAGTAAGTGGCTATACAAAAAAATTACTACTAATCTCCCAAACAGCTCAGTAATAGTGATGGACAATGCCAAGTATCACTGTGTAGAGTGTGATAAAAGGCTGACCTCCGGTTCACTGAAACAAGAAATAATTGACTGATTTGTGAATCATGGTGTTAAAATATGCATCACATTGAGAAAAAAGTGAAATCATTCAATTGTGAAAAAACATTTTGTGACGTTCTCCTCAATCACATTTATTATTATTATCACCCACTTTCAAATTAGCTTTTACTTACCGGTATGATACCTCTTACAGGGTCACAAGGTTCGATCACATGTACCTAGATACAAACATGGACTATGGGTTACGCAAAGCACTGACACAACTCATTTATGAAGAGAATTAATATTTATTATTATGTAATCTTAAATGCTTGTAATCTCATGAAGATCCATTTGGATACATATTTTCAAAGTGGTGCAACACTAGCATAACACTTATAAACTACAGCTTACCTTATCTTTGATACTTACACGTTGATTTTAACAAATACAGAAAACAATTAAAGAACACACACAAAAGATAAGCCCAGCTTTGCCACTCTCACATACACGCATTATTTTTAATTTATAAAACCCTTAACATTTTATATGACTCAAATTCCCCCTTCGTCGGCCACGCGGTCCCCACTCACATGCATTGTCCGAACGGTTTTTTATTGTCCGAAATAGAAAAAGAAAAGAAAATTCTCGATTAAGGCCCTCTTGATAGATTGACCTCGATCATATGACACTTCAACTGATTAATCCACTCTTTAACTTGTTAAATTACAACTTTTTTGACGAGCCTACTGAGGCCCAGTCCGGCACCTGGAACTGTTACTCGTAGACTGCCCTTGGAACTGGTAATGTAACAGTTACATCTTCCTTTCTCTGGTGGGAAGCTGTTGTTCACGGCCACTATTGTTTCGTCGCTCATTGCTCATTTGCTGAGAGGTAACCATTTTATGTGTGGAATAAAGCTGGTATGTGTGTGTGACCCAAGGCCGATATTGGACTTGGCTCCGCTGATGTCATTGGAAAGACCGGATTTAGCCATGACTTCCTGCCGCTCAAAAAAAACGCATTGCGGGATTTTGCTCGTTCCAGGGCATCCTGTTTTGTGGCTGGATGCGTCACTCAAACTTATGTTGGGGCAGTTGCGTCTGTATGCCGCTACACAAGTACAGATTTCTGAGAAGTTTGAAGGGGGTAAATGCTTCGCTTGCCGGCTTACACAATAACACCTGCGTATTGCTTTTGTCTCACTGTTTCTCAACATCGTGCTGTTGCATGGAAAATAATGTTGCAATGCGTTGTTATAATGGAATGAATTTTGTTACCCAATAATTTTCACAACTTCTTTTTACAAGCCGCACC
The DNA here is from genome assembly GCA_034769895.1 of Magicicada septendecula. Taxonomy (NCBI): domain Eukaryota; kingdom Metazoa; phylum Arthropoda; class Insecta; order Hemiptera; family Cicadidae; genus Magicicada; species Magicicada septendecula. The sequence continues at coordinate 428,939,500 of CM068372.1, forward strand.
AAAATGAAAGAAATAAAAATGTACTTGCCCCATACGGTAAAAATTAAACCACCCAAAAATTGACCCGCTACAATACCCCCTCGATGAGAATTCTGCTGTTCACAACAGAAGAAATCTCATCGACAAACCCCGAAGAGGACCGGTGAGGAACTGGTGCCAACAACCCCCTGGTTCTTAATCTGCATGGGTACCCGACCCCCCTGGCTCAGCGACCATGGACTCATCTGAACGAGATCACTGGACTTCTCCGTAAGAGATCCCAACACCGAGAAATCGAGCAGACTCGCACCACAGCGCGCCTCGCCTTTTAACATGCTACCCCCAAAAATCCTCAATCCCTGGCTAAAATTATTCCAGCTCCTCCGCCGATATGTTTCCCCTTTTTGCAAGCTGGGCTGCCTTTAGCAAATACTGGGCTCACACATACTCACATTACATGATACATTGTGAAATTGAAAAATTACAGAAATTCCTCAAAATTGACAAAAGTTTTAAAAAATTCAAAGTTCAAAAAAAATTCTCTTCATTATTTTTGTTTCCTTTTAAATGACTTGAATTAAGAGTTTTCTCTACTTGAACAAATCCTTAACCTAACATGTCTTAGTCTAACAATACAGTTCAATACAAGAAATCAGTAAACTAAACAATTAACAAAACAACAAAACATGGTAAATACACACATAATAAAACAATCCCTACCTAAAATATGCGTTCGCTGGCAGGCGAAAAATCAAAATTTTTTTTTTTTCCCAAAAAAATTCAAATTCTCCAAAAATTTTAAAATTCAAAAAAAAATTTAAATTTATTTAAAGGTTTCATTTATATTTAGAAATTATTCAAAACTGGTTTAAAGTGATTAAATAAACAAATAAAATTAATTCCCTACTATACAAGCTCAGTAGGTGTATGACCTCATCAGCTGATCGAAACCAGGTCAAGTCCAAAACCCCTTGACCTACATATGTTATGTATGATTTCTATCTAAAACACATTTGACATCTGTAATATCCTAACTTGAAATACAAAACATAATAAAATAAAACATTTAAAACAAACAAAATAATAATAAACATATAAATAATAAACAAACTGACATTTAAATTATTTAAAATAAACAATTCTTACTTGTATCTGGTTTTCCAAATTTTATCAAAATTCTGTCACTGGTTGAAAAAATGAACAATTGTATATCTTTCTCATAAATCTCTCTTTTTACTTAACAGTCTTACGTTCATCTACTGTGGGTGATGTAAATTATTCATTCTCATTTACTGTATTAGATCTGTATACACACCTGAACTTTCTCCCTCTGACTCTAATATTAATCAACTTCAATTATCATGACACCCATCTCCACCAAAATATCTACTAATCAAAACACTAATCCACAACTTACCATTTAACTCAAAACGCCGCCTTCTCTACATATATAAAAAAAAACTCTCTAACCCTTTGTACATAGGATACGTGTTTCCCTTACCCAAAACTCAATTCCCTTATTTGGCCCCTGGATTTTACCTAAGGCGGCCCCTCCTCACTAAAATCTATTCCAATTCCCGTCCCAACCCTTGTTGCGGACTCCTACATGACACTACCCCCTAATACAAAATTGCCATCCCCAAAAATCTCAATCTCATCACCTTACTACAATTACACAAAATAACCTCATTAATTATAAAAACAACAATATGGCACTCAAAATCTACATAAAGTCTCCATTACCACTGTGTCAGCATTAATACTTCACCAAACTCTGTTACATTACATTAACTCAAAAACAACATTACATCATATTCATCTCTACTATTTCAAATTCAACTTTGAATTCAATTTGGACAGGTCTACATGTCCCACAACATATTTATCACCCATGAATTATCTTTTATTAATTTGCATAAATTATTGTTATTTTATTTCTCATATTCTTTTTATCCTTACTTCAAAATATCTGTAGTACATTAAACATTAATTACTTGTAACATTTACAAACCAATATACCAGTGACATGGTATTACTGATCAGCTGATCCTACTAACACAATGAAAATACATCTCACAATTGAATAAATTATATGAAAGATACATATTTATTTATCATCACTCCTCACCTTCTGGTTTCCCCTTTTCTCTGATTCTGATAGTTCATATTGACCGCCTGCCAGACGATTTAATTATTGGCTTAGTTAAAAAATATACACACATGATTAAAACACATATTTTATCAATAACTATATCTATTTACTACAATAAAATAATACACTTAAAATTATGGCATGGATAACTTGTATTGAAAATATGATCATCTAGTTATTCGAGCAGAGCGCAAACATTTTTATTGGATCAAACTTTGAGTAAGCAAAAACTTTTATGTCATTAAATTTTAAATTCGTGACTCCTTTGCGTCACCTCCTAGCCACACACACTATTTCAGATTATGGTGGACTGTGGCGCCCATTCGCTTCCACAGAGACTGTATATTTTGGAGCAGGGTTTTACCTCTCCGTGTCTCTGCTTCCGCTATTAAGTTTTAAAATTAGTGAACATCATCATGTTCTTGTTCTATAATCATACACCCTTAAAACGGTTCTACCACCGGTCTTGCTACCCCCAGGCGGGCAGAGTGGCAGCCGCTGTTCCATAGTACTGGAGATTTCCTCTAATGTCCCCCCATTGAATTTCAAATATATACCAATTTCAAGTCAGCTATGGTCAAGGGACTTGATATGATCATAGCTGGCCGCTAGCCAAAACCACGGTTAGTGCTGGTAAGGCAGTAACCGCCCGAAAAGTCGAGGAAATCTAACTTTAATTTAATTGCCTGTTACACATCACTACTATGTGCGACACGGTAGTTGGCAGTGTGTACACTTTAATTTACACTGATAAGGTGTGCCGCACATTTATCGCCCTTTTGGCCTCCGATGGAGGTAACACTCACTGTTACCCCCAACCCATTTCGCTATCTAAGAGAGCACAGGCCACCCCCTCAATAGCCACTTAATAGCTAATTAATTACTTAACAATTGAAAATTAAACTTTCTACAAATACAGTTCCACACTCCATTGTTTTATCACTTCCTTGAGCACCAAACTACCCCCCAAAATATCCCCACTTCTTGTATTGACAACAAGTTTTTATTTTATTACACATCTCTTCAAAATGTTCCCATACTCACTGATACTAAACTTGACAATTGTTTTTGATCACTTAATTCTAGGATTTATTGAAATTTGAAATTATATACATTCCATTTTTTTTTTTTTTCAAAAACTTTTAAAATTCAAAAAAATTTAAGTTCATTGTTAAAAATCTTTGTTTCTATTAATTTGATTAATTTAATGGTTTAATGGTTTTTTAATGTCTTAAACTCTAAGTTACAATAATTACCTCATTATTATTTTAGCAAAAATTTTCTTTAATTCTTTTATGTCACAATAGAGTTTTGCTCAAGATAATAATTCAGCAGACTACAACATTTCTTGTTGTGGCCACCAAGCATGGCCACAGGCTTGAGTCACAACATACCACTACAACACACCTGTTTACTGTTTACATAAACACAGTTGTGTGCCAGGCTTGTTTTCATAAACAACAGTTATAAACATTCTCAGTTTCAGCTTTCATAGACTAAACACTCTGGTTACATCATATACTGACATATCTGCTTACTACACTCTTCAAGTTTTATAAATCTTTTATATAACATATTTGTCTCTCACATTTTTATTCCAATTCGGATCATATATTTTTAATTCATTAATAAAATTGACCCTTTTAAATTATACATTTATTTAAAACAGTTTCCATGACTTTAATTACCATTTTCAAAATGATTCTACGTGATTAAATGGTTCAGTTTTTCTTAATATTTCAATAAGTTTTACAAACATTACATCGTTGGTTCTAATCTCTCTTTAAATTCCTCCACAATCACATTCCAACTACCAATATACCGTACTCATAACCTAACATAGCAGGTACCACAAAATAATAATTAAACCTTTTGGTTACATGAGTTTACTTTAGAATATTTTCCCAAATTATTTATTTACTTGATATTATACTTATTGTAATATTTTTTCTTAACTACCTGTAAATAGGTTATATGTTACATGTACCGCATTATTGTCTACAGGGATGCGATTGAAGACGAACAGAACCCCACTTCTATGGCAGTGAATAACTACCCTTCTAACGGTACTGACTTCTATACCTGACTCCTTTTTCCAAAATAATAAACGAACCACAACCATTAATCTACAGCCCCATCCCTGTACACAACAATCCGGTTAAACTATACAAATATTTATTATTTAGTTTGTCTACTCAGCCACAAAACTTCTTCACTACCTACCTAATTAAGGGATGAGTTTACAATTCATAAATAACGCCGGTTTGTTTGATTTTGAGGATTACCCTAATGTATTATTTAGAATTAAAGCAATCAAATGGTTCCAAAAAGTGTGCCAATTTGTGTAACTATTGTTTGTGTGTTTACTCTAAGAGGAGGGTTAGGGAAATCGGGAAGATAAAAGGGATAAGGATTATTACAGGGTCAAGAACTAGGACTAAAGGTAGGGACAAAGCTTCCTCCGGAAATAAAGGTACTGGAGAAAACCCAGGCTCGCGTGGGCAGGGGCGCGTCCCTGAAATAGACGAACCCCACTGGGACAAGTGGGGAACACCTATCCGCTACCACTTACTGTTTTATATTATTCATAATTATTTATAATTATTTAACTATAGGTTTATTATAGTGGTTTAGTTATATTTAATTACAGGATTCACTGTATTGTTTTATTTTAAGATGCAAAATATTAATATTATTTTTGTTATCACAAGTTTTGCTATATACATACATTGTTTATCTAACGTTTTATAATGCATACAAATAATTTCACTAAACATGTATTTACAATTCTTCATCAATAATTATTCAGTTATATCACACTTCAATATCAAAATCAGCTAGGTCATTACCATATATTAGCATATTTAAAATTGTTCATTTCTGAATTTCAGGCTCAACCTCCATCGTCAAAGATAAGTCTTTGTTTTATATAGCATTGTTCAGTTTCATTAGCACACAAATTACAATCTTGTGTGTCGTCACCATAAAAACCAAATTCATTCATCTTACCAAAATAATCATAAAACAGGTCAACATTAAGTACATCGGTTAAGTCTCCATCAGTAATATTGTTTAATGTCAGGTAATTTGTTTTCTCATCAAGTAAGTCATTATCATCTACAAAAATATTCTCAAAATAATCCACTCCTACTACTCTTTCTCTCAATTCATCATAATTTATTTTTAATGTATATAATTCGATCTCTCTCTCCATACACAACTCTCTTTCTTCATAGCACCACATCACACTCTCACAATTATTACGGACAGAGGGTACAACATTAATTCATTTACCAATAAGGGTCTCTTGCCCTGCAAAAACAACATTAAATCATCATCATCATTATAAACAATAAGGGGAAAATTTGCCCTCTGTCCACCTTCAACTACTATATTATTTTTCCACTCTCTCTCTACTTCATAAACACTCATTAACATTTCATTATCACTACATTCTGCAATTTCATTGGTACTATTTTTGATTATATTTTCATCATTTGTCTCTCCGTTATTCTTTACCCCCACTATACTCTCAGAATTGTAATTAATATCATTATCATCACTATTTATCACTACCTCTTCCACTACTTCGTCATTATTAATATTTGTCATACTTATAACATTGTCACCTAACGTCTCAACACTCTGTTCTAATTTATTTAAACTGGTTCTTACTGTTTCATTAGTACTTTCTAAGCGTTTGGTTAATGCTTGAATCTCATTTTTCAACTCGTCTTTCTGTTCATCTAATTTATTATAGATTTGGTTTTTTAATTCATCCAAACTATTCTTTTGAATATCGAATTTTCTGTTCTGAACTTCAAACTTTGCATTAAAATCGCTACTTTGTCTATCAAATTTATCGTTCATTTTATTGTATTTGACATTGGAATCAATTTGTTGCTCTTTATAATTGCTATTTATATTTTCAGACATGGTTTTCATTAGATTAAACAGATCGTCCATCGACAACTCTTTGGTTCGTGTTGTCGACGGAGTAGATTGCACTGCTATGTTTCCATCAGTGAAGCCGACTTCTTTACTATCAATTCTACTTTCCCTATCTAATTTCGGGGTTACTTGAATCCCTGAATCTTCATTTACTTTACTTTGATCTGTTATACTTATTTCTGCTTCACTCTGACTCACACTTGTAGTCGAGTGTGCTTCAAAATTACTAATGTTTGAGTCGTCGAAAACTTCGACACTCATTTTATTTACGTTATTTTCGTTATCTGACATTTTGTGTTATTGATATACTTAAATTAAATAAATTGCTTAAATGGATTAATGAAATAAATACTGTAACTACTTAAATTTTGTAATATACCGTTAGGTTGCTAAGCTAACCCAGAACATGTTTGTATCTCTGTAGATGCGGAATTTTAATTAAATATAATTACAATTCGTGCCTGTTCCGTGGCGCCAAATGTGACGTTCTCCTCAATCACATTTATTATTATTATCACCCACTTTCAAATTAGCTTTTACTTACCGGTATGATACCTCTTACAGGGTCACAAGGTTCGATCACATGTACCTAGATACAAACATGGACTATGGGTTACGCAAAGCACTGACACAACTCATTTATGAAGAGAATTAATATTTATTATTATGTAATCTTAAATGCTTGTAATCTCATGAAGATCCATTTGGATACATATTTTCAAAGCGGTGCAACACTAGCATAACACTTATAAACTACAGCTTACCTTATCTTTGATACTTACACGTTGATTTTAACAAATATAGAAAACAATTAAAGAACACACACAAAAGATAGCCCAGCTTTGCCACTCTCACATACACGCATTATTTATAATTTATAAAACCCTTAACATTTTATATGACTCAAATTCCCCCTTCGTCGGCCACGCGGTCCCCACTCACACGCATGTTCCGAACGGTTTTTTATTGTCCGAAATAGAAAAAGAAAAGAAAATTCTCGATTAAGGCCCTCTTGATAGATTGACCTCGATCATATGACACTTCAACTGATTAATCCACTCTTTAACTTGTTAAATTACAACTTTTTTGACGAGCCTACTGAGGCCCAGTCCGGCACCTGGAACTGTTACTCGTAGACTGCCCTTGGAACTGGTAATGTAACAGTTACATCTTCCTTTCTCTGGCGGGAAGCTGTTGTTCACGGCCACTATTGTTTCGTCGCTCATTGCTCATTTGCTGAGAGGTAACCATTTTATGTGTGGAATAAAGCTGGTATGTGTGTGTGACCCAAGGCCGATATTGGACTTGGCTCCGCTGACGTCATTGGAAAGACCGGATTTAGCCATGACTTCCTGCCGCTCAAAAAAAACGCATTGCGGGATTTTGCTCGTTCCAGGGCATCCTGTTTTGTGGCTGGATGCGTCACTCAAACTTATGTTGGGGCAGTTGCGTCTGTATGCCGCTACACAAGTACAGATTTCTGAGAAGTTTGAAGGGGGTAAATGCTTCGCTTGCCGGCTTACACAATAACACCTGCGTATTGCTTTTGTCTCACTGTTTCTCAACATCGTGCTGTTGCATGGAAAATAATGTTGCAATGCGTTGTTATAATGGAATGAATTTTGTTACCCAATAATTTTCACAACTTCTTTTTACAAGCCGCACCAAAATGAAAGAAATAAAAATGTACTTGCCCCATACGGTAAAAATAAAACCACCCAAAAATTGACCCGCTACAATTTATTGTCGACAAAATAATTCGTGCAAAAGGCCATATCCCACTTCGTCTGCCACCTTACAATCCTGGTCTAAATCCTATAGAACTTGTCTGGGGAGACAATACTGGAGAACTTGGACATAATTTTAGTGAAATATCTTTAGATAGAATTAATATTTGAAAATTTTAATATTATATTTTAATTTGAATATTAAAAAGTGCAAAAGTGTTGTGCACATTACAAAAAAACAAAACAAACATGGATTACGGACCATGTTATGGATGAAGAAGTGGGGTCAAGGGTATTTGGAGAGATAGCACCTTTGTACTGGGTTGACTGGACATTAATCCTCACAAGTTCCCAGGGTTGGATGAAGTGATGTTAGCTTGCAATGGAGCTGTTAGCCTCTCTCCAGCAAGACTGTACTGTGTGGTGAAGTACCACATCCTACAAGCGGTGGCCCTGTTGATGCAGAAGCATACGGATCTAGACTGGAGGGCAGCAGTAGCCACCAGTACCAAATTAGGGCGTAAGGGAAATGATCCTGGACCGGCTTATCTATAGAATATTACAGGCGGGAATCCTGTAGGATATTGTCGGCTGTAACACTGTATCCTATTGTTTTACTGCTGCCTTGTAGTTGGGTGTTGGGGCATCTAAAGCTAGCGGAATACACTAATCGTCAGATTGTTTTTTATCCTCACTTTCAGTTTAATGTACCAATATGACTATTGCATATCTCAATAAACTGCCGTCTTAATACAATTTATTAATATTTTTCTTAATTTTTTTTTGCATACCAACACACACTTGCTTCTCTGCCTTCTAGATGGATATCATCATCATCATCAGCAGCACAACAACCCATTACTGAGTCAAGGCCTCCTTTAACAGCTTCCGCCAGTTGTCCTGGTCAAGTGCAGCTGCTCTCCAGTCCCGGGTCCCAAGGATGTGGCGCGCATCATAGCTCGCACCGTCTTCCCAATGTAGTTTGGGTCTACCAACTCTCCTGGCGCCATAGATCTGTTCTGTGAGTGCCTTTCTTGGTATTTCATTCTCCCTCATTCTGATCACGTGTCCAGCCCACCTGAGTCTACCAAGCTTTATAATTTTCACAATATCTGGTTCATTCAGAAGTGTGTTCAGTTCTTGGTTGGTTCTTTTCCTCCATTCACCTCCCACACATATTGGACCAAATATACTATGGAGAATTTTGCATTCATGAACCAGCAGGCTTGACTCAGACTTTCTAGAAATGGTCCAGGTCTCAGAACCATAGGTGAGAACTGGGCGGATCAGTGTTTTATACAAAAGCAGCTTGATGCTCCTGGCAATTATTCTGCTTTGGAACAGGGGTCTGAGACCAAAGAAGCACCTATTAGCTGAGGTGATTCTTCGCTTTATTTCCTCTGTTGTTTCTCAATCAGCGTTAACTTGGCATCCTAAATAAACAAAGTTGTTGATTTTTTCAAAGGAATAGATGCCAATTTGGATGTGCTCTCCTTCTCTAGCCTCCTTGTCCTGTGGCCATGTATTTTGTCTTGCTTTCATTTATTATGAGACCCAGTCTCCTTTCGGGACCTTCAAGAGCAAGAAAGGCTTCAGTGACTGCTCGAAGGGACCTCCCGATTATATCTAGGTCATCAGCGTATCCTATGACCTGCACCAACCTGTTGAATACAGTCCCAGAGGAATCTATTCCAGCATCTCTCATAGCTTTTGCTAAGGCAAGATTGAAGAGGACGCAAGCAAGAGCATCGCCCTGGAGGACTCCCTTTCCATAGTCAAACTCTCCTAATAAGTCATTCTGAATCCTCACCATGCCCTTCACTGTCAACATTGTCATCCTACACAATCTTATTAATTTCTTTGGTATGCCCAGTTCTTCAAGAGCAGTGTAAAGTTCTTTTCTGTCAATGCTGTCGTATGCATTTCTGAAATCTATGAAGAGGTGATGGGTTTGTAGCTTATGTTCCCTACCTTTCTCTAGAATTTGTCGGAGTGTGAAAACCTGGTCTGTTGTCGATTTTCCTCTTCTAAATCTGCACTGATATCGACCAATCACCCGATCAGCATGTGGAAGCAGTTTTTGGTACACTATTTTATACGCCACAGGGAGAAGAGAAATGCTTCTGTAATTATTACAGTCTAGTTGATCTCCTTTTTTATAAACCGGACATATAACTGGCTTCTGCCAGGCTGTTGGCAGTTTCTCTTCTATCCATATATCAATGACAAGGTGATCAAGGGTTTTAACCAGCTCTGGGCTACCGTTTTTGAAAAGCTCCGCAGGAACATCATCAGAACCAGGAGCTTTGTTGTTTTTAAGGCTTTCTATTGCAGCTATCACATTATCTTCATCCGGAGGCTCGATGTGTTCATGTTCCTCTAGCACAGGTGGTACATAGTTGTTCACTCGTCATTCTTAGAAAGAAGAGCTTCAACGTGCTTGCACCACCTTTCGAGGATTTTCCCCTTTTCTGTAAGTAGGGTGCCGTCAGTGTCACGACATGCACCTTGACTTACCTTATTGTAGAATTTTCTGATTTCATTTGCATCCTTAAGATCTTGGATCTCTACCAGCTGTTGATTCTTCCAATGGCGCTTCTTCTGCCGATGTACCCGCTTCTCCACTCCCCTCCACTTCCTATACTCCTCTGCACTTCTTGTGTGCCTCTGTATCATTGTTGGCTTCTAGATATACTTCATTCTTTTTTACTGGGCTGGATTTCAAATTTACTGTAGCATAGTGACATGCACCATACAACAGTCACTTCATATATTTATGGAACATGTTTGTTAGTTTGTGAATCCTTCTTGAACAGACTTTATAAAGCATCCCATTCTGGATAAACCTTTTTAGTCTACTGTAGATAATTTCATAAGTAGAAACTGACAAATTTATATAGGCAGTTTACCATGTTATCAGTCACCTGTCTAACAGAAACACTGACCCAATAATATGTTTGCCTTCTGCCCCTTTATTTTTTGTAGGATCAATCTCAAACAAAAAGTCTGTACATTACAGGTACAGATATGCACAGCAAGTTTTATAAAAATCGGTTAATGCATTCAAAAGTTATTGTAAGACATACTATACTGGTACATTTCATTAAGGATCGCAAAAACGGATTTTCAATATAATGTTAAAACAGATTTTCATGGGCGAGAAACATCAGACAGCTTGGAATGAGGAAATCGGCGTGTGTGTGTGTGTGTGTGAGAGAGAGAGAGAGAGAGATTAAAAAAGGGGAGTGGGAGAAGCGTAAAGGAAGGAAATAAAAAAGTACTGATTTGTAATGATTATCATCTATTTATAAGTGCAAGTAAAATTTAGTAGAATTTTACAAAACAATTCAAATAATTAATTCAAAATAAATGGGGATTTATTAGAATAACAATGAAAATGTGTTAAGTTATTTCAACGTCATCTACCTAACCTATACTCTGTGCTCAACGAGTTCGTTTAACGGATTTGAGAATCTTCCGATAAGGGAAAGTTTTTATTCTAAATTGTTTTCACAGGGAAAGTTGATACGGTTTCCACATTTCCTCCTGTAAAAATGTGGTGGCGACCCAAGGGCTTTTGTTTTTTTGGAATCTTCTGAAGGTAAGTGAAGTAGTATCGGGGCTCTTTTCTTTCTTATTATTATATGTACGATTACAATACCCTATACAGACGGACAAACGCCAAATGGTCAAGTTGAACCTGAGAACTTGCTTTGCTCATTCTATTAAAGTTTTTAATGCCGAGACTGACTTATTAAATGGTTTAAATATTGTGAAATCAGGAATCTGTATTTATACTACTTGTCTGGCTTCTGTACATATATGGATCGCACTGTTTACTTGGAAGTTTATGTTTCTGTAGAGTTGTTCCAAAATCATTTTTATCTGATAAACTGATTGTGCTATTGTGTGTTAAAAAATTTTGAAAATTGCTTAAGCATGTGCAGTAATGAGAGGTTGAAGCACTATGGCTTTACTTGTGTCTCATGCATTAATACGGAACCCGGATGGATGCCAAAACAAACTTAGTTTAATGGGGAGAGAACCTGTACATCTGTAAGGGAGACAGAGGGTAAACAGTTGATTAAAACATGATTACAATTATTACCCATTTATTTCTCATACATTTCATATAATGTATAATAAACAACTGAATCAATATTTTATCTTCTATCAGTTTTTCCAATTCCACGTTTTCCAGAGAAGAGATGTTTTGGCATTTTTGTTCCAATAAATCTGTCTCCTTCACCTTTGAGACCCTTCTTCCCAACCTTCTTGGAAATTGCTTTGTGAGCAGCTTTCTTCAGTTTCACTCTCATCTATAAATACATCAAAGCTTAAGTTCCCTTATCACATCAGAATTGAGTTACAAAGTGATACACCAACAACATGCCTTATAATTAACTACATAACAAGTGGCAAGAAGGTTGTCTGAATAATTTAAAAAAAAATCTAAGGATAATGTTGCCAACATCATCAGTATAACAAGATACCAGACACTTTCATACCAAAAGCTGGACTATTCCAAAGAGTCGTTCTAAAAATACCATTACTTTAAATATTTATGAGTGAGATAATAAAAATCTTCTATGATAATTAAAAAATTCACAGATGACATGTTGGTTGCTGAAAATCAGAAAGGCGCAAGATAAATTAGATGTATAGGATAGGATACAGTACTTGAAACAGAACTAATAAATAAAAACTAAAGTGATACATATAGGCAATAAAGGAAAGCTATGACAATCTGAGGGCTGCAAACAGGGAGGTCAGAGAATGTTAAAAACATTAACAGTGTATTATACTATATATTAACAGTTTAGAAATACACATAAAGCCAACATGAAGAATTTCTGTCTATTTACAGTCCAATATTATTACCTTTTGAATCTGAGTATTAGGTAATGAGTAAAAAACAAGAGTAAACTATAGGCTGCAGAGATAAAGTATATGAGAAGAGTCACCCACATGAGCAGAGCGAGAAAGAGAAATGTACAAATTAGAAGATCCCTGTAGACACAAGGTATCTTAGAATCATAAGAGGACGACAACTGAATTGTGGGGACATATACAACACATAGACAAGGCAAGGTTTAGTAAAAAAATGTGAACACTTTGAAAATAGCTGTCAAATTGCTAAGTGCTTTACACTGCAAAAGCCTTTTGGTGTCTCCACCACTATCATGTCATATCCATCGTTAAGGCTTGATAACAGCAGAGATGCGAAAAGCCTTCATCCCGTGTGAAATCAGTTGCTCAAACTGCCTATGTCAGTGTTGGAATAATAAGGACTGCTAACATAATTAACCTGACTGAGAAACAAATTTTATAACAAGAATTGAAAAAAAAATATATGAAAAGGGAAGAGTCTACACAAAGCTGAAACAAATAGTGGTTCACATATTGTAAAGAAAAATAATATTCGGGTTTGCAAAGAGACTCGCACAGAACAAACAAAAATTAGTGAAAACACTGTACACCAATCTACGGAGACAGTTGTATTATACATTTTTTCTTCTAGTGAATATGAATCTTTTATAAACTTTTGAAAGTTTTCTTTCACTCCTTTATTATTAATCATCATCATCTTCAGTAAGGATTAAACCAAAAACAGTTTGTCCTGGTCCCAAGCAGATAGACTAGAGCTGGTCACTCCAACTCTTTTTAAAACACTCCACACCTCTCAATTCTTTTGGCTTATAATTCCATTTTATTATTAATACAGTATTAACTATTTGACCATAGTCTATGGATTTGAATTTTAAAAGTAAAATAAAACTAATGCTTACCGCTGGATCTTTAACTCCTGACTGATCTCTTGGAGGTCGAGACATACTCCTAGATTCACTAACATCCATACGCATCCTCTTGATTGGTGGACGAGAAAGTGATTTTGAACGACCACGAGTGTGTTTGAAATGTGCCTAAGAAAATAAATTAAGTACATGAACTATGAACTAAATTATGTTCACTATAACTGAACAGAATTTATATAACAAGCTGTACTATAAACCAATGAATTACATTTTATCTGAACATTGTATGAGTAAACTAAGAGGGGTAGAAAACCTATTCAAACACTCCTTTCAGAAGCTGCCATGTAGGTCAAATAAGATTTCACTCAAGTACCAGAACAATATTCAAAATAACTGCTGACAGCACACAATAAATAACTTGTTATAAGAAATAAAGTGCGATCAATTCATCTGTCAATAATCAACTGATGTTTCCTTTTGAATTATATTTGTTTTTAACTGTCAGGTTTGACAGATATTTTACATTTATTTCAATGGTAATCTTATAACATTTTCATTATGTTGCATACTGAATTTTCGTCTTTTGTATACTTTTTGCCTGGCCTGTCTTAACTTCTTGCAGGGTATGTTATTTATACAGTAAAACCTCTCTAGTCCGACGCTCCGGTTGGTCCGACCGCGGCTCAGGCACCGACTTGTTGATGACTCACCAACTTGTTTACATACTTGTCAGTTGTTTTGCTGCCTCAGTGAGTCGGCATCTAGTGTCTAGTGCATGCTAATTACTCGTCCTGTGTGAATTGGTGTACGTAGTAATTGGCGACAGTTTTAGTGTTTACAAATATTTTTTTACACTTTTAATACTGTGTGTGCATACTGTTGTATAACATGTCTGTCGGCATCCAGGCCACTTATAATGACAAATAATAAATATATTTACCTTATTTCTTGTCTCGTGACCACATGCATAACGCAATGAATATTATTTACGCTTTTCGATACTATGTATCGTCGTCAGAATATATATTAAAATATAAATCACTCAATGAGGTCGTTAAAAATTTAAAACATTTAATCACAAAATCGAAACCAAACATATAAGTATTTATGTGATGTGAGTGCGCACTCGACGAAAGCCGGCCGGACACTGATTGATATCAGTTACAGATAAATTTTAGTGCTGTGTCATATAATGGATTCGACTTGAAATGTAAGTGGTTGTTTAATATGAAATTACGGTAGTATTTGTCATTATATGCTCTATATATTTCAAATTCTTCACGTGCATTTAAATAAGCGCCTTTACCACAGACATGTAAGGGTTTCAAATTGGTGTCAAAGCTTGTATAATTATGGTTCTCCTGTATAAGATGACAAGCATAGTTAAGATTTTATACAAGATTGTGTTGTCACATCCTTTACATTATGCTTTGGAGTGTGCTCAACGAAACGTTTATAAAAACTTCTCCCTGTCTGACCAATATAAAAGCATTCACAGTCATTACATGAAAGCTTATAAACACCTGTTTTCATTTCCAAAGGTGTACTGGTTCTATTACGAAACTTATTAAACAGATTGTTACTGGTTTTAAATGTTACAGTTCTATTGTTACTATTTAATACTTTTGATAAAATTTTGGGCATAATACTGGTGTAGGCTGTTGAAATAAAGGTTGGTTCCTTATCTTTTATCATTCGAGGTTTCGACAATCTACGCTTATGCTTTTTAAGGAGGTTATCAACCATGGAAGATGTGTAACCATTGGCAACAGCAATGTGTTTTATAATATTTAATTCAATCCTAAAATCATTTTCATTGAGAGGTATCGTTAACAACCTGTGTATGAAATAATTATAAGCCGCCATTTTCTGCGAGAATGGGTGGTGTGAGTCAGCAGGTATGGTTACATCTGTGGTAGTGGGTTTCCTATATATACTATATTTCAAGAGCCTCCAGGTGGTCTAGTGGCTAACGCGGGCGATTGATGCGCTCGTGGTACCAGGTTCAATTCCCGGCAGAGGCTCCATACGGCGTGCACTCAGCGTCGTGAGGCAAACTGAGTAGGCGCTGAGATAACAGCGCCGCCTCCTGGCCGTGAATACCGCAACTAGCGGCTGGTGGCGCGTAGTACTAGCCATACACCGTCACACTAACACAAAAGCCGCGCGGTACGCCTTGGTCCTTAACGGACTGTGGAGCGGAGGTTTATTTTTATTTTTACTATATTTCAATTTATCATCACATTTGGTGATGGTCAAGTCAAGAAAATTCAGTTTATCTATTTCTGTTTCATGTGTAAATTGAATGTGTTTGTTGGTATTATTTAAAACATTTTTAAAGTTTTCTATTTGATGTAATGTGCCCTTGTATATTATGAATGTGTCATCCACATATCGTGCGTAGAATATGTTTTTCTTATGATTATTATTAGAAAACAAGTGTGTTTTCGTAATGATTTAAATAAATATCTGCCAAAAGGCCTGATAGCGGTGAGCCCATTGCCAAACCATCGCGTTGACTGTAAAATCTGTTGTCAAATTCAAAATAATTTTGCTTTAAAATAACTTCAAGTAGGTTTACTAATTCATCTAATGCTTGAGTGTTTAATTTGTTGCATTTCATCAGGTTGTCCCTTAGAATGTTAAGTGTATCGTTTATTGGGATATTTGTGTACAAATTGACAATATCAAGGGACACTAATTTATAATTAGGAAATAATTTGATATTTTATTAACTTTACGTATAAAATCAGTTACATTTTTGACGGTGTGGTTGTTTTCTATAGTTAAATTATCCTTAATTATCTTTACTAATTTCTTAGCTGTACGGAACCCTGGCGATGTGGTGAAATTAACTATCTATTTAACGGTCTATTTAGCATATCATTTTTATGGATTTTTGGCAAACCAGTTAATATCGGGGCTTTAGCGTTACAAGGTTTTAAGTAACGCCGAGTACGTTCATCAGATAAACTTGTACTGTTATTAATCTGTATATTAAGATCTTTGACAATACCGGTGTGTAGGGTCCGATGCTAGGTTTATAATATTATTGTTTGAAATTGTAACGGTACAGAATTGTGTGCTACCCCAGTTTTAATTTTTAATTATCAGCATCCACCTGTGAGGTGCCCCAGTGCAACATACACTGTTAGCATAAACAACTGTCTAGACATCTTACGTAATAGCTTGCCAGCAGCAGTCTCCCTTGTGAAACACAGTAGGCAGATTGTCACCAGAGTGTTAACAACCAACAGTAGTAAGCAGATTGCCCTTACAGGATGCAGTCTATCACCAGTTTTTGTATCAGACAGTAGCACAGAATAGTCATTAACTAACACCAGAGTAAACGTAACGTCCGCCTCGGGAAAGTTTTGGTAGACTGAAATGTCTAAGTAGGTCTACCAAAGAGTGGAGTTTAATAATGTGACAACAAACAGTTTGTGGGGTTCGAGTATTTACGAAAAAAGCAGTTAAACAATATAGTGTGCAACACCGGGAACCTAGCATCGCTAGGTATCACGACGCAGTTAATGAAAACGATCTTTTATGTTGACCAGAAGTGTATCAGTGAATAATAATTGTTAAAAGAGCTCGACAAAAGGTGGTGAATAAAAAGTGCAAAAATAAGTGTGGGAGTGTGAGAAGTAGAATGGGAAGAAACAGACCGGGTTGTTAACGAGAGTACTGGTTGTAAGTATAGATTAGCCTAGGAACATTTTTATACAACAGAGTTTAATAAGAGTAGAGAAATAACATTAAACAGAATATGAAAAGAAATAACGAGACAGAGACCATAATTCTTGAATAAATAAAATCATATTTAATTTTATTTAAACATGTGTTAGAGTAAGTTATTGCGCCCGCTTAACATAACCTGTCCTGTATGAAAAATCTCGCCTAAACGGACCTGGTAAGTAATTTAAAGTAAATAATGGGAAAATGTATAAAGGTTTCCATATTTGTCCTTTTGTTTAAAAATATTGGTGGCTACCTATAAGTTTGGGAATCTTATGTTTTTGGTAAGTCAGGGCGAATGCGTAAGAGGTAAGTAAAAGTTTAATATAAGGGGGGTAAGGAAATGGACCTTTACAATGGCGACCCTGCCAGGATGGCTTATATGTAATCTTCTGATATGGGTTTAGGCCTGATTGGAAGTACGAGACAGATTGTGGTAACGGCATATTTGTATAATTTTGAATTATTGTTTAGATTGATGTTGTGTAAATTAGGTTATGTTTTGATAGCGACGTAAGAAATACTATAAAACAAAAATGGAATATAGTTTGACCGAATCAACGGTCATGAGTGGGTTGGAGGTCCAGTCGACTCCAATCTTAGTTTAGAATAGGGAATTAAGTAAGTCAGCTGACATAGATGACTCGGGGATTCAAATAACCCCGAAATCAGTTAACAAAAGTAATCAATCTGACAGTGGTGAGGTGATGAGTATGATGCAGTTGTTGTTAAAGATAGATAGCAAGTGTGACAAACAAAATGAAAATTTGAACGCTAAATTTAACGAAATTAAGGGGGACATTAATTATCGTTTCGAGGAACAGAATGTAAAACTTAACGATATTAATCAACGTTTTGATAGTAACGAGGAAAAGTTTGACAAATTAGACCATAAATTTGATGAAATAAAGAGCGATATTAATAAAATGAAATTACAAAAGTTTAATATCGAGAAACACATAAATGATATAGATGAGCGATGTAATGCTATTCTTGAACAAGTAATTGCAGTAAATGATAATTTTAAAAGCTTTGCAAGTAACAGTGGTAATATGACCACAAATAGTGAAGAAATTAATAACAAGGTTAGTAATACCGATGATTATGATAATGTGTTAAAAAGTGACAATGATAATGATGATATGTTGAATAATAGTTGTGATGATAATGAGAGTAGAAAGTTAGTTGGCGTTAGTAATGAAGTAGTAACAAGTACTGATGAGTTGGAGAAAGAATGGTGCAGAGATAGTTTAAATGTAGAGTATGAACAGAGGGCAAAATTTTCTTGTAGTATCTATGAAGTAAATGCTTCACAAGTGTTGTATGAGGACAAAGGTTCCTTATTAGTTTATTTGGGAGACAAAAGGTCTACAAATAATAGTCCCTTTATGTATTACGGTTCCCCTGGTAAGGCCAGGATGTGTTGTAATAATGTTGTGTTGCCCTCTGTGTGGAATGAGAATGGGAAATGTTGTGAGAAGTATTGTAATGAAAGTGATTATGAGAGAGAGAGAGAGAGAGAGTGGTAGAAATATTTAAGGTGAATAGAGATTATGAAGAGTTATACAGAGTTTAAATAGTGAGAGAGCTGGTAGAATTAAAAACTTACCCTGTTTGATAAACAATAATTATATTGATGACAATAATATACGTTTACCTGTAGTGAGGGTCAGCGTATTAGTAATAGCTGACACCTATAGCGATAAAAAACTAAATGATATGATTGTAATAATAAATACTGATGGAGATTTGACAAAAAATAATAATGTTGACATGATTTATGACAAAGTAATAAGGGGAGGTAACCCTAAATATTATTAGTATGGTACAATGGAAAAAAACAAATGTTTATGGTTATTACACAAATGATAGCCATATGATGTGCAGAAATAAAATTGAAGGGTGTTATAAAAATGGACATTCTAAATACTTTAGTATATGGTTCTGACCTTGCTGATTTAGGTAATGAAGTGTGGTAAATGATAAAAAAATATGACGAAAATCTGTAAATAAATGTGTTAATGTTAAATGTATTGTGTTAATAGTATTTTGTTGCAATGTATATTATAGCTTGTGTGTAACATATGTTTGTAATGAGAGGGAAAGATATAATAATAAATAATATTTTATTTCACTAAAATAATGAACAGAAGGTATTCATGAAGTCTATTTTGTACTGTGTGTTTAAATCAAAATTGTTTTAAATAATGTAATTAAATTACTTTGAGTGTAGGTGGCTATTAAAGTAATTTAAAAGGGTAAATTTTATTAATGAAGTAAAATTAATTTTGGTATGAATTGGTACAAGTTGATAAATATGTTAACTAAAAGATTTATAGAAATTGAAAATTGAAGTAAGCACATGTGTCAGTATGTGTTGTAAGCAGAATGTTTAGACTGAGTGAGTGTTTATAAAACAAGTCTTGCAGACCATTGTTAATGTAAACATGTATGTTGTGTGTTGTGTGACCAATGTTTATAGTCATGCTGTAGTTGACAACAACAGGAATGGTATATTTTGATGAATCAGTACTATGAGTAAATCTTATTATGAAACGCAAGAAATGCCAGATGTGTTGAAGCTGATAACTGTTGTATTCTGCTGAATCATTGCCAGTAGTAAATTTTTATTATGAAACCAAAGAAATGAAGTTAACTTTTTGCAGATAAAATAATAATGAGGTAATTACTGTAACTTAAGAGTTTTGAGGAATTAAAATTAAATTAATTTGGTAATTAAATTAATTGAAAGATGATTTTTAATAATGAATTTAAATTTATTCTGATTCAAATTTCAAATGTAATGGTAGATTAAATAATAATTGATGAAAGCGATGTTTACGATATTCCTTTAAAATTGAATTGAGTTAATTAAATACTGAAGTAAATCTTTGGGTAAAAAAGAATCAAAAAATTGTTTTGTGAATTAATGTGTCATTTTGGAGGGGTAACAATGTATGGGGAATGCTATTTAATTTGTATGGCATATTTGTATGATTTAGCTGTAAGTAGACATTTAGGTTATATTGTCAAAATTAAAAAGAACCAGTACTTTGTCAATGAACCGGTATGGCTAAGAGGAAACGAATCAGTTGGGGGATATGGAGTGATGGAAGGCCGTTTAATTTCTAATTCAATGTTATAGAGCCAGGCGTTCCTGTGGCGGGCATCTGTCCGAGCTTATGGTGTTGGGATCTCGAATAGAGAAGTCCAGTAAGATCGGATGGGTGCTGCCACAGTCGCCAGACTAGGGGGGTAAGTATCCATTAGTAGAGAGTTCAGGGGGGTTGCGGCGCCATATCCTCACTGATCCTCTTAGGTTTTAGGCAATGAGCGTTTGTATGCTTCGGCATCCAATCTCTCATTGGGGGGGGGGAGGTATTGTAACGGTACAGAATTGTGTGCTACCCCAGTTTTAATTTTTAATTATCAGCATCCACCTGTGAGGTGCCCCAGTGCAACATACACTGTTAGCATAAACAACTGTCTAGACATCTTACGTAATAGCTTGCCAGCAGCAGTCTCCCTTGTGAAACACAGTAGGCAGATTGTCATCAGAGTGTTAACAACCAACAGTAGTAAGCAGATTGCCCTTACAGTATGCAGTCTATCACCAGTTTTTGTATCAGACAGTAGCACAGAACAGTCATTAACTAACACCAGAGTAAACGTAACGTCCGCCTCGGGAAACTTTTGGTAGACTGAAATGTCTAAGTAGGTCTACTAAAGAGTGGAGTTTAATAATGTGACAACAAACAGTTTGTGGGGTTCGAGTATTTACGAAAAAAGCAGTTAAACAATATAGTGTGCAACACCGGGAACCTAGCATCGCTAGGTATCACGACGCAGTTAATGAAAACGATCTTTTGATGTTGACCAGAAGTGTATCAGTGAATAATAATTGTTAAAAGAGCTCGACAAAAGGTGGTGAATAAAAAGTGCAAAAATAAGTGTGGGAGTGTGGGAAGTAGAATGGGGAGAAATAGACCGGGTTGTTAACGAGAGTACTGGTTGTAAGTATAGATTAGCCTAGGAACATTTTTATACAATAGAGTTTAATAAGAATAGAGAAATAACATTTAAACAGAATATGAAAAGAAATAACGAGACAGAGACCATAATTCTTGAATAAATAAAATCATATTTAATTTTATTTAAACATGTGTTAGAGTAAGTTATTGCGCCCGCTTAACATAACCTGTTCTTTATGGAAAATCTCGCCTAAACGGACCTGGTAAGTAATTTAAAGTAAATAATGGGAAAATGTATAAAGGTTTCCATATTTGTCCTTTTGTTTAAAAATATCGGTGGCGACCTATAAGTTGGGAATCTTCTGTTTTTGGTAAGTCAGGGCGAATGTGTAAAAGGTAAGTAAAAGTTTAATATAAGGGGGTAAGGAAATAGACCGTAACAAAATGAAGTTATGAACTTTATTCGTGTATGTTATATTATCCATTATTACCAGAGTTCTGCCTTTATCTGCCTTACTAATGATCGCATTATTATCAAGCAATTTGGTTTTTATCTGTTTCAGTATTTTATAGTTTTCTCTAGAACTATTGTTATTAGTTAAATGATTAGACGAGTTAGGCGACGTGTGTGTTCATGATTCTCCTGAACCGGTTGTTTATCAGATGACGTGCCTCGTCGTGCATTTTTGGATCAGCAATGGCTTTCACTGCTGTTTCGGCACTGATAAGCTCATGGGCAATATGATAATTATTAAAGACCGGCGGAATACAATAATTTATGCCTTTATTCAATAAGTTTAACTCGTCATTGTTGAAGTTTATAGACATTAAGTTAGAAATGCGTGGGTAGAAAACATGATTACATTGTATGTCTTCGTCTTGGCTGTGTTTATGTTTCATCTTAAGATTGTTTAATTTCCGTGACTGTTTTGTGTATATCTTGTATATTGTGTTATTCACATATTTATGTACTGTATCAAGTATATTATTTATAATAGCAGGTTGAATACTATTTAATATCTTTAGATGTGAGTTAAGTAATTGTTTGTTTAGGGCAGATTTTTTGTTATATAATGACTTAATTTCTTCTTTAATGTATAGGAAGTCTTTAATTTAACGTCTTCTTTAATAAACGTGCCCAACTCCAGTAAGTAAATGAAAAGACATGGATTATAGCTTTAGACTATTAAACTAGAGAGAGGTCTGCGAACCTCAAACAGTTATTTTGTGTCAGAACTACAAAATATAAGTGACATCAAAATTACTAAAAGAATAATATTAAGTTATAATTATAAAAGTTAAGTAGTTTAGTAATATAAAATAGTGAAAAGAACAGTGATAAACGTTATAAAACAGTGTACAATAATAGTGAACAGGAAATGGACTCAGTTATAATATACAACTATAGTTAATATAAAAAGGTGTATAATGATTAATAACAGTGAAATCTTATGTTACAAACTAATAATATACATAAGTGACAAAGAAAAAATAAGATTCAACTGAATCATGTGAATTAAATTATAAAATATGAAACTGAACCTGTGACCCATAAATAATCCATCCAAGAGCTGTGCAGAATGAATCGGTATTTTGTAAAAAGAAAGGGTATTGTTGAAGAATGTTCTAGAAGAAGCCAGAACGTTTTAATTTAATGCTGGACATTTATACAAAATAACTGAAGATATAATACAAAATGATGAAGAAAAATTGTAGAAATACTGAGGAGAATAATGTTTTAATGGAATACAATGAAAACTTGAAGGCCAGAAGATAAATATCAAGCAATAATCTGTAAATGAAACTACAAGATTGGTGAGATTGTTCCATAATGTTAAGACAAACACTTGAATCAACATTACTTCATTTAAAGAGCAAGTTACAGTGAAGCACTATAACAAAAACAATATAAACATTATAATTATGAATTTTATTTGTTCACTATAATTATTCTTATTAATAGTTCCTGTTTAAGTTGTTCTTTTGTATGATCCAAAGGACCCTGATTCAACATACATACACAACACTAAAATTACTGAACATTATTTATAAGTATTATGTTTTATTTTATATGTATGACTGGTACGATACATTGACTTTACTTTTTACATTAACTCTGAGAAAAAGAGTTTTTATGTTATCAAACTGAAAAGAGAATGGACAATTAATGTTAATACAATTTAATATATGTCAAAAAGAAAGTATCAATAAATTTTATGGAATTGGAGAAAAGAGCTAATAGGAGTTTGATTCTTTATTTTAGCATAGCATTATTTAAAAAGGATACCTGGTGTTTTAAAATATTTGGCGACCAACTTGAGGGCTAGAAAAAGGAAATAAAAGATTGAACAGAATTATAGTTATCATTTCTATCCGGCGATCATACAAAAGTAAACAAGAGAGGAACTTATGTAGGAGAAATAAGACAGCTAATGCTGATATGATTACGGAAGAGAAGGAGGCTCAACCTGCAATAGAAGTGGAGGTAGAAGCCAGTAAAATGGAAGAAAATCAACCTGACGAACCAACATATACGGTGTGACAGTACATACCGGGTCACAGGTATAACCGGGGTTCAGAGTTTTAATCAGATCAAAATTAGGAATAAAATCATTTTACTTGTAATCCATGTGAAACATTGGCAGATGAAGCTGTAAGGAATTTGGGTGTGCCTTGTAAACAAGTGAATCAAAAGTTATTTTTAGCTGTGTCTAGCCAGAGTGTCGCCGATTTAAACTTAAAAGTGGCCTCGACATCGCAATTTTCAACTCACATCACAACCATAATGACGTCAAATCAACATTTTATACCTCTGGAACATAAGAAAACACAGTGCTAAAACGTCCAGAGGCATACGATATGATGTCGCCAACGTGGAAGGAGTATCACGTGACCCACAAATATATTGGTCACACGGAGAACGAAAATGTTCTGTTCCCCTCAACACTTAAAACCAGCCGGTTGCATATAATTCAAGTCCGCGGACAAATGAGATTTGGAACCTTAAACCAGTAAAAATGTGATTAAGATAAAATTGATAATAATAATAATGTGAATTATGAATGTACTGTGTTTTCTTATGTTGTATTGTGTTTGTTAGTGTAAGAGAATTTTATGAAGTTAAGTATTTTAAATGCATTTTAAATTGGGAATAAGAGAAATGTAATATGGTAATGGGAAATGTTTATTTACATTCTGATGGGAATCAGGGCAATAATTTTGAATTTTGGGATAAAAGTTAACAAGAGAAAGTAGATAGAATGAGATTATGGAATTTTATAATGGGTATCATGTTATTAGATATTTTGATATATATGTTAGAAATAAGTAAAAAACAAAACCAGTGCTTCTTAGCGCAAACCAGCACCGCTAGGGGGAAACAGATCAGTTGGGGATATGGTGTTGTATAAGGCCACTATTTGATATTTGATTTGTTGTTTCAGTGTTTGGTGATGCTGTGGCGGCAGTCCTGAGCTGGCCAGCGCGTCAGAGCAGGGGCGTTAAGTATCTGTCTGACTCTACGGTGTTGGGATCTCGAGAGAGAAGTCCAGTATTGTCATTCAGGTGCTGTCACAGTCACCAGACCAAGGGTGAGTTGATTATATTTTTTGTAAACCGTAAAGGGGGTTGTGGCGACATATCCTGGCTGATCCCTTTAGCAAGTATGAATGTGTCAATGAGATTTTTTATGCTTCGGCATAAAATATCTCATTGAGGGGGTATTGTAACGGGCCTATTTTGGGGTAATAAAGCAATCTGTATTTTTTTTTATAAAACAAATAACATTTTTCGATGATAGGGACAAAATTTATAAACAAAAGGTAAATTTAGTGGTGACGACGGAAGTGACAGTGGCAGCACTGCTGTTGACATGATACGTGACTGTTATTCAATAATATTTTATAAAACGAGTTTTTATGAACTTAACAACCGACGGAACTGTGCCAAGGTCAGACAATGACATACAAAACCAGTCAACAAGTTATATAACAACATCGGACCATCTGACGTCAATATATACATCAGAGCCTAGCCTAACAGTGGAATCCAGTTATATAACAAAAACAGTCTGTTGGCGTAGGGATACAAACTTTTAAAACAAAGAAAATGGGTCATACAACCATGGCGACTTCATAAAATAGCGCCGGTGACCTATTGCCAGTCTAACTTCATCACCACTCGCGAGTGGTATACGTAAAAGTTCCGGAACGTAAATTTGCGGGCCCACAGTACCGAAAATGTTATATAAAGTTGAAATTATGAATAAATAATGTAAATGAACAGTTTTTCTTAATACAATGACAGTTTCGGAGGTGTAAAACAAATTCTCATTAACGTAAAATGTGCGTGTGGCGAAATGCGACGTCGTCTGGACTCAAACACAGCTAAGTTGTCTACAAAAATGAAATAAACATTTTTCAATTATGATTTGAATAATATTCACATAAATAATATTCACATAAATTGTAATATTCACATTTAAAGATTTTTCATAGAGAGCTCTTAGAATCCTAAGGTAGTATGTGAGCGAGTGTGGGGGTTTTTGTTTAATTATATATATATATATTATGAAGTGCTGGTTTCCGTTTTCAAAACTAATCCTAGATTTATAATAATTATTGATTTCTATTCTAAAGAGAGAATCATGCATAGTAAATGTTGTTATTGTTTTTTCTATAAGATCGCAAAAAGTAGGAGAAGGGAAGGGGAACACTTGTCTATATAACAGTTGAAATTAGGTTACGGGTTATATTTCCATGTTTTCTTTTATAAAACCATATTTTAATGTGAAAATGAATTAAAATAGTTGTGATGGTAATTCAGTTGTATTTTCTTAAATAACCAGTTCTGCATTTCCCGGTTCGCTGATTCGAACCTTGGTAATTTTTCCTTACAGTTGGTAACAAGATGGCGCCCGATAATTATATAATGTTTATTAGTAAATTAGTTAATTTTATGTGACACAAATAAAGTAGCTTCACAACTACAGTAAAATCAGTACCCAGTGTCGACAACCAGTGATGAGTAAATTAAACAGTTTTGGACAGTTTTATCGAGTGCAGCAGAAATTAGTGGAACCAGCTATGATGCCACAAAATGGATAACTTTTCACGATAAGTACAAAGACCTAGGCAACTACGAAATAACACCAATAATGATATTTTAAAAGTAATAGGGGGGTTTTAAAGAATGAAAGCGAGCGTGAATATGAAGTACTGGTGAGCCTTATTAAAAAATAAGTAAATGTTTCAATCTATTATTCATGATGTATGTTCATTAATGTGGTCTATGAATCACCAGAGGATGGGGCAAACCCCATTAATGTTTTAATTGCAAATAAAATATGTTCAATTTACAAAGACCACGTGTTAGCATAAATTATTCAAACACTACCTCAGTCTGTTTGCGTCATTTAAATCCTCGCCTAACGAACTCTGGGGTTTCTGGATACAGGTAAGAGTTGGAATGTCAAAGGTAGGTGGTATTTTGGGAGGAAAGTTTGAAGGTTAAAATAATCAAATAGTTTGTAACTTAAAAATGGAGAATGTAAGCATACAAGAAATGATGAATGAGGCTTATGATGGAAGAATTGAAAGATACCAATAAGGAAATATAAGAATTGAAAAATGACAGTAAACAGTTGAAGGAAGAAATAAAAGATAATAATAAGAAAGTCGAAGATAATAACCAACAGTTGAAGGAACAATTAAATCATAAAATGGAAGAATTAAAAAATGACAGTAAACAGGTGACAGAAGAAATAAAAGAGAATAGTAAGAAGGTAGAAGAAAGCAATGAAAACTTGAAACAGCAGATCATAGGGGAAATGCTGAAATTAATCAGAAAATGGAACAGTACAATGAAACAATCAGACCAAATTTGCGAAACCAATGAACAGCTGAAGCAAACAAGTCTGGAACTACAGCAATTTAAGGAAGATGTATGCACATAGATTGACCATATAGAAAATAATAATATAATAAGAATGGAATCAAAGCAAAAAGAGACGCAAGAAAAAATAGAAAAGGTGCATGAAAAGGTAGAAGAGAAAATAGGGCACATAGACGTCAATGTTAATAGTATACAGAACCGAGTGACCAATAATACGGAGAAAATCAAAGAGAATTGGTGAATATACGGGAAGAATTGGAGAAGATTAGGAACAGGCCATTTCAGGTACCTAACTTCCAATTTACTGATAACAAAGAAATAATTAATTTCAGAAACTATAGAAGGAATCCAATGGAATTCTTAGAAAGGATTGAAGAAAATATTACAAAAAAATAGAGAAACCAGATGGACGGTAATCAGAAGCATATTAGGCAAACATTTTAAAGACATGACAGATAACTGGTGGACAGCCACCCGACATGACAAACGACTATCCAGAATTTAGGGCATTGTTTAAAGCCAAGTATTGATCTGAGTCCACTCAAAACAGTACGCGACAATCTATGTAACGGTAAATATGATCCACAGAGAGGCCAATCACCAATGGCATACTTCTTGGGAAAGGTGTGCCTAGCTAGGAATTTGGAACCCAAGATACCAGAGGAGTGCCTGGTAACGAAACTCTCTTACCACTACGAGGAAGGGATTGCCAGAGGAAGACTATGCGGACAGATTAAAACAATACAGTCCATGGCGGCACTACTAGAAAATTATGAGCATGAAAATTACTACCGCAGAAGTAGACAGGGAAATGACTACCAGCTGAGAGACAGAAATAATACGGCCAATAATAATAATAATCAAAACAATAATGGCAACCGGATAATCGATCACGAGTGAACTATGTACGATCGAATAATCGAGAAGGTAACCGCGGTTATAGAATACCAAATTATCAAGGACGCAGGAGTCTGGAACTCAACCGCCCATATCCAAATGGTAAATAGAGACAATGGCTATAACAACGATAATTACAACCGAAATTATTCCAGAAGGAGCAGAAGCAGTGAAGATAACAGGCGAACAAATAATTATAATCCAATGGGGAACACCAGTGAGGAAAGGCACAATATAACTAGCAATGAGGCTCACCATAACAATGACGAGACTTTAAACGAGAGGTGGCAGTGAGAAACCTTAATGGCCCATCACTGATCCGATCTTCTAGGTACCAACCTAGACAACAACACCACATACCTAACAAGACGATTACAGCAATTAACAATAACTATTTAAAAAACATACGCGAGGACTTATTAACTGAAGAATCTGCCCATGGGGAAGGTAATAATAATAATAATAATAATAATGAAATTACATACATTCGAGCTGAAGTAAATGGGATACCAACCGAACTAATAATAGATACTGGGGCGAACGTCTCATTGATTGACAGCACGGAGTTAGATAGGATACAAAGTGAGTGCTAGAAGATTATACCAACATTACCCGTTAATAACATAACTCTAATCGGAGCTACTGGACGCCAAAACAAGTCTGTAAGGAACCAGATATTACTAGAAGTGAAGAGTAATGGATCTACAATTCCCATGATATTTTTGGTAGCAAGGGATCTACCATTTAATCTGTTAGTCGGGTGCGATATGCTAAGGCAGTATTCGGCTATAATTGACCTGAGCAGAGAGAAGGTGTCTCTGATGATGATTTAGTATGGACGGCTGAGTTAAATGGAAGCCAAAGTGCCCCTCAGAATCATACCAGCTATTATGTTAGGGAGGATAAAATTGATGAGTTTAGATCATTACAAAATAACATAGATTACCAAGACAATAATGAAGAAATGTGGCAGAATAAAATAAAATAAATCCAGAGATTCCAGAAAGAAAAAATGAGGTTAAATCTAAATGCAGAACAAACGAATAAACTAATATCAATCTATAACAAATATAAACACGTTTTCTCCGACATGCCCGGTAAAGTGAAAAACTATCAATGCAAATTAAAGTTCAAAGAACCAGTAGAATTCAAAAGGAAGTCCTATCCCATCGCCCATTATTTGAAGGAAGCGGTCAGAAACGAAATAAATAAAATGATGGCCGATGATATAATTGAATATAGTCACTCTCCATATACAAACCCTATCATTGCAATTCCAAAGAAAAATGGAAAAGTTAGACTTTGTCTTGACGCCTGAGAAATCAACAAGATGATTATAAACGATAGAACATCTCCGGGGAAATAGAGGAAATATTAAAGAAACTTCATGGTACCAAATTCATCAGTACTTGGGACACAGTATGCGGGTACTGGCAAGTAGTGTTGCATCCAGAGAGTCCGAAGTACATGGCTTTCATATTCGATGGAAGAAATTACCAATTCAAGAGACTCCTATTTGGTCTCATTAACTCGGTGGCTATTTTCGTTAAATGTATGGATCAGATATTGGGACAGGAAGCACTACAGTTCACCACGGTATACACAGACAATTTGTTAATTACTTCATCAGACTGGGACGAACATTGTGACAGCATAGAACATGTGTTAAGGAAATTGTCAGAAAATAACATTACAGTGAAACTCGACAAGTCAAGACTTATTGCTGACGAAGTCCAATTTTTACGTTTTGTTTTGTCTGAGACAGGCATCTCTCCGTCACCTGACAAAATAATTACTATCCAGAATTTTCCTACTCCAAAAAACCAAAAACAATTGCAATCTTTCCTAGGACTATGCAATTATTACCGAAAATTCCAACAAAATTACTCCTAATTAACAGCAAAGTTTCAACGACAATTAACTTCCAAGGAAAAATGGAGATGGGGACCTGAACAAGACACGGTATTACAATTAATTAAGGACAAATTTTTAGAGACAGTTGTATTACATCACCCTAATTTTGACAAACCCTTTTATTTAAACTGTGATGCGAGCAATATAAGTCTGGGAGCAGAACTGTAACAGGAAGATGTAGAAGGGAACCACTTGGTTGTTAGTTTTGCAGGTAGAGTGCTGAATAACTGTGAAAAGAATTATAATGTTACGGAAAAGGAATTGCTTAGTCTGGTTTTTGCCTGCAATAAGTTTCGAACCTATATCCTTGGATACCCGGTAACTGTTAGATCCGATCATAAGTCAATCTCATTTTTGAGGAGATGTAAATTAAGTCATGGTCGATTGACAAGATGGGTATTAGCACTACAAGAGTACCACCAACTGGGAATGCATACCTGGAAGAAAAAATGTAGTCGCAGACGTACTATCCAGGATTAACGTGGAAAAGAATACCTTCCGAGACAGAGAACGAGGAAATCACAAAGATTTATCATATTATCAAAAGAAGAACCGACTTAGAAATTATGATTAGCAAAATTAAACAACAACAAAAAACTGACACAAAATTATTACAGATAAGACAAAGACTAGATAACCAGGACGACAAAATATTACCATTTTATTGCGTACATGAAGATGTGTTGTTTATAAAAACTAAATTAGATCAAAACAATTGGAAGGTGTTTACACCCAAGACTATAGAAAAGGAGTTAATAGTTGATTACCATATTCGGTATGGCCATATGGGTCCTCTGAAGGTAATTAAAGCATTAGAGGAACATGCATATAAAAAAAAATATAAATAGAAGTGTCCGTATGTATGTAGAAACTTGCCATGTATGTCAACTAGTTAAATATAATATCCATTACCTCTACACATAAATTAAAAAAGGTATTCATAGACATTTGTGGACCATTTCCTCGTAGTGAGGACAACATCGGTACAAATTCATTATCATCATATGGGACCAGTTCTCGAAATATACGAAATTATATCCTATCAATAGAGTGACCACTAAAAAGATCCTAGATATTATCATTCACCACTATATACCTGAGTTAGGAACTCCAAGGACTATTATTACTGACCAAGGCACACAATTTAAGGGACAGATATGGAAGGAAACGTTAAGGCATGGAATAAAGACTTACAAGACATCTGTATATCATCCGAGCAGCAATCCAGCAGAGAGAGTATTGCGAGAGGTCGGAAGAATCCTGAGGACATACTGTTTCGATCAGCAAAGGCAATGGAGTGATACCTACTATCTACAGAAAATTTTTTAAATTTAGCACATCATCAGACCATAGAAACTACATAGTATGTGGTAATGCATGAAAGACAACCACTCAGAGAAGTTACTGACTTGATTAATTTTCCGGACACTCAGGAATATAAATTTGATAAAATTAGGTTTTATTATAAAATGGTGGAAAAAACAAACAAACAAAGGGATAAATATCAAAATCGGCAACAAATGATTATTAAATATTCTGTAGGAGAAAAGGTACTGATAAAAAATCGACAGTTACCTAGTACCATGGAGGGAATAGCTAAGGAACTCTTTTACACTGGACCTTACATAATTACGAAAGACAAGATGAATAACAAATACGAATTAACACACCCAACTAATCAACAAATTAAAGGAACATACAACCAATCTGCTCTGAAAAAATATTATGAAAACCCTACACAAGAATGAATGATGATTTCATCAGTCTTATAAATATGCCATCTGAAATAATCATTCTTAAAGGGAGGGGGGATTATGTAACATAACAAGATTACACCTCAGAATAAAGACAAGTAAATCATCAAAATTCGATGTGAATTATGCCTAAATGCAATGTTTTTATAAATAAAGTACAAAGAAGAATAAAATAAACTTAACAAATAAAGAAATGAAAACAAAATATACTATTTAAAGATAAATAATAAGGTCAAGGAGCAAAAGTAATAAAAACAAAAAGGGAAATATTATAATAAATAAATACTAGGGAAATAGGGAATGAAAATTTAGGAATTAAATAATTTAATTACAATGACAAGACAATAACTGACGATGACCATTATACCCAGAAGAGAAGATCAAAGAATAATAAAAATGTAAATAGTTATTAGTAAACATAAGTATAGTATAAAAATGTTAAACCTAGTAAGTAAATGAAAAGACATGGATTATAGCTTTAGACTATTAAACTAGAGGGAGGTCTGCGAACCTCAAACAGTTATTTTGTGTCAGAACTACAAAATATAAGTGACATCAAAATTACTAAAAGAATAATATTAAGTTACAATTATGAAAGTTAAGTAGTTTAGTAATATAAAATAGTGAAAAGAACCGTGATAAACGTTATAAAATGGTGTAGAATAATAGTGAACAGGAAATGGACCCAGTTATAATATGCAACTATAGTTAATATGAAAAGGTGTATAATGATTAATAACAGTGAAATCTTACGTTACAAACTAATAATATACATAAGTGACGAAGAAAAAATAAGATTCAACTGAATCATGTAAATTATAAAATATGAAACCGAACCTGTGACCCGTAAATAATCCATCCAAGAGCTGTGCAGAATGAATCGGTATTTTGTAAAAAGAAAGGGTATTGTTGAAGAATATTCTAGAAGCCAGAACGTTTTAATTTAATGCTGGACATTTATACAAAATAACTGAAGATATAATATGAAATGATGAAGAAAAATTGTAGAAATACTGAGGAGAATAATGTTTTAATGGAATACAATTAAAACTTGAAGGCCAGAAGATAAATATCAAGCAATAATCTGTAAATGAAACTACAAGATTGGTGAGATTGTTCCATAATGTTAAGACAAACAACCTGAATCAACATTACTTCATTTAAAGAGCAAGTTACAGTGAAACACTATAACAAAAACAATATAAACATCATAATTATGAATTTTATTTGTTCACTATAATTATTCTTATTAATAGTTCTTGTTTAAGTTGTTATTTTGTATGATCCAAAGGACCCTGATTCAACATACGTACACAACACCAAATTACTGAACATTATTTATAAGTAGTATGTTTTATGTTATATGTATGACTGGTACGATACATTGACTTTACTTTTTACATTAACCCTGAGAAAAAGAGTTTTCATGTTATCAAACTGAAAAGAGAATGGACAATTAATGTTAATACAATTTAATATATTTCAAAAAGAAAGTATCAATAAATTTTATGGAATTGGAGAAAAGAGCTAATAGGAGTTTGATTCTTTATTTTAGCATAGCATTATTTAAATATCGGTATGGAGAACCATACATGCCTTCCATGTTCTAAGATTTATATTTAAAATTACAGTATTTTCGAAATTAAATATTCCCATAGAACTACTTCTTTCTATTTACTGCTTTAGCCTTAACCACAGTACTGTGGTCACTAACGTTATAGTTACCTCATGTAACGAGTCACCTCACGTTATCAGACTTGATTTTCACTGACGATGGCACTGGTGAAACGTCTGGTTTTGCAGAAAACATTGGACTACGGCCAAACAGGCCGGGAAGATATTTTAACAACAAACTACTTCTTTGTTGCCGATAACGTAGTACATATATAAAAAAAATTACCCCCACCCCTTTCAACTAGCCTCTTAATTTATAGATATTTCATCTACGTTTCTAGAGTGGATTATTAAGATCTTCTTATCAGGATACTTTATTTATCAAAATTAAGTACTTTACTCTCTTACAACAAAAAATGTTTCTGGTAAACTACCCTTTCCCCATACCTGATCTTTACCAAAATCAATAGGCCTTGAGTCCTCTACAAATCAGGCACATATTGTAACGACACAAATAATCGTACTTTCTAAATTGTATGTTATTTAGCCTCACTGTTGGGATCGCCAATTATTTGTAACATCCTGTATCGAATCTACGGGTTATTTATCAGAATTTGTACCTTGTTTAACTCGGTTATTATTTGTGTATACTTTGTTAATATTGGATTAAGGATGAGTATCTGTTCAGGGGGATGTTTGTTGTGCGCCAATTTGCAATCACTGGTCGCAAATAAAATTTATTGGTGAAATATCAATAATAAATTTTTATTAAAATTTATTTAAATAATATATGGTTTCTTTATTCTGTAATTAACTCTCTTTTAATCTTTTCTTTCAGCAATGAATGTGATAACTTGTGCTGAGCAAAACATATTTAAAAAAATCTGCCACGACTTTCAAATGATGAGTGTTGCCAACTTAATCTAATTACTGAAGTCAACTCACAGTACCAGATATCTTGTTCAGTATATCATACCCATTTTGTATTCATGAAATAAAGAAATGAATAAACCTTTTTCTGTATTTTGTAAACTTAAATCCTTTATTTATTCTTTAACTTGTTTTAAATGTCAAATATAATTCTTAACAAAGTTTGGCCAGCTGTATTTTAATATGCTCAGAGTGGCAGCAGTAACTCTGATACCTCAGGGCATAACATTTCATATTTTATATTTAATGAATAAAATACAAATATAATATGTTAAGTTAGGTCCTTTTGGCTACGATATAACAACAGTTTTTATAGGGAAAGTACCAAAATACATGTGATTAGAAATAGTTACAATGTTCCTTAACAGGATTATATAAATAGTGTAAAACAGTTCAGTGTTTAGGTTATGTTATTAAAATGTTTTTTAGACTTAATTAGCTTTAGATTATAGTAACACTATACATCAATGGTTGTTTATGCTTACGGCAATACTATTAATTAATATTGTTCTCAGTGGAAGTTCAAAAATGGTTTTTATGAAAAGTGTACTCAATGTCTTTGAAACCTATAGTCTAGGCTTAACAGGGAATGGTTCAGATTAATTTTATATCAAAAATACTTCTCTCTCTGTGTCAATTGATTCAATTTCTTTAGAGATATCCTGGTTTAATCCTGTAGAGTCCTGTAGCACTTCCTTCTTCTATTTTAATCTTGATGAAGATAATTATTTAATTGTTTTATTTCGATGCACTGATATAAAATGTCTTATACTTTACTTTTGTCACTATGAGTTGTTTTATTCAACATTTCTTCATTCAGATTTCAATAATACTCCCATTTTATTTATTTCATATTGTTGCTAAGGCCTATATCAGCTATCTCCTTGGTTTCCAAGTAACATTTTTATCTCACCCTAGTGACATCATAAGAATAATATAAACAAACTTTTACTATTTTATGTCATTTTCTTTAAAAGGATATACCTTTTTTATAAGAGCTTTAATCTTCACTTTATTGGTTTCTTTGATCTTCTGATGAAACACTGATCATTTTGATACCACTCTTGACTATTTTCTGTTGTATATTTCTTGAGTTATTAATTTACACTTTTTATTATATTTGTTCCAAACTTATTTATTATTATTTCTTTTTGTACTTTTCACTTTCTTAAATTTATTTGATACATTTAGCAATCCTTTAACATAACCTGACATTGTTTCCTTATTATTTTAATAGAAATTCTTATTCACATAACTTAACAGACTAAGCACAATATGTCTAGTTTTACAAAAATCTATGGCTATTATTTTGGTACTTTCTTGTTAAGAAAACCATTAGTGTTATTAACACTATCATACATAATATTAATTAATGTGATCCAAACTAATTACTAATAACTATTAGTAATATATTATAATCCCCCTTAACTGACTGTATTTATAAATTTACAGTCTACACAACTAAAACAAAATTCTATAAGTAAGTTCATTAACAGTGTCCTTCTTACTTATCATCATTGACATCATTTTAACTATGATGAACACAACTATCAATAGTCTTCATTAACATATATTAAACAATTAAAATAAACCATGTTCAATTAAGTCTTTCTTAAAAATCTTATGTTTCTTGGTACTTTTTATTAATATAATCAAAGTATATTTATGTTACAAGGGCATGGTAAAAATGTCATGAAACAATATGTAAAAAATTATTTGATTCTGTTTGAATTTTACATTGTATTACATTATTACATTAATAAAATTTAACCTTTTCTATTACATTGTATCTTAAATATTATTTTCCTTCTCTTCTTCATTATTGTTTCAGGTATTGGGCGTTGATGAGTTTTAATAAGCTGTTATTATATAATCATTTACTAACTTCTTTTTCTTCTCGGACGAATCTATAAAATATATTATTTTTTCTTCATTTTCTTTAAATAAGTGGTTACCAACTGATTTCTTCTTTTCTCTGGGATTTCTTTTGTTCCTGTGGATTCCTTTATTGGGTTTATCAATTCCTCCCTAACTTTAAATGGCACGGTGAATGCATATCGGCTGTGAGTGGCACTATTCTAACCTAATCCTCATCCGACCATTCACCCCGTGCATGGTACAGTGCTCGTTGGCCCTTGCCCATAATAATAACTTTTGAGTGGTGCCTTAGCTCTCTACACTCTAAAAAAAATAATAGTAACTCTTGCGTTACTTGATATATCCCCTCAGAATCATATTGCCTTCTTACCTCTTCATTATTATAAATTGCATCCCAGCAGTTCCCCTTATTTTCATGTAACTTCTTTTCAGTTTTGGTAATATCCTTTGTATATATTTTTTTCTTCTATTTAATTTCATTTCGTGGTTAATTAATTCATTTGCTATTATTTTATTCATCTTCTTTTCCAATACCCCTTTTCAGCAGTTACAACTATAGTTATTGTTACTCTATTTATTTATAAACATAAATTCTTTTTTTCTGCAATTCATTATTTATTTTATTTGTTTTAAGTACTTACTTTTTCATTATTATCACCTTATTATCGTTATTAACTGTTATCTTCTTTTCTTAATTAATTCAAAGTAATTCTTTTGAAACATCCTGCAAGATGATCTTACTATTTTAGTCTTTTGGGGTTTTCTTCTTAACAGATTCAAAATAATTTCTTCTGAAACACTTGGTAAGACGTTCGTACTTAATTTAGAATTTTGGGGGGTTTCTCCTTAATAGATTCAAAATAATTTCTTCTGAAACACATGGTAAGATGTTCTTACTTATTTTAGAATTTTGGGGTTTTCTTCTTAATAGATTCAAAATACTTTCTTCAGAAACACATGGTAAGATGTTCTTACTTAATTTAGAATTTTGGGGTTTTCTTCTTAATAGTTTGTGTTGAATCTGTTTAACCATTTTCGGTTATCATCCACAATCCGGATTGCCCCAGTATTACGTTTTTCCCGTGGATTCTGTCTGTTAACTCGTCTACAAATCTTGCTATGGGATTACCCCATTGTGGATCACTACCATACATTTCAATGTTGTCATAGGTATACCGTCTTTCATCTTTATTACTGGGACCAGGATCATGGCTTTGGTTTTCCCGACGGTCAACTCGTTTGTCCACCTTCTTTGTCGCTGTTTATCGTTTTTCCTCGAATCAACCTCCTCCGCCATTATATAGTTTACTTGGGCTTGACTGGTTCCCTGATTGTTATTTGGTGGGTTTCCAGAGGGTATGTCCCTATTTCTATCCCCACTTCTGGACCTTCGATATTCTTCACCGTTATCATTCCATTGTCGTCTGTTGTCGTTGTTGCTCCCATCTCGTCTATCATAATTTTGTTCATGATTAAAGTCCTGACGTCTTCCTTGAAATCGCCTGTTATTCGGATTTCTATTATATCCATCCGTCCGTACGTGGTTTATTGGCTGTCGATTGTCGTGTGGTTGTTTCTTGTTCCTATCATTCCAATCCTCAGTTCTTCTTCGACTCCTGTAATAATAATTTTCTCTCTCAAAACCTTCTAAGAGAGCCTCCATCTCTCCAATAGTTTTTATCTGTCCACACCAACGAGCCCGTACAATGTCTTCTCCAAAATGATATGACAATTTGGCTATGAGACACTCCTCAGGGATTTTTAGTTGTAAATGTCGAGCCACCCAGACTTCACCAAGAAAATAAGCAGTCATTGTCTGTCCTCTTCCAGCATCATATCTGCCAGTGATCAAATTGTCCCTAACTATATTTTGGATGAACTCAGACCAATACTTTATTTTAAAAATGTGTTTAAATTCCATATAATTGGTAATTTCATTTCTTACTGCTTTCCACCAGTTATCATTAATATTTTTAAAACTATCATCGAGAAAATTCTTTATTATTTGCCACCGATTTTCTTTGGTTCTATTCAAACCTTCTTCTAACCTCTCCGAAAATTCTAGAGGGTTCTGACAATATTCTTTAAAGTTTATCACCTCTTTATTTTCTCCGATTAGTGTAGGTACATAGTTTATTGGTCTATGTTTTAGTACCTCTATTTCTTCCTTAAGATTTATTATCTCCTTTTGTTGAATTTCCTCTATTTTCTCCCTGTTGTTGGTAACTTGATTTTGTACCTGTATTATCTTTGTTTCTGCCTGATTGTATTGTTCCCCTACCTTATTTTGTAGTATCTCTAATTGCTCCTGAGTATCTTTGTGAAGTATAACAATACTAGTTTTACTGTTATCTTCCACTTCAGTTATTTTGTTTATTAACTCTTCGCGCAATTGACTTAAATTTTCCTCGGTTTTCTCAACCTTTTGGTTGGTTTCAGTAATTATATTCCTTATTTCCTCTTTATACTCTTCTAACTGCTGTCTTAATTTCTCTTTATTTCTCTCACTCTCTTCCTTCAACAGTCCTTTTAATTCTTCATTACTTTGTCTAATATCCTCCTTCAACTGTTGTTGTAATGTTTCATTATTACTTTCAATTTGCCTCTTTAATTCTTCATTATTCTTCTCATTACTCTCTTTCATTAGTTTTAATGTTTCATTATTACTATCCATTTTCTTGTCCATTTTTTCAATATCCTCTTTATTTTGTTTCAATGTTTCATTAATTTTGTTATTCCCTTCCATTAGAATTCTCAACATCTCCTGCATGCTCATGTCTTCCTTTTGTGTGGGTTTATCTGGTTGATCCCCTGGTGTATCTCTTACCACCGTTTCCCTTTCTTCAGTCGCTGCTACTGGGGTATCCTTTACTATTACTTCCACTTCTTCAACTGTTGTTGTTTCCTGGTCTTCTATATTTAACTCTATCTCTTCTTCTTCCATACATTTCCGTGACGTTGCTCTTCTCCTTGACATCTCTGTTGTTAATCGTAGCCGCCACTATAGTAGAAATCACTGAAAACTCACAATAAGAATACAAAGTTATTCTATTTCTAGCCTCACTAGTTGGGCTCCAATTCTGTAACGACACAAATAATCGTACTTTCTAAATTGTATGTTATTTAGCCTCACTGTTGGGATCGCCAATTTGTAACATCCGGTATCGAATCTACAGGTTATTTATCAGAATTTGTACCTTGTTTAACTGGGTTATTATTTGTGTATACTTTGTTAATATTGGATTAAGGATGAGTATCTGTTCAGGGGGATGTTTGTTGAGCGCCAATTTGCAGTCACCGGTTGCAAATAAAATTTATTGGTGAAATATCAATAATAAATTTTTATTAAAATTTATTTAAATAATATATGGTTTCTTTATTCTGTAATTAACTCTCTTTTAATCTTTTCTTTCAGCAATGAATGTGATAACTTGTGGTCATCAAAACATATTTAAAAAAATCTGCCAAGACTTTCAAATGATGAGTGCTGCCAACTTAATCTAATTACTGAAGTCATACTCACAGTATGATATCTTGTTCAGTATATCATACCCATTTTGTATTCATGAAATAAAGAAACGAATAAACCTTTTTCTGTATTTTGTAAACTCAAATCCTTTATTTATTCTTTAACTTGTTTTAAATGTCAAATATAATTCTTAACAAAGTTTGGCCAGCTGTATTTTAATATGCTCAGAGTGGCAGCAGTAACTCTGATACCTCAGGGCATAACATTTCATATTTTATATTTAATGAATAAAATACAAATATAATATGTTAAGTTAGGTCCTTTTGGCTACGATATAACAACAGTTTTTATAGGGAAAGTACCAAAATACATGTGATTAGAAATAGTTACAATGTTCCTTAACAGGATTATATAAATAGTGTAAAACAGTTCAGTGTTTAGGTTATGTTATTAAAATGTTTTTTAGACTTAATTAGCTTTAGATTATAGTAACACTATACATCAATGGTTATTTATGCTTATGGCAATACTATTAATTAATATTGTTCTCAGTGGAAGTTCAAAAATGGTTTTTATGAAAAGTGTACTCAATGTCTTTGAAACCTATAGTCTAGGCTTAACAGGGAATGGTTCAGATTAATTTTATATCAAAAATACTTCTCTCTCTGTGTCAATTGATTCAATTTCTTTAGAGATATCCTGGTTTAATCCTGTAGAGTCCTGTAGCACTTCCTTCTTCTATTTTAATCTTGATGAAGATAATTATTTAATTGTTTTATTTCGATGCACTGATATAAAATGTCTTATACTTTACTTTTGTCACTACGAGTTGTTTTATTCAACCTTTCTTCATTCAGATTTCAATAATACTCCCATTTTATTTATTTCATATTAGTTGCTAAGGCCTACATCAGCTATCTCCTTGGTTTCCAAGTAACATTTTTATGTCACCCTGGTGACATCATAAGAATAATATAAACAAACTTTTACTATTTTATATGTCATTTTCTTTAAAAGGATATACCTTTTTTATAAGAGCTTTAATCTTCACTTTATTGGTTTCTTTGATCTTCTGATGAAACACTGATCATTTTGACACCACTCTTGACTATTTTCTGTTCTATATTTCTTGAGTTATTAATTTACACTTTTTATTATATTTGTTCCAAACTTATTTATTATTATTATTTCTTTTTGTACTTTTCACTTTCTTAAATTTATTTGATACATTTAGCAATCCTTTAACATAACCTGACATTGTTTCCTTATTATTTTAATAGAAATTCTTATTCACATAACTTGAACTGACTAAGCACAATATGTCTAGTTTTATAAAAATCTATGGCTATTATTTTGGTACTTTCTTGTTAAGAAAAACAGTAGTGTTATTAACACTATCATACATAATATTAATTAATGTGATCCAAACTAATTACTAATAACTATTAGTAATATATTATAATCCCCCTTAACTGACTGTATTTATAAATTTACAGTCTACACAACTAAAACAAAATTCTATAAGTAAGTTCATTAACAGTGTCCTTCTTACTTATCATCATTGACATCATTTTAACTATGATGAACACAACTATCATAGTCTTCATTAACATATATTAAACAATTAAAATAAACCATGTTCAATTAAGTCTTTCTTAAAAATCTTATGTTTCTTGGTACTTTTTATTAATATAATCAAAGTATATTTATGTTACAAGGGCATGGTAAAAATGTCATGAAACAATATGGAAAAAATTATTTGATTCTGTTTGAATTTACGGCAGTTATCGTTCATCATGAAAAATTTCTCTTGTTACAATATAAAAAATGTTACAGGTAAACTACCCCTTTCCCTTAACCGATTTTCACCAAAATGAACAGACCTTGAGTACTTACCAATTCAGGAACGTATGCACAAATATATTTGATTCTGTTTGGGATCTAGCTTACGATGGTATGGCAAAGCCAAACTTCCGTCTCCTCGTTTGTACTTACTTTCCGTGTTCAGATTTCTACTGGATGTGTATTATTCACAAGTAACTAATGGCAGATTATGGAGGTTATGTACGACAATGTAACTTAAATAAAATTTCCTTTGCTAGTGTACAATAAAATGGTGTGTTTATTGAAGTACAGAAATTAGTTTCCATTTATCGCACATAATTACGGTACAGAGACGGTTTTTGGAGGTTGTGTCTACGTTTAACAATGTAACTTAACGTTTTAGATTTTTAAAATTAATTAGACTTAACAAAAATTTCCTTAGTTAGTGTACTGCTACGACAGCACAGAACAATCTACGCGTTTATCGAATGCGCCAGAAAGATCTCGATGTAAGCGTGTGGTGTACGTGCTACTAGACGCGTTTTGCGAGAATTTTCTCGACTGTGCCAGGCTTCGCTCGGGCGCTCGGACTGTGTCAAGGCCGTAGCAATTACGTAGTTCACGAGAGATAAGACGCAGTTTGGAAGCTTCTGGTGTGTGAGCGTAACTATAAATACATTACGTCGCGGCCTTAGTTTTCAGTTCAATGCGAGATTTTTGACTGTGCGGTTCGAGAGTATTAGTGCGATATATTTACAGAGCGGTTCGAGTTATTGCGGTGTACGTTCGAGTAATTATTAGTGAAGTGTTGCGTTTTATATTCGGACGGTATAATTGTAATACAGTTGACTTTTAATATTAGTGGACATTTTATTGCGTATGAACAATTTCATTTGATTTGTTGTAGACACTGTGTTGTTAATTATGAACTGTTTTACTATAACAATTAAAGGTGTGATTAGTGACTTAATTGGTGTCTTGTACTTATTTTGTTTCCACTGTACCTACGACGATCGAGTAGACCGTCGTAACAGTGGTGTCAGAACTGGGATAGAACGGTTAACAGTGGAAACAGTGGATACTTTGTACAAGACGAGTGTAATTCGTAATTAATCGATAAACAATGGATGCCAGTCAGATGATGGAAAATTTACAGGTGCTGCTGTTGCAGACAGAAAAACGACAGTGCTACGACAGCACAGAACAATCTACGCGTTTATCGAATGCGCCAGAAAGATCTCGATGTAAGCGTGTGGTGTACGTGCTACTAGACGTGTTTTGCGAGAATTTTCTTGACTGTGCCAGGCTTCGCTCGGGCGCTCGGACTGTGTCAAGGCCGTAGCAATTACGTAGTTCGCGAGAGATAAGACGCAGTTTGGAAGCTTCTGGTGTGTGAGCGTAACTATAAATACATCGCGTCGCGGCCTTAGTTTTCAGTTCAATGCGAGATTTTTGACTGTGCGGTTCGAGAGTATTAGTGCGATATATTTACAGAGCGGTTCGAGTTATTACGGTGTACGTTCGAGTAATTATTAGTGAAGTGTTGCGTTTTATATTCGGACGGTATAATTGTAATACAGTTGACTTTTAATATTAGTGGACATTTTATTGCGTATGAACAATTTCATTTGATTTGTTGTAGACACTGTGTTGTTAATTACGAACTGTTTTACTATAACAATTAAAGGTGTGATTAGTGACTTAATTGGTGTCTTGTAATTATTTTGTTTCCACTGTACCTACGACGATCGAGTAGACCGTCGTAACAGTGGTGTCAGAACTGGGATAGAACGGTTAACAGTGGAAACAGTGGACGCTTTGTACAAGACGAGTGTGATTCGTAATTAATCAGTAAACATGGATCCCAGTCAGATGATGGAAACTTTACAAACACTGCTGCGGCAGACACAGGAAGAAGCAGAAAAACGACAGGATGAAAAACGTAAGCAGGAGGCAGATGACATCAAAGCATTAATTCA
Source organism: Magicicada septendecula (assembly GCA_034769895.1). Taxonomy (NCBI): domain Eukaryota; kingdom Metazoa; phylum Arthropoda; class Insecta; order Hemiptera; family Cicadidae; genus Magicicada; species Magicicada septendecula. The sequence goes on from CM068372.1 coordinate 428,982,925, forward strand.
TGAACAAAAGCAGATGCAAGAACATACTACCGCAGAATTGGGTCTCCTACGTGGTGACGTAGGTGAATTACGAGGTGAGCTCAACAATCAGATTACCAGAATATCTGACGTAGAAGAATCCATGTCAAATAAAATAGCTAAAGTAGAAAAATCTGTCTTGACTGTGGAAGAAGTTATGTCAACAAAAATATCGGCAGTAGAAAACGCAATGGCAAACATAAGAGAACAAATTAAAATTGAAGTTGAGCAGTGCATGAAGATTCAACCAAAACAAATTTCTGAACAGACTGTACCAGTGATCAAGACAGAAAAATACACAGAAAATAAGTTAACAGAGAAAGTCACTTTGCCTGCAGTAGGGACAGTTCATGTCAAAGCTCCAACCTTTGACGGAAGCACTCACTGGGCAACGTACCTCCGCCAATTTGAAGCTGCTGCATGCGCAAATAATTGGACAGAAAAAGACAAGGCTGTTTCACTTGTTCTTGCATTAAAAGGACCCGCGGCAGAACTACTACAGAAAGTGCCACCTGACAGCCAGAACACCAATGCCGAGTTGATAAAAGCTCTGGAATTACGGTATGGTGATAAACATTTGCGAGATGTGTACTGCACCCAGTTGAGAGCAAGGCGACAGCATTCCGGGGAAAGTCTTCAAGAGTTTGAAGCAAGTATCGACAGACTAATTAGACTGGCCTATCCTGAAGCGCCAGAAGATTTTCGAACGCGTTTTGCGATGCAGACATTTACTGCCGGTGTCCGAGATAACGAACTACAGCAAGTGTTACGAATGGCAAGACACCAGAACAGTGCGGACGCCCTGGTACATGCTTTGCAATTTGAGGCCGCCAAATCAGCGTCTGGTTGGACAAGTCATAAAGTACGCGAGCTAAAAGATCGCGACGGCACAGACGATGAGGAAGAAGAACAAGTGTAGCGGGTCATTTTTGGGTGTTTTTATTTTTAACCGTTTGGGGCATTATTATATTGTTACTTATTTCGTTTTCGGGCGGACTGGTATAATAAATTTGAAAAACTGTAATTGTATTGTGCAACGTTATTTAACAAGCAACAGCACGAGGTTGAGAAACAGAGTTTGGAACAAAAGCGACACGCAATTTCAGTGGTGTAACGGCAGAAGAATTTACCTCCACCAAAATTCTAAGAACTCTGTGCATGTGTTTTGACGCCCGTATGCAACTCAGCCGGGCGGGGATCGGCACTGACGCCGTGAGTGACAACGCAGTTGAGACCAACATGGCGCTGGGACGAGAAGTTATTAGTTCTAAGTGACCGGCTACCGGAAAACCAGCGTCAAACTCCGCCTACTGTGAGCGACATCAGCAGAGCAGATGCCAATATCAGCCTCTGGACACACACACATGCCAGTTATAATCCATGCATAAAATGGTTACACGACAGCAGAGGAACAAGGAGCGACGACGAAAACATCGTGGCATTGAAGAACAACTTCCATGCAGGAACAGGTAGATGTACCTGTTACGTTCACAACCACACAGTCGACATTAAGCAGAGACGCCAAATAGTCCACGAGGTACAGAGTACCGCTACAGACGCTTACAGTTTCGTTGCGGACCCGGTTGGTCGATTTTCGTAAATGTAATTAATTCAAGAAGACCGACCGGGACCCGAGGCGATAATCAACGGATCTCAGTTACAAAATTGTTGCAAGTGCGAATCGCAAACAGTTACATTACGGACATTGGAATCGAATCGGGACAAAACACGTGTTCGGCCGGCCACGCGGTAGTGAACAGTTGTAAAACAATAAAGGAGTTTGTAAAATATAATAACAAGGGGTAAAGTATTAACTTGTGTGAAAGAGTGTGCAATGCTGGGCTGTTCTGTGTTTATGTGTGAAATATATAATTGTTTGTATCTGTATAAAGGATAAGGTAAGCCATAGTCGATAAGGTGCAAGAGTTGCACAACGTGTAACACGAAGTTTTATCAATTCAACATTTCTTATTAATAAAAAAAAATCTAATTTCTCTTCCATATAATTGAGAGTTAAATTCTTTCAATGCCTTATTTCGTTATGTGTATCGTCAGAGTTCGTCGAACGAAATGGGTTAGTCCACACTATGCGATCCGGCCAGATCAAGTTGAAAGGTAAGTGGGAGTTGTAATTTGAATAAATAAAATAATTTTACCAAACAACAAGATAAGAAAGTTACAATTGGTGCCGTGACCAGGATTCGAACCTGGGTTATTGCGGTTACAATTGGTGCGGCGTGAGCAGGATTTAATATAACTGAAGAGGGGTTATTTTAACACCGGCCTACATCTGACGATGCATAGCGAAGTAGGGTTATGAAAGCAAATTGATTTGGTAAAATATCAGTTTTGAAATAAAATTACTAATTGACAGTTGTTACGTAAGAAAAAATAGATAAAGTAAAAATGTCCGAGAATACAGAAAAAAGTAGTATAATAAATTCAATTATGAGTGAAAGTGGCCTTGAGTCGCAATCGCTGGATGAAAGTGGTATGTTGAGGGGGGAGACGGGTGCTGTTACAGAAACAGCTGGCGGCAGTAATGTAATAGTTCATTCCACTCCGATTGCGTCTCAACCACAAGTAAATGAAACAGATGCTGATTCGGGGATCCAGTTGACCCCCGTTTCAATTAATAAAAGTAAACAATCAGAGGAAACAAATATGATGAGTATTATGCTCAGTCAATTCGAGAGAATGAATAGTAATTTTGAGACTAAATTCAATATAATGAATAGTCGTTTTGACATAAATGAGAAGGAATTAAATAAACGTTTTGATGATAATGATAAAATTTTAAATATAATGAAAAGTGACTTTAATAATAAGTTAGATGAACAGAGAATAAAATGTGAACAACAGAATATTCAGCTTCAGCAAAATATAAATATAAAATTTGACGAGTTGATAAATAACATACAAGGCAAGAATGTATGTCTTGAAAATGCCAATGAAATGACAAGAAATAGTTCGAATAAAGTAGAACAGAGTAAGAATAATACAAACGAAAGTTGTAATGACAGTGTTGTGTTAGGTAATGAATTAATAAATAATAATAATAATAATAATAATAATAACGAGAATATTAATGTGTTTGAGAAATTGGTATCAGAAAGTGATACGGTGAAAATAAATAATGAAAGTATAGAATGCAGTGATTATGAGATGTTAATGTGTGTCAGTGAGTTAGAGAGAGAGAGAAAAAATAATGTTGTAGTAGAGTGGGGACAGAGGGGAAATTTTCCTTTTATTATTTATGATGATTTAATGTGGTCACAAGAGTTTTTGAAGGGCAAGAGTCCCGTGTTAGTAGAAGATTTGAGTTTATTTTATTTGTATAAGTTTATACCCTCTGTGCGGAATGATTTTATAAGTATGAGATGGTGTTATGATGAGAGAGATTTAAATAGAGAATTGTTTGTTGAGAGAGAGATAGAGTTATATGAATTAAAGAGAGATTATGATGAGTTGAAAGAAATATTAGAAGTGTATTTAAACAAGAATGATTTAAGTGATAATACAAAAGTAACTAACCCGAGATTGGAAATATTTACTGACGGAGATTTAACAGAAATACTTAACTTAGACTTGGTGAATGATTATTATGGTATAACGGATAAATTGAAATTGTTTGGTTATGACACACAAGACAACAGTATGTATGTCAATATAATTGAACAGTGCTATACAAAACCAAGATTAATCTTTGACGATGGAGGGTAGACTGTAAGACAATAAAAGACAATTAAACATTATGTTTTATGGTTTGTTGACATGGCAGAATGGGACAAATGAAGTGCGGAAAAAACTGAACAATAAATAAGAGTTTGTAAATAAAATATAGTGAATTTATATGTGTATATGTAAGATGATTGTTGTGACAAGAATATTGAAATACTTGCAATTTAAATAAATAAACCAAATTAATTTTGAAAACAAGTAATCAGAGAATTATAATTGTTTGGATGGTAATAAATTCTATATTGATAATGATTAATTTAATTAAAATGATTTGATATATTTTAATTGATTATGTAAATGTTGTATAATTAAATTTTGTGTAAATTCAATTTGTTTTACGAGATAGAAATTTGGTAGTGAATGATAAATTATTTAATTGAAGCTAATAAATTTTGTGAAATGTTTCAGAGCTGGTAGTGATTATGTTTTGTGGGTATATCGTGTTAAATGGAGTGTAAGTATAAAAATTTTATAATCATGTTTAACAAAAATGTTTACAGGCGTGATTGAGGTGTTAATGCAATAGTGAAATTTTAATGCAATCATTGTGTTGAATAAATATGATAATTAAAAATTTTAATAATAAATGAAACGTGATATTTAATAATTATTAATAATAAATTTTGAAAATTTCAAGAAAGTTAAACGGTAAAAGGTTATGAATGGGTTAGACGATTATTGATGTAAATATTATATGATAATGTATACAAGAATATGTAATTTTCATTATGTGTGTATTTTTTCTAAGCCAAGAATTAGACGCCTGGCAGGCAAGCAACATAACAGAAGTAAGGGGTGATAATGTATTACATGTAATTGTCCATTTTGAAAGGTATTCATGGTGTTTTTAGTATGTTAGGATATCAGCTGATCAGCAATAACGTCACTGGTATAGTGGTTTGTAAAGGTTATAAGTAATTAATGTTTAGTGTACTACAGACATTTTGAAGTAAAGACAAAAAGAATATGAGAAATAAAATAACAATTTATGCAAATTAATAAAAGATAATTCATGGGTGATAAATGTTTTATGGGACATGCAGACCTGTCCAAGTTGAATTAAAAGTTGAATGTGAAATGATGGAGATGAATATAATGTAATGTTGTTTTTGAGTTAATGTATGTTATAGAATTTGGTGAAATATTGATGTTGACACAGTGGTAATGGAGACTTTATGTAGATTTTGAATGATATATTGTTGTTTTTATAGTTAATGAGGTTATTTTGTGTATTTGTAGTAATGTAATGAGATTGAGATTTTTTGGGGATGGCAATTTTGTATTAGAGGGTAGTGTAGTTGGGGAGTCCGCAACAAGGGTTGGGACGGGAATTGGAATAGATTTTAGTGAGGAGGGGCCGCCTTAGGTAAAATCCGGGGGCCAAATAAGGGAAATGAGTTTTTGGGAAGGAAACACGTATCCTATATATACAAAGGGTTAGCGAGTTTTATATATGTAGAGAAGGCGGCGAATTGTGTTAAATGATAAGTTGGGGTTTAGAATGTCCTGATTAGTAGATATTTTTGATAGAGTTGGGTGTCATGGGAGTTGTAGTTGATGAATATTAGAGTCAGAGGGAGAAAGTTTATGTGTATAGAAATATATAGAAATCTCATACAGAAAAACGAGAATAAATAATTTACATCACCCACAGTATATTAAAGTTAAATTGTTGAAAAGAAAGAGGAATTTATAATAAAGAATATATATAATTGTTTATTTTTTTTCAACCAGTGACAGAATTTTGATAAAATTTGAAAATAATGTAAAGTCAAGAATTGTTTGTTTTAAATAATTTAAATGTCAATCTGTTTATTATTTGTATTAATATTTTGTTTGTTTTAAATATTTTGTTTATTATGTTTTGTATTTCAAGGTAGGATATTGAAAATGTTCAAGGTGTTTTCAGAAATCATACATAACATATGTAGGTCAAGGGTTTTGGACTTGACCTAGTTATGATCAGCTGATGAGTTCATACACCTACTAAGCTTGTGTATAGTAGGAAGCCAATTGTGATTTGTTTGTTTAATTAATTCAAACCAATATTTGAATAGTTTTAATAAATATTTAATAAATAAATTTAATAAAAAAATTTAATGAATAAATTTAAATTTTTTTTTAATTTTAAAATTTTTGGAAATTTTAAATTTTTTTTTGAAAAAAAAAAAAAAAAAAAAAAAAAACGATTTTTCGCCTGCCAGCGAATGACTATTTTAGATAATGAGTTTTTATTATGTGTGTATTAACCATGTTGCTTTTATTGTATTGCATTATATTGGTAGACTATAAGGGATTCTCATGCTAGAGTAAGGATGTATTTGTATTATTAGAAATGTTTAGGTTAAGTCATTGAAACAAAAATTAGAAAAAAGAGGAAGAGAATTTTTTGATAAACGAGTATTTTTTGAATTTTGAATTTTTTAAATTTTTGATAAATTTTAAAAGAAAGTTTTATTCTTATGTGTTATGGTAATATGTAATGTTAGAGTGTGTGAGCCCAGTATTTGCCAAAGGCAGCCCAGCTTGCAAAAAGGGGATCCATATCGGCGGAGGAGCTGGAATGATTTTAGCCAGGGATTGAGTATTTTTGGGGGTAGTATGTTGAGGGGCGAGGTGGGCTATGGTGCGAGTCTGATCGATTTCTCGGTGTTGGGATCTCTTACGGAGAAGTCCAGTGATCTCGTTCAGATGAGTCCATGGTCGCTGAGCCAGGGGGGTCGTGTACCCATGAGAGTAAGAACCAGGGGGTTGTTGGCACCAGTTCCTCACCGGTCCTCTTCGGGTTTATCGATGAGATTTCTTCTGTCATGGACAGCAGAATTCTCATCGAGGGGGTATTGTAGCGGGTCATTTTTGGGTGTTTTTATTTTTAACCGTTTGGGGCATTATTATATTGTTACTTATTTCGTTTTCGGGCGGACTGGTATAATAAATTTGAAAAACTGTAATTGTATTGTGCAACGTTATTTAACAAGCAACAGCACGAGGTTGAGAAACAGAGTTTGGAACAAAAGCGACACGCAATTTCAGTGGTGTAACGGCAGAAGAATTTACCTCCACCAAAATTCTAAGAACTCTGTGCATGTGTTTTGACGCCCGTATGCAACTCAGCCGGGCGGGGATCGGCACTGACGCCGTGAGTGACAACGCAGTTGAGACCAACATGGCGCTGGGACGAGAAGTTATTAGTTCTAAGTGACCGGCTACCGGAAAACCAGCGTCAAACTCCGCCTACTGTGAGCGACATCAGCAGAGCAGATGCCAATATCAGCCTCTGGACACACACACATGCCAGTTATAATCCATGCATAAAATGGTTACACGACAGCAGAGGAACAAGGAGCGACGACGAAAACATCGTGGCATTGAAGAACAACTTCCATGCAGGAACAGGTAGATGTACCTGTTACGTTCACAACCACACAGTCGACATTAAGCAGAGACGCCAAATAGTCCACGAGGTACAGAGTACCGCTACAGACGCTTACAGTTTCGTTGCGGACCCGGTTGGTCGATTTTCGTAAATGTAATTAATTCAAGAAGACCGACCGGGACCCGAGGCGATAATCAACGGATCTCAGTTACAAAATTGTTGCAAGTGCGAATCGCAAACAGTTACATTACGGACATTGGAATCGAATCGGGACAAAACACGTGTTCGGCCGGCCACGCGGTAGTGAACAGTTGTAAAACAATAAAGGAGTTTGTAAAATATAATAACAAGGGGTAAAGTATTAACTTGTGTGAAAGAGTGTGCAATGCTGGGCTGTTCTGTGTTTATGTGTGAAATATATAATTGTTTGTATCTGTATAAAGGATAAGGTAAGCCATAGTCGATAAGGTGCAAGAGTTGCACAACGTGTAACACGAAGTTTTATCAATTCAACATTTCTTATTAATAAAAAAAAATCTAATTTCTCTTCCATATAATTGAGAGTTAAATTCTTTCAATGCCTTATTTCGTTATGTGTATCGTCAGAGTTCGTCGAACGAAATGGGTTAGTCCACACTATGCGATCCGGCCAGATCAAGTTGAAAGGTAAGTGGGAGTTGTAATTTGAATAAATAAAATAATTTTACCAAACAACAAGATAAGAAAGTTACAATTGGTGCCGTGACCAGGATTCGAACCTGGGTTATTGCGGTTACAATTGGTGCGGCGTGAGCAGGATTTAATATAACTGAAGAGGGGTTATTTTAACACCGGCCTACATCTGACGATGCATAGCGAAGTAGGGTTATGAAAGCAAATTGATTTGGTAAAATATCAGTTTTGAAATAAAATTACTAATTGACAGTTGTTACGTAAGAAAAAATAGATAAAGTAAAAATGTCCGAGAATACAGAAAAAAGTAGTATAATAAATTCAATTATGAGTGAAAGTGGCCTTGAGTCGCAATCGCTGGATGAAAGTGGTATGTTGAGGGGGGAGACGGGTGCTGTTACAGAAACAGCTGGCGGCAGTAATGTAATAGTTCATTCCACTCCGATTGCGTCTCAACCACAAGTAAATGAAACAGATGCTGATTCGGGGATCCAGTTGACCCCCGTTTCAATTAATAAAAGTAAACAATCAGAGGAAACAAATATGATGAGTATTATGCTCAGTCAATTCGAGAGAATGAATAGTAATTTTGAGACTAAATTCAATATAATGAATAGTCGTTTTGACATAAATGAGAAGGAATTAAATAAACGTTTTGATGATAATGATAAAATTTTAAATATAATGAAAAGTGACTTTAATAATAAGTTAGATGAACAGAGAATAAAATGTGAACAACAGAATATTCAGCTTCAGCAAAATATAAATATAAAATTTGACGAGTTGATAAATAACATACAAGGCAAGAATGTATGTCTTGAAAATGCCAATGAAATGACAAGAAATAGTTCGAATAAAGTAGAACAGAGTAAGAATAATACAAACGAAAGTTGTAATGACAGTGTTGTGTTAGGTAATGAATTAATAAATAATAATAATAATAATAATAATAATAACGAGAATATTAATGTGTTTGAGAAATTGGTATCAGAAAGTGATACGGTGAAAATAAATAATGAAAGTATAGAATGCAGTGATTATGAGATGTTAATGTGTGTCAGTGAGTTAGAGAGAGAGAGAAAAAATAATGTTGTAGTAGAGTGGGGACAGAGGGGAAATTTTCCTTTTATTATTTATGATGATTTAATGTGGTCACAAGAGTTTTTGAAGGGCAAGAGTCCCGTGTTAGTAGAAGATTTGAGTTTATTTTATTTGTATAAGTTTATACCCTCTGTGCGGAATGATTTTATAAGTATGAGATGGTGTTATGATGAGAGAGATTTAAATAGAGAATTGTTTGTTGAGAGAGAGATAGAGTTATATGAATTAAAGAGAGATTATGATGAGTTGAAAGAAATATTAGAAGTGTATTTAAACAAGAATGATTTAAGTGATAATACAAAAGTAACTAACCCGAGATTGGAAATATTTACTGACGGAGATTTAACAGAAATACTTAACTTAGACTTGGTGAATGATTATTATGGTATAACGGATAAATTGAAATTGTTTGGTTATGACACACAAGACAACAGTATGTATGTCAATATAATTGAACAGTGCTATACAAAACCAAGATTAATCTTTGACGATGGAGGGTAGACTGTAAGACAATAAAAGACAATTAAACATTATGTTTTATGGTTTGTTGACATGGCAGAATGGGACAAATGAAGTGCGGAAAAAACTGAACAATAAATAAGAGTTTGTAAATAAAATATAGTGAATTTATATGTGTATATGTAAGATGATTGTTGTGACAAGAATATTGAAATACTTGCAATTTAAATAAATAAACCAAATTAATTTTGAAAACAAGTAATCAGAGAATTATAATTGTTTGGATGGTAATAAATTCTATATTGATAATGATTAATTTAATTAAAATGATTTGATATATTTTAATTGATTATGTAAATGTTGTATAATTAAATTTTGTGTAAATTCAATTTGTTTTACGAGATAGAAATTTGGTAGTGAATGATAAATTATTTAATTGAAGCTAATAAATTTTGTGAAATGTTTCAGAGCTGGTAGTGATTATGTTTTGTGGGTATATCGTGTTAAATGGAGTGTAAGTATAAAAATTTTATAATCATGTTTAACAAAAATGTTTACAGGCGTGATTGAGGTGTTAATGCAATAGTGAAATTTTAATGCAATCATTGTGTTGAATAAATATGATAATTAAAAATTTTAATAATAAATGAAACGTGATATTTAATAATTATTAATAATAAATTTTGAAAATTTCAAGAAAGTTAAACGGTAAAAGGTTATGAATGGGTTAGACGATTATTGATGTAAATATTATATGATAATGTATACAAGAATATGTAATTTTCATTATGTGTGTATTTTTTCTAAGCCAAGAATTAGACGCCTGGCAGGCAAGCAACATAACAGAAGTAAGGGGTGATAATGTATTACATGTAATTGTCCATTTTGAAAGGTATTCATGGTGTTTTTAGTATGTTAGGATATCAGCTGATCAGCAATAACGTCACTGGTATAGTGGTTTGTAAAGGTTATAAGTAATTAATGTTTAGTGTACTACAGACATTTTGAAGTAAAGACAAAAAGAATATGAGAAATAAAATAACAATTTATGCAAATTAATAAAAGATAATTCATGGGTGATAAATGTTTTATGGGACATGCAGACCTGTCCAAGTTGAATTAAAAGTTGAATGTGAAATGATGGAGATGAATATAATGTAATGTTGTTTTTGAGTTAATGTATGTTATAGAATTTGGTGAAATATTGATGTTGACACAGTGGTAATGGAGACTTTATGTAGATTTTGAATGATATATTGTTGTTTTTATAGTTAATGAGGTTATTTTGTGTATTTGTAGTAATGTAATGAGATTGAGATTTTTTGGGGATGGCAATTTTGTATTAGAGGGTAGTGTAGTTGGGGAGTCCGCAACAAGGGTTGGGACGGGAATTGGAATAGATTTTAGTGAGGAGGGGCCGCCTTAGGTAAAATCCGGGGGCCAAATAAGGGAAATGAGTTTTTGGGAAGGAAACACGTATCCTATATATACAAAGGGTTAGCGAGTTTTATATATGTAGAGAAGGCGGCGAATTGTGTTAAATGATAAGTTGGGGTTTAGAATGTCCTGATTAGTAGATATTTTTGATAGAGTTGGGTGTCATGGGAGTTGTAGTTGATGAATATTAGAGTCAGAGGGAGAAAGTTTATGTGTATAGAAATATATAGAAATCTCATACAGAAAAACGAGAATAAATAATTTACATCACCCACAGTATATTAAAGTTAAATTGTTGAAAAGAAAGAGGAATTTATAATAAAGAATATATATAATTGTTTATTTTTTTTCAACCAGTGACAGAATTTTGATAAAATTTGAAAATAATGTAAAGTCAAGAATTGTTTGTTTTAAATAATTTAAATGTCAATCTGTTTATTATTTGTATTAATATTTTGTTTGTTTTAAATATTTTGTTTATTATGTTTTGTATTTCAAGGTAGGATATTGAAAATGTTCAAGGTGTTTTCAGAAATCATACATAACATATGTAGGTCAAGGGTTTTGGACTTGACCTAGTTATGATCAGCTGATGAGTTCATACACCTACTAAGCTTGTGTATAGTAGGAAGCCAATTGTGATTTGTTTGTTTAATTAATTCAAACCAATATTTGAATAGTTTTAATAAATATTTAATAAATAAATTTAATAAAAAAATTTAATGAATAAATTTAAATTTTTTTTTAATTTTAAAATTTTTGGAAATTTTAAATTTTTTTTTGAAAAAAAAAAAAAAAAAAAAAACGATTTTTCGCCTGCCAGCGAATGACTATTTTAGATAATGAGTTTTTATTATGTGTGTATTAACCATGTTGCTTTTATTGTATTGCATTATATTGGTAGACTATAAGGGATTCTCATGCTAGAGTAAGGATGTATTTGTATTATTAGAAATGTTTAGGTTAAGTCATTGAAACAAAAATTAGAAAAAAGAGGAAGAGAATTTTTTGATAAACGAGTATTTTTTGAATTTTGAATTTTTTAAATTTTTGATAAATTTTAAAAGAAAGTTTTATTCTTATGTGTTATGGTAATATGTAATGTTAGAGTGTGTGAGCCCAGTATTTGCCAAAGGCAGCCCAGCTTGCAAAAAGGGGATCCATATCGGCGGAGGAGCTGGAATGATTTTAGCCAGGGATTGAGTATTTTTGGGGGTAGTATGTTGAGGGGCGAGGTGGGCTATGGTGCGAGTCTGATCGATTTCTCGGTGTTGGGATCTCTTACGGAGAAGTCCAGTGATCTCGTTCAGATGAGTCCATGGTCGCTGAGCCAGGGGGGTCGTGTACCCATGAGAGTAAGAACCAGGGGGTTGTTGGCACCAGTTCCTCACCGGTCCTCTTCGGGTTTATCGATGAGATTTCTTCTGTCATGGACAGCAGAATTCTCATCGAGGGGGTATTGTAGCGGGTCATTTTTGGGTGTTTTTATTTTTAACCGTTTGGGGCATTATTATATTGTTACTTATTTCGTTTTCGGGCGGACTGGTATAATAAATTTGAAAAACTGTAATTGTATTGTGCAACGTTATTTAACAAGCAACAGCACGAGGTTGAGAAACAGAGTTTGGAACAAAAGCGACACGCAATTTCAGTGGTGTAACGGCAGAAGAATTTACCTCCACCAAAATTCTAAGAACTCTGTGCATGTGTTTTGACGCCCGTATGCAACTCAGCCGGGCGGGGATCGGCACTGACGCCGTGAGTGACAACGCAGTTGAGACCAACATGGCGCTGGGACGAGAAGTTATTAGTTCTAAGTGACCGGCTACCGGAAAACCAGCGTCAAACTCCGCCTACTGTGAGCGACATCAGCAGAGCAGATGCCAATATCAGCCTCTGGACACACACACATGCCAGTTATAATCCATGCATAAAATGGTTACACGACAGCAGAGGAACAAGGAGCGACGACGAAAACATCGTGGCATTGAAGAACAACTTCCATGCAGGAACAGGTAGATGTACCTGTTACGTTCACAACCACACAGTCGACATTAAGCAGAGACGCCAAATAGTCCACGAGGTACAGAGTACCGCTACAGACGCTTACAGTTTCGTTGCGGACCCGGTTGGTCGATTTTCGTAAATGTAATTAATTCAAGAAGACCGACCGGGACCCGAGGCGATAATCAACGGATCTCAGTTACAAAATTGTTGCAAGTGCGAATCGCAAACAGTTACATTACGGACATTGGAATCGAATCGGGACAAAACACGTGTTCGGCCGGCCACGCGGTAGTGAACAGTTGTAAAACAATAAAGGAGTTTGTAAAATATAATAACAAGGGGTAAAGTATTAACTTGTGTGAAAGAGTGTGCAATGCTGGGCTGTTCTGTGTTTATGTGTGAAATATATAATTGTTTGTATCTGTATAAAGGATAAGGTAAGCCATAGTCGATAAGGTGCAAGAGTTGCACAACGTGTAACACGAAGTTTTATCAATTCAACATTTCTTATTAATAAAAAAAAATCTAATTTCTCTTCCATATAATTGAGAGTTAAATTCTTTCAATGCCTTATTTCGTTATGTGTATCGTCAGAATTCGTCGAACGAAATGGGTTAGTCCACACTATGTGATCCGGCCAGATCAAGTTGAAAGGTAAGTGGGAGTTGTAATTTGAATAAATAAAATAATTTTACCAAACAACAAGATAAGAAAGTTACACAAGGAACAGAGACTCGACGGTCGGCGCCACAGAATAACATAAGAAAGGATGGAAGACCGAAGTGTTATCGATGTGGGAAACCTGGACATCTACAACGAGATTGTCGGGTTAGAATTCAGCAGCAGGGAAACGAGCAATAGTCGGTGCAACGGGGCGTGTGCTGACTAACTGGAGGAACGAAGCCCCTAGAGAATACGCAATTTCTACGCTTCAGAAAAACACCGGGAGCTTGGTAGTTACCGGATTTGTTCAAGAAAGGCCAACCTCGATTACAGTTGACACAGGCGCAACAGTTTCTATTGTGCGCCCCGACGTGGTGAAAGATCTCAAGCCAATCTGGTGCTCTTGCAGCTTGCGAACAGCTACTGGACGGCCTGTAAAAGTGTATGGAAAAGTGGAGATACACCTACGCCTCGGTAGACTTGAGTTTAATCATCAAGTACTTGTTGCAGACATTGTGGATGAAGCAATTCTTGGTGTGGACGTTATGAACGCATACGGATTTATAGTCGACTTCAAAAACAATGTCTTGAGAATCGGAGGCGAAGAGGTAATGCTATCAACAATGACGACAGCAGAAAAATCGATGGACGTCATAAACCAAGTGGCCGTAACTGTTCCGCCAAACTCCGAAAAGATCATCATGGTTAGAACTGCGGTAGATACTAGGGGCAATCAGTGCTCTATATTCGAACCCCAGGTAGTCAGCACACCGGGCATACTAATTGCCAGAAGTTTAGTAAAACCTGACGAAACCGGAAATATACCTATTAGAGTGGCGAATATTTTGGATCAAGCTATCACTTTACAAAGCAATACGCTCCTAGGCAAATTGACTCCTGTGGCCTGGGTAGCCGGAATAACGCAACGAAGACCCAGTTCTTCGGATACTTCTAAATTACCAGAGGAACTGCAAGAATTATTGAATAGATCTTCTAACGACCTCTCAAGTGGTGAGGTAAGAGAACTCGGACAGTTTTTACACGAATTCAAAGATTGTTTTGCAGTTCGGGGACAGTCACTGGGAAGAACCTGTCTTGTGCAACATCGCATCAATACCGGGGACACAACACCGATACGCCAACCTCCTCGAAGGCCTCCATTATCTAAACAAGAGGAGATGTCTCGGTTAGTACAGGACATGTTGACAGAGGGAGTAATTGAACCTTCGTCAAGTGCTTGGTCTTCCCCTGTAGTGCTGGTAGCGAAGAAGGATGGTGGATTGCGTTTCTGCGTAGACTACCGGAGGTTAAATGACGTTACAAAGAAAGACTGCTATCCATTACCTCGCGTTGACGATACACTCGACACGTCCGGAGCACAGTGGTTTTCCACATTGGACCTGAAGAGTGGATATTGGCAAGTGGGTCTTCATCAAGAAGACAAGGAAAAGACCGCTTTCTCGACCCCAAGTGGCTTATTCCAATTTAACGTCATGCCATTTGGACTCTGTAATGCACCGGCAACATTTGAGAGATTGATGGACCTGATACTCCGAGGCCTGACGTGGAAAACTTGCCTTGTTTACTTAGATGATGTCATAGTGATCGGGAAGACTTTCGAAGATCATTTGGAAAACCTTAAGGAAGTTCTAACTAGAATTCACGGTGCACAACTGAAGCTGAGCCCGAAGAAGTGTTCTCTATTCCAGAAGGAAGTACAGTATTTGGGCCATCTGGTTTCGGCAGCGGGCATTAGCATGGATCCTAATAAAGTAGACACCGTAAGAGACTGGCCAGTTCCGAAGAATAAACACGAAGTTCGGAGTTTCCTGGGGTTATGCTCATATTACCGACGTTTTGTGAAAGGCTTCGCTAATATTGCTAAACCACTACATGAGCTAACGGAAAATAAACGAAACTTCCAATGGTCGAGAGAGTGTGAACAAGCGCTTAGAACGTTGAAGATTGCATTATGTTCGCAGCCAATTCTCGCTTTTCCAGCTTCCGAAGGGAAGTACATCGTAGACACAGACGCAAGCAATACTGGTCTAGGAGCAGTTTTGTCTCAAGTGCAGAACGGTGAAGAACGAGTAATAGCGTATTACAGCAAGACGCTTTCTAAACCAGAGAGAAATTATTGTGTTACAAGAAGAGAGTTGTTGGCAATTGTCAGAGCTTTGGAGCACTTCCATAAATACCTCTATGGGAGAGAGTTTTCACTACGTACCGACCATGCTGCACTTGCATGGCTCTTGAGATTTAAAAATCCGGAAGGACAGTTGGCAAGGTGGCTCGAACGTGTGCAAGAGTACAACTTCAAGGTACAACATCGGCGGGGGCGCCTGCACGGTAATGCAGATGGCTTATCACGAAGACCATGCCCGGAAGACTGCCGACATTGCCACAGAAAGGAAGAACAAAACTCAAGCGAACATGTTCAAGCCATCACTGTAGATTTCCTGGCTGATGGCTGGACAACACAAGACTGTCGACAAGAACAGATGACTGATGAAGACATTGGACCGATCTTGACAGCAAAAGAGGAAGGTCGCCGCCCGGATTGGCAAGATATCTGCCATGGTTCCGAAGTGCTGAAGGGCTACTGGGCACAATGGGAATCTCTCACCTTAGAAAACGGATTGCTGAAAAGGGCTTGGGAAAGTGCAGATGGACGAGACGTGGTCATGCAGTTGATAGTTCCCCAAAGTAAAGTGCAGTCTGTTTTGAAGGAGATGCATGATGGAACATCTGGAGCATCTGGAGGCCATCTTGGTGTTAACAAAACCCTTGACAAAATACGGAAGCGATTTTATTGGCTTCATCTTCGCCACGACGTAGAGGAATGGGTTCGGACGTGTGAAATATGTGCTGCAAGCAAGGGCCCACAAACCAGAAGCAGGGGAAAAATGAGACAGTATAACGTTGGACAACCTTTCGAGAGAATTGCCATAGACATTGCTGGACCATTCCCAGTTACTGACGATGGAAACCGGTACATCATGGTTGTAGGTGACTACTTTACTAAGTGGGTGGAAGCCTACGCAATTCCAAATCAGGAGGTTACCACTGTGGCAAAGCAGTTAGTTCACAACTTCTGTTGCCGTTATGGAGCCCCTATGGAAATCCATACGGATCAAGGGAGAAATTTCGAATCAGGAGTGTTTAAAGAATTATGCCGTCTACTCGGAATTCGAAAGACCAGGATAACGCCTCTGCATCCTCAGTCGGACGGGATGGTTGAGAGATTCAACAGGACACTTGAGCAGCAACTTTCGAAAGTTGTTGACGAGAACCAAACAGACTGGGACCAACGTATACCACTATTCCTTATGGCGTATAGATCATCAGTACATGACACAACCGGCATGACTCCAGCAAAATTGGTGTTTGGGCGGGAGATTCGTCTTCCTGGGGACTTGATGTTTGGATCACCTGAGACTCAGTCCCAAGAGCCAAAGAACTATTCCTCGCAATTATAAAACCAACTGCGAGAAATGAATCGCTTGGTAAGAGGACTGCTCAAGATTGCCAGTGATAAAATGAAAACTCGGTATGACATTCGCAGCAATAGTGTAGGTTTCCAAGGAGGAGATCAGGTCTGGCTGTTCAATCCAAAGCGCCGTCGTGGTCGTTTACCTAAGCTTCAGTCTAACTGGGAAGGACCCTACACTGTAAAAAAAAGGATTAATGATGTTGTTTATCGGATTCAACAGGAAGGACAGCGAAAGTTCAAGGTCGTCCACCTAGATCGCCTGGCTAAATACAAATTTAGAGACGCTTTGCCAGTTCGGGATGAACAGGCTTAAGGAGGGGGCAGTGCTACGACAGCACAGAACAATCTACGCGTTTATCGAATGCGCCAGAAAGATCTCGATGTAAGCGTGTGGTGTACGTGCTACTAGACGCGTTTTGCGAGAATTTTCTCGACTGTGCCAGGCTTCGCTCGGGCGCTCGGACTGTGTCAAGGCCGTAGCAATTACGTAGTTCGCGAGAGATAAGACGCAGTTTGGAAGCTTCTGGTGTGTGAGCGTAACTATAAATACATCACGTCGCGGCCTTAGTTTTCAGTTCAATGCGAGATTTTTGACTGTGCGGTTCGAGAGTATTAGTGCGATATATTTACAGAGCGGTTCAAGTTATTACGGTGTACGTTCGAGTAATTATTAGTGAAGTGTTGCGTTTTATATTCGGACGGTATAATTGTAATACAGTTGACTTTTAATATTAGTGGACATTTTATTGCGTATGAACAATTTCATTTGATTTGTTGTAGACACTGTGTTGTTAATTACGAACTGTTTTACTATAACAATTAAAGGTGTAATTAGTGACTTAATTGGTGTCTTGTAATTATTTTGTTTCCACTGTACCTACGACGATCGAGTAGACCGTCGTAACAGTACATTCAAAGGCTGTATTTATTCGAAGTACCGAAATTAAAACCTACTTCCAATTTATAACGTATAACCTAGTACAATCAAACGTATAACCAAACAAGTACATTAAAATCCTTTTTCAACATAATGCAATAAAAAGCAGTGTGCAGTTTCTGTTAACACGCAAATGATTAAGTATTAATAATGGGTTACAGTGGAATTTAATGTTACTACGGTCTGAATTAATGCAAATAAAATTGGAGAATTTCGTAAACATATTAAAGAATGCTTGTATATTACACACAAAATTATTACAGTAGACCTTTGTTAATGAATAGAAATAAATAGGACTCTATATTTTAGTATGTACCAATAAAATTCACCTTTTTTCAAGTACAGTATCTATTGTTTTTTCATACTCTTAAATAAAATGCCATTAACAACATTTTAGTTACTTGTGAAGAAAACAGATACCTATAACATTTCCAAACAAGAAATCTTCAATTCTCTCCCTATTTGTTTTATAAAAACTGGAGTTTCTACTACAGGTTTTCAAGTCCACTAACTACTTAATTTAATATACATAATTGTTCCTGATCTTGTTGGGTAACATTATATTAATACATCTCCTTCCTACTCATATGTACAACAATGTTTTCAATGTACGGTCCTAAACATCTTTAAAATTTAGACAAAGTCTAATGAGCAATTAGACCTAACCTGAATTACTACATCTAAGAATATCTTATTCGGTCATTTAGCTTTATTTATATATTTAATGCATCTTAATTAGTACACTAACAGCACTGCTCTGTCTTACAGTAACACAACATGTTACACTAACTCAACAGAATTTCTTGTTTTCAGTTTAAGAAAGTTGAAATTGTGTATTTCTTTTCTTTTCCATTCACTTTTTATGGAAACGTGCTTTACATTAATATGTGTACCCTTACTTTATTACAGTCCTAAACATCTTTATCAACACTTTATATCGTTAAAAGTTAGACAAAGCGTAATGACCTATTTGGCTTAACCTGAATTTACATGACTTGGCTCAGAACAACTTTATTTTGGCAAATACAAAGGTGAAGACTCTGTACACCCTGGTTGCAATTTCTTTGGGGCTCACACCTGCTGCCAGGCTTAGTTCTATAACATAATCAGGAAGAAAGGAATCAGCTCGAACACTGTGGAAAGGCTTGTACACCATCACCAAGAAGATTAATGATGTCATCTACGAATAACTCATTATGCCATTTAGCTTTATTCTTAATTAGTACACTAACGGCACTGCTCTGACTTACAGTAACACAGTACATTACTCTAACTCTAAAGAATTTCTTGTTTTTAGTTTAAAAAGTTGAAATTGTGTATTTCTTTTCTTTTCCATTCATTTTTTGTGAAACGACCTACATTAATATGTGTACGCTTACTATATTGAAATCCAGTGTTCACTATCCAATAGTTAAAAATTGTGTGGAATTGTGAAATTAGTAACACTATGTACTAATGTGTGATTGCACTATGTACTATGTGTAATGTGTGTTGAATTTCTGAATTCCTTTGATTCGTTAATAAATTTTACTAATTTGTTTCTTTATGTCTATTGAATGATTTCTTATTAGTTTTTAAGCTTTGTGTTTTCATTATTCATTTGTAAATTCTTGGATTTTGTTGTCCATGACATGACCATTGGTTATACTAATTATCATTAAAACACACAGAGGACTGATCCTCTTTTGCAAGATCACAAGTATGTTTCAAGACCATTTGCAGGTCAGGTATGTTAAGTAGTTTTAACGAATTGAGTAAACGTTTTGATATGAATGAGGTTAAACTAGAAAGTAAATTCGAGGAACTAAGAAACGATATCAAGGGATTAAATAATGAAATGAAAAAACAAGATGAAAAGCGGGAAAGAAATAGATGTAAATCAAAAGAAAATAAAGAAAGCAAACCAAACCAGGCAAGTGGTTCTGATAGTGGAGGTAATAATGATGACGATACTTTTACATACAATAGCGTTAGTTTAAGTACAGATGGAATAATAGATGACGAATTAAGTGAAGATAGTGAAAATATAAGGGTTAATCATAATGAAGACACAGGTAAGTGTAGTGAGAATATAAATAATGAAGTAATGAAGAACAAGGTGAGTAATGTGGTTAAAACAAGTGATAATTATAATGGTGAGACAATAATGAATAATAATCAGGTGATGAATTACAAGGTAAGTGGCGGTGTTAAAATAAGTAATGAGGAAATATTACTGAATAAAAATAATGGTAATAAAGTGAATAATATTAGTGATAATGAGAGTAGAAAGTTAGTTGAGTTTAGAGGATTGTTAGTTAGTCTTTATGAGTTAGAAAGGGAGTATAAAATAGCTTAATTGTAGAGGGTGAACAGGGGGCAAATTTATATGGGGTTAAATGTGGAGCAAAGACTTCACTAGTGGTTTATGAGGATAAGAGATCCTCACTAGGACATTTGGGCGACAATGGGTCGGCAGGTGGTCAAATAAGTTTTTTGTGTATATCTGATAGGGCCAGATGGTGTTTAAATAATTTTGTTGTATTACCCTCTGTGTGGAGTGAAAATATGAAACTGGGTTCGGAAAGGGATTATAACGAGAGAAATAGAGTGATAGAGAGATATTTAAGTTGTATATAGGTTATAAAGGGTTAGTTGAGGAGATAAATAATGAAAGAATTATTATAAATAATAGAAAGTTACCTTGTGTAGTAGTAAACGATGAATATATCAATATTGATGATAAACATTTACCTGTTGGGAGAATTAGTGTACTTGTAGTAGCTGATAATTGTGATAATGATGTAACTCACCTGGGTTTAACAATAATTACTAATGGAGACTTGACCATACCTGATGTAGACATGACGTATGAAAAAATAATAATGAGGGATAACCCTGGGAATTATTATTATGGTAAAACGGATAAAAAAGGTTTCAATGGTTATCACACAAATGGTAATCATACAAGGTATGTAAACTAAAATAAATACAAGATGTAATCAAATTGAGGTAACCTTTTGTGAACAGTATAATGAAGTAACTTAGTGTTTTGATTATAATGTAGTCAAAATTTATGTAAGAGGATTTTATTAACGTAGAATCATTTTGAATATAATGTAATTAACGTAACTGAAACTGTTTCAAACAATGAGGTAATTAAATGAAATTTGAGTTGGAATGAAATTAATTTAAAACGTGAATTTTAGTAACGAATGTAAATTTGTTGTGATTGGAATTGTGAAATCAATGGTAATTGATTACAATATTTATTTAAATTGAAAATTGAAGGAAATGTTTGTGTTGAAGTGATTAGGAAGGTTTACAGTAAGATTGTTATGATTTATTTGCATTTTATGTAATCAATGTGTAATTTTGCGAGAATAATGTTTTGTCAAGGGAAAAAAGTACCAATATTTAATTTGTATGGTATTTATATGTATTACATGTAAGTATACAGTAAGTTTATATTGCCATGTGGACATTGTATTTTACGTAGGCCAGTTACAGGTTTGAGACTAATGCAAAACGTTTATGATGAATTGAAATTGAGGTGATAGTGTCTGAGCATGAACTCAATTAATTGGAGTTGAGCTAATCAATGTAATAGATGGACAATATAATAAATTTGAATAATTTATTTTTGACTTGAAGTAAACAAGGTGGTAATGTTTTGTTTGCAACTCGATGTAAAACCCAAGGTGAAAATTTTAGTTCAATGTAAACATGGTAATGGTTATTTGGAATGCTTATTACGTTGTATCCTGCTTATGTAACTGCGTACGAATGTAGAACAGCTGTCATTGTATATTAACAAACTAAATGAAAAAAACCGTACTTTATAAAAAATCTAACCAGTACTTTGCTAACCACGAACCAGTATGACTAAGAGGAAGCGAATCAGTTGGGGATATGGAATAATGGAAGGCCGTTTATTGATATTTTGATTGAATGTTTCAGAGTCAGGTGATACTGTGGTGACGTGCCTGTCTGATTTTATGGTGTTGGGATCTTGAGCAGAGAAGTCCAGTAAGGTCAGATAGGTGCAGCCACAGCCACCGGACTAGGGGGGTAGGTACCCATGATTTTAGTAAAGAGTTAAAGGGGGTTGTGGCGCTATATCCTCGCTGATCCTCTTAGGTTCTAGGCAATGAGAGTTTTTATGCTTTGGCATAAAACGTCTCATTGGGGGGGGGATTGTAACGGGACATATTAGGGACGGGAATGAATTTTGATAATTGAACATAATTCAAAAAGCAGTCAGGGTTCACCCTTGGTGTACCTCATTTTAACCAACTATACGTACCATGATATTATAAAACACCAAGTCTGTGTTTTGTCTCTGGAGTCAGCTAGTCCAGACGTATTACGTAACGACATACAGTTCGTGGCATCCGTAAATCACGGAAAAATGAAGCAAATGTGCAGCTTTCACCAGGCGGCAAAATATTGCAGAATTTGCTGGCCTAGCTTCTAGAACTTTTTAAAACCACCAATCAGGGCTTGAATGGGTGATCACGTGACCGGCCTCAAGCCCCGAGCATTGCGCCCTAACACAGATCAAGCGTCAGTCAACTCGTATCTTCAGACCGCAAATGTTAGAAAACAAGTGCAATACATATTATAAAAAGGAGGATATTGTTTTTACTTCCATGTTCCATAAGGAAATGGATGGAAAAAAAATTGCGTTCGAGATAAGGGTTGATTCTGATTGTACAACCCTCAAAACATGAAGAAAAGTCATTTTTTGAAAGATGCTGTGTGTAGAATTTTGTCTATGGCGGACGATAACTGCCGCAAATTCAAATAATTTTTTGCATATTGTAGAGGACTCAAGGTCTGTTGATTTTGGTGAAGATCGGTTAAGGAGAAGGGGTAGTTTATCTGCAACGTTTTATGTTTTAACAAGAGTAAAGTACTTAATTTTGATAAATAAAGTACCCTTAAAAGAAGGTCATAATTATACCACTGTAGAAAGGTAGATGATATATCTATAAATCAAAAGGGGTAGGGGGAAGTTGAAGGGAGAGGGGATTATTTTCTATAAATGAAAATAATAAGTGAAGGGGAGGGGTTAATTTTTTATATGTATGTACTACGTTATCGGCAACAAAGAAGTAGTTTGTTGATAAAATTCCTTCACGGGCTGTTTGGCTGTGGTCCAATGTTTTCTGCAAAACCAGACGTTTCGGAAGTGCCATCGACTGCCATCATCAGTGAAAATCGAGTGCACTAACGTGAGGTGGTATATGTTAGTGACCACAATTCTGTGGTTGAGGCTGAAGATAGAAATAGTTTCTGTGGAAATATTTCATTTCTAAAATGATTTTAAATATAAATCTTAAAACATGGAAGTCATGTATGGTTCTCCATACCGATATTTTAATTATTTGCATCAAATAGTATTATTGTTTAATAAATGTTCTATCCAGATCATATTATGTGTATGGAGTTCTGGAAAAATTAGACAGGCATAAAGTTTTGTTTGTTTATTGTAAACTGTATTATGTTTGGAAGTATCCCAAAGTAAATTTAACATTAGTCATGTCACTCAATGACGCCAGTCCAGTTTTTTAAGGCTAGGAGAATCCTTGAAATGTTTGGACCATCACTAGGTCATGATGGATCAAATCATCAAACTTCAGTTTGCTGTGAAAAACTGGCAGATTTGAGTAGTCACTTGATAAAGGATGGTGTTGTAAAAACAACAATTCTTTCAGAATTATTTTATGGCCCTGTCAGTCTGCAAATAACTATCACTCATTTAGACCTTCAGCAGATTTAAACTTTTCTTATTCGTGTTAGCAATATATCATGTAAAACTGCTAGAAGTATGGAATACAAAGACAAGTCGAGCATTGTACATTTTTAGGTTAGGTACACTTTACAAAACCTTTTCATCAGATGTTCAAAAGAGCAAGCGTGTAATTGTTGTTTTTCTTTTTTTTTTTTATAAGTCCCTTAGTAAGGTTTCTCAGCAACAGGTACTGGATGTCAAATTTGCTTCTAGGATATGTTTTATAAAGTAGTGGAAACTTGCTACTTGAACACAATACACTTGCACACAACATTCCAGAAGTCTGTTCTAAAAACAATTATAATCAACCTGCTGTTTCAACAGTACTAATAATGCAGCATGGCAAAATTTAAACCATTTTTGTTGGTCTGAATATTTCTTTCAAGCTGAGTATACCAAATATGTTTGTAATAGGTTTACAATTTAAGATGTGAAGTATATGAAGCCATTACTAGTACCTGTTCATTAGACAAGAAATTATAACTATAATTTCCATTAATTTTGTTAATGTTCTTTCCCATTCATTATTTAATTATTTTTTTACTATCAGGAAAAGTTCTGATGAAATTTCTGTACGTGTCATTTTTTTTCTCTCTCTCTCTCTCTGTTTCTCCCCTCTCATTTTTATTTATTGAAAAAACATAAAAACTGACACTCCTCTGTATGTGTCCACATTGCATCAAATTAAAAAAAATTAATCCAAGAAATTAAAAAAAAACTTGTAAACTGAAAACATTTGTTCTAATACAGAATTCAAATTAAATAAAAAAAAGGAATTGTGTGCGTGCTAGTGTGTGTGTGTTTTAATGGAGACATCTTCCCCCCTTGCTCCTCAACCCCTTTCAGAAAGTGAACGGACAGAACAATACCTGACCTGCAAATGGTCTTGAAACATACTTGTGATCTTGCAAAAGAGGATCAGTCCTCTGTGTGTTTTAATGATAATTAGTATAACCAATGGTCATGTCATGGACAACAAAATCCAAGAATTTACAAATGAATAATGAAAACAAAGATTAAAAACTAATAAGAAATCATTCAATAGGCATAAAGAAACAAATTAGTAAAATTTATTAATGAATCAAAGGAATTCAGAAATTCAACTGATAATCACACATTAGTACATAGTGTTACTAATTTCACAATTCCACAAAATTTTGAACTATCGGATAGTGAACATTAGATTTCAATATAGTAAGCATACACATATTAATGAAGGTCATTTCACAAAAAGTGAATGGAAAAGAAAAGAAATACACAATTTCAACTTTTTTAAACTGAAAACAAGAAATTCTTTAGAGTTAGTGTAATGTACTGTGTTACTGTAAGTCAGAGCAGTGCCGTTAGTGTACTAATTAAGAATAAAGCTAAAAGGCATAATGAGTTATTCGTAGATGACATCATTAATCTTCTTGGTGATGGTGTACAAGCCTTTCCACAGTGTTCGAGCTGATTCCTTTCTTCCTGATTATGTTATAGAACTAAGCCTGGCAGCAGGTGTGAGCCCCGAAGAAATTGCAACCAGGGTGTACAAAGTCTTCACCTTTGTATTTGCCAAAATAAAGTTGTTCTGAGCCAGGTCATGTAAATTCAGGTTAAGCCAAATAGCTCATTACACTTTGTCTAACTTTTAAAGATATAAAGTGTTGATAAAGATGTTTAGGACCGTAATACAGTAAGGGGACACATATTAATGTAAAGCACGTTTCCATAAAAAGTGAATGGAAAAGAAAAGAAATACACAATTTCAACTTTCTTAAACATAAAACAAGAAATTCTGTTGAGTTAGTGTAACGTGTTGTGTTACTGTAAGACAGAGCAGTGCTGTTAGTGTACTAATTAAGATGCATTAAATATATAAATAAAGCTAAATGACCTAATAAAATATTCTTAGATGTAGTAATACAGGTTAGGTCAAATTGCACATTAGACATTGTCTAAATTGTAAAGATGTTTAGCACCGTACATTAAAAACATTTTTTGGACATATGAGTAGGAAGCAGATACATTAATATAATGTTACCCAAGAAGATCAGGAACAATTATGTATATTAAATTAAGTAGTTAGTGGACTTAAAACCTGCAGTAGAAACTCCAGTTTTTATAAAACAAATAGGGAGATAATTGAAGATTTCTTGTTTGGAAATGTTATATCTGTTTTCTTCACAACTAAAATGTAACTAAAATGTTGTTAATGGCCTTTTTTTAAGAGTATGAAAAAACAATAGATACTGTACTTGAAAAAAGGTAAATTTTATTGGTACATACTAAAGTATAGAGTCCTATTTGTTTCTATTCATTAACAAAAGTCCATACTGTAATAATTTTCTGTGTAATATACAAGCATTCTTTAATATTTCATTCTTCGTATTGTTTAAATTAGCAGCCATCCTTACTATTTCTTTTATGAATTTGCTAACTGCTATAATTTTTTATTGTTCGACTAAGCTTTTCGTCATTACTGACATCTTCAGGTCTTAAACAACGAGGTTGTTTTAGCAAATTCATAAAATAAATAGTAATTCTTTAATATGTTTACGAGATTATCCAATTTTATTTGCATTAATTCAGACCGTAGTAACATTAAATTCCACTGTAACCCATTATTAATACTTAATCATTTGCGTGTTAACAGAAACTGCACACTGCTTTTTATTGCATTATGTTGAAAAAAGGATTTTAATGTACTTGTTTGGTTATACGTTCGATTGTACTAGGTTATACGTTCTAATAATGATCTTCGAATAAATACAGCCTTTAATGTTCTATACACTCTTTTATCCATACAATAAATACAGCCTTTGAAAGTACACTAACTAAGGAAATTTTTTGTAAGTCTAATTAATTTTAAAAATCTAAGGTTAATAAAGTTAATGGAAACTAATTTCTGTACTTCCAGTAAATACAGCCTTTTAATAAAATATGTACCAATAACGTACTAGGTTATACGTTCTAAATTGGAAGTAGGTTTAAATTCCGGTACTTCGAATAAATACAGCCTTTAATGTTATATACAACCTTTTATCCATACAATAAATACAGCCTTTTAATGTACACTAACTAAGGAAATTTTTGTTAAGTCTAATTAATTTTAAAAATCTACAAGGTTAAGTTACATTGTTAAAAGTAGACACAACCTACAAAAATCGTCTCTGTACCGTAATTATGTGCGATAAATGGAAACTAATTTCTGTACTTCCAATAAATACACCCTTTTCATGTACACTAACAAAGTAAATTTTATTTAAGTTACATTGTTGTACATAACATCCATAACCTGCCATTAGTTACTTGTGAATAAAACAGAGCTAGTAGAAATCTGGACACGGAAAAAAAGTACAAACGAGGAGACGGAAGTTTGACATTGCCGTACCATCATAAGCTAGATCCTCTATTTGAATTTATGGCAGTTATCGTTCGTCATAGAAAAAATTACCCTTGTTAAAACATAAAACGTTGCAGTTAACTACCCCTTTCCCTTAACCGATCTTCACAAAAATCAATAGGCCTTCAGTCCTTTACAATTCAGGAATGTGTGTAAAAAATATTTGATTCTGTTTGAATGTGCGGCAGTTATCGTTCGTCATAGAACAAAATTACCGTTGTTAAAACATAAAATGTTGCAGGTAAACTACCCCTTTCCCTTAACCGATATTCACCAAAAACAATAGGTCTTGAGATCTCTACAATTCAGGGCTGTATGCAAAACATTATTTGATTCTGTTTGAATTTGCGGCTGTTATCGTTTGCCATAGAAAAAATTCTAACACACACACACAAACACTTTGCGAAAAATGAATTTTTTTCATGTTTTGATGGTAGTACAATCAGAATCTGCCGTTATCTTGAACACGATTTTTTTCACCATCACCATACTTCCATTTCCTTATGGAACATTGAAGTAAAATATCGGTATGGAGAACCCATACGACTTCCATGTTCTAAGATTTATATTTAAAATCATTTTCGAAATGAAATATTTCCACAGAAACTACTTCTATCTTCAGCCTCAACCACAGAATTGTGGTCACTAACATATACCACCTCACATTAGTGCACTCGATTTTCACTGATGATGGCAGTCGATGGCACTTCCGAAACATCTGGTTTTGCAGAAAACATTGGTCTATGGCCAAACAGGCCGGGAAGAAATTTTAACAACAAACTACTTCTTTGTTGCAGATAACGTAGTACATATATAAAAAAAATTATCCCCTCCCCTTCAACTATAATTTTCGTTTATAGAAAATTACCCCCACCCCGTTCAACTAGCCTCTTCATTTATAGATATTTCATCTACGTTTCTACAGTGCATTATTAAGATCTTCTTATCAGGATGTAATGGGTCAAATTAGAAGGTTTTTTATTTTTTATTAATCTTGGTTTTGATTTTGTTAAAAGGGTACAATTCACTTCATATATGGGAGCTACCACAGTTTAATTTTATATTAACATAGATCACCCATTCAATCACTTTTAAATTGCCAGACTTCACCTGTAAGGAGCCTCCAGTACAGCAATGCAACATACACACAGTCAGTCAAAACAATTGCCAGACGCATTGCGCAATCACATAGCAGCAGCCTTGTGACACAGTCTCCAGTGTGTGCAGTTTGGTACCAGAGAGTAAGCAGCACCAGACAATAGAATTGTGAATTTAAAACAGGGGCCTCGGGTTTACAAGATAGGCCGTTAAAACAAATTTGGCCTATCTTAGAAAGTGTGAAAACAGTCATTAAAAAGTAACAGTGTACAAACAAAAAGTTTGCCGCCCAGTCGACAAGCAAAAGTTCCCGTTATCGGGTTGGCCTCTGTAGGCTCGTCACACATATTTGAATATTTTAAAGTTGTAGTACAGCAAAACTGTTAAGTGACCGCGGTCAATACGACTAGGGAGTCGGATCAAGTTTTTTTTTCTTCAGAACAGTGAAACCGTGTAACCGAACAATGCGTGTGCGGGAAGACCGAGTGGCCGGCGAAGGGGGCTTCTGATTTGCATAAATTGTTAAGGGGTTTTTTAATTTAGTATAAATGTGAGTGTGGCAAAGCTGGGCGGCTTTCTGTGCATATTTGTGTTTGCATTTTATGTTTGTGTCCTAGAAAAAATAAGGTAAGCCGTAGATTGTAAGTCATATTACAACAGAGTCACGTGTTGCACAACACCTGAAACATGTATTTACTAAATGTATGTTCTTAATTTCACTAAAGTAACAGTAAAACATTAAAATGGAAATTCTCTTCTTAAACTTGTGTTATGTAAATTATTTACGCAACCTTCAAAATTGTGCTTGTATCTTGGTGTTCGTATGAGACCCTGGACCCAAAAGAGCATGTCGGGATGGTAAGCGAAAGTCATTCTAGGTATTTCTATGTGTATGGTACTCAAAATAATTGTAATAAATAAATAGCTTCACATTTGGCGCCACGAAACAGGCACGAATTGCAAAAAAAAATAAAAATAAAATTCCATACCTACAAATGGGATACAAGCACAGTTGAGAGGTTAAGTAAAAAAAAAAAAAAAAAAAAAAACGTAAAAGGTACTTATGTAAAGTTATGCAAAAGAAGTAAAGAATAGTTGTTCACATAAGAAACAGAGTAAATACCAAAAAATAATAATAATAATGGAAAATACAGCAGAGAACGGAGTCGATTTGTCCGACTCGACTGTGATAAGTGAAACAGCTGAAGTTGACGAATCAGCCGCGATGAGTAGTCCTGAAATACATTCAACACCGAATGTAGGTCAAGACGATAAAAACATGAATGTGCATAACACAAATGAAAAAGATAATACAGAGGATTCAGGGATTCAAGCAACCCCGACCTCAACAAAATGTAACAAATTAGACGATGATATAATGAGTATATTAAGAACCATATCAATGGACATTCATGTACAGAATAACAAATTTAACGAATTAAATAGTCGCTTTGACAATAATGACATAAAATTAGATAAATTTGATAGTCGCTTTGACAATAATGACATAAAATTAGATAAATTTGATAGTCGTTTTGACAATAATGACATAAAATTAGATAGACAAAGTAGGGAATTAAATAATCGTTTTGATGAAATTGAGACCAAATTCAATGTAATGAATAGTCGTTTCGACAATAACGATATAAAATTGAATAAATTCGACGCTAAATTTGATTCACTCAAATTTGATATTGATGAGGTAAAAATGAAATGCGAAAATAGTTGTAACGAATTGAAACGAGATATTGAGAGAATAGTAGAGTCAGTAGGAGAACAGAGCAAAAGTAAAAATAATAATGACAGTAAGAAATTAACAAGTGATGACAATAATGTTGAAAATGAGAATATAATTAACAGTGTGGTAGTAGAGAGTAAGATAAATAGTAACAATAATATTGAAAATGGTATTGTAATTGAAAAGGTGGTATCAGAAGGTGATACGTTGAAAATAGATAGGGAAACAGTGAGTGAGAGAGAGAAAGTTATATGTAGTAACGAAGTTGTAATCAGTGTTGTTGAATTAGAAAAAGAATGGAAAGAGAGAGTAGATGAATGTGTAGGGCAGGGGGTAGATTTTCCCCTTATTTGTGATGAACCAGAGTGTTCAAAAGTGTTATTTTTGGGCAAGAGACCCTTATTAGTGAAAGATTTGAATTGTTTAATTTTGCTGAATAATTTTGTACCCTCTGCGTGGAATGATGAAAGTGTGATATGGTGTTATGATGATGAAAGATGTTTTGAGAGAGAGTTGTTGATAGATAACGAAATAGAATTATATAAACTAATGAGAGATTACAATGAATTGAAAGAGATGTTAGTTTATCTGAAATACTTACCCGTCAAAATAGAGAGTGAAGATTGTTTTGATAATACATGTTTAAATAATAATAATTTATTTTATGAAGAAAAAATAACTGACTTGATAACGAATATTACTGATGGAGACTTAACCGATGTACTTAATGTTGACCTGTTTTATGATTATTTTGGTAAGATGAATGAATTTGGTTTTTATGATGACGACACACAAGATTGTAATTTGTGTGTTAATGAAACTGAACAATGCTATATAAAACAAAGACTTATCTATGACGATGGAGGGTGAGCCTGAAATTCATAAATGAACAATTTCAAATAGGTTAATATATGGTAATGACCTAGCTGATTTTAGATATTGAAGTGCGATATAACTGAATAATTATTGATGAAGAATTGTAAATATATGTGTAGTGAAATTAATTGTATGCATTATAAAATGTTAGATAAACAAGGTATGTATGTAGCCGAAATTGTGATGACAAAAATAATATTAATATTTTGCATCTTAAAACAAAATAATACATTGAATCCTGTAATTAAATATAACTAAACCACTATAATAAACCTATAGTTAAATAATTATAAATAACTATGAATAATATAAAACAGTTAGTGGTAGTGGATAGATGTTCCCCACTTGTCCCAGTGGGGTTCGTCTATTTCAGGGACGCGCCCCTGCCCACGCGAGCCTTGGTTTTCTCCATGTACCTTTATTTTCGGAGGGAGCTTTGTCCCTACCTTTAGTCCTAGTTCTTGACCCTGTAATAATCCTTATCCCTTTTATCTTCCCGATTTCCTTAACCCTCCCCTTAGAGTAAACATAACAATAGTTACACAAATTGGCACACTTTTTGGAACCATTTGATTGCTTTAATTCTAAATACTACATTAGGGTAATCCTCAAAATTAAATAAACCGGTGTTATTTACGACTTGTAAACTCATCCCTTAATTAGGTAGGTAGTGGAGAAGTTTTGTGGCTGAGTAGACAAACGAAATAAAATTTTCTGTATAATCCAATAGAATCATGGTGTAGTGAGATGGGGTAGTAGATTAGTGGTTGTGGTCTGGTTATTATGTTTGGGAAAGGAGGCAGGTATAGAATTCAGTACCGTTAGAAGGGTATTTATTTATTGTTATAGAAGTGTGGTTCTGTTCATCTTCAATCGCATCTCGGTACACGATGATTCTGTACACATAAAGCACAACCTATTTACAGGTAATTAAGAAAAAATAATAAGTATAAATATTATAATAAGTATAATATTAAGTAAGTAAATAATTTTGGAAAATGTTCTAAAGTAAACTTATGTAACCAAAGGGTTTAATTATTATTTTTGTGGTACCTGCTATGTTAGGTTATGAGTACGGGATAATGGTAGTTGGAATGTGATTGTGGAGGAATGCAAAGAGAGATTAGAACCAATGATGTCATGTTTGTAAAACTTATTGAAATATTAAGAAAAACTGAACCATTTAATCACGCAGAATCATTTTGAAACTGTAATCAAAGTCATGGAAATTGTTTTAAATAAATAAATAATTTAAAAGGGTCAATTTTATTAATGAATTAAAAATACATCTGATCCGAATTGGAATAAAAATGTAAGAGACAAATATGTTATATAAAAGATTTATAAAACTTGAAGAGTGTAGTAAGCAGATATGGCAATATATGAGGTAACCAAAGTGTTTAGTCTATGAATGCTGAAACTGAGAATGTTTATAACTGTTGTTTATGAAAGCAAGTCTGGTACACACATGTAAACAGAAATGTTGTAGCCTGCTGAATCAGTATCTTGAGCAAAACCCTATTGTGACATAAAAGAATTGAAATTAAATTTTCACAGACAAAATAATAATGAGGTAATTATTGTAACTTACAGTTTGAGAAATTCAACACCATTAAATTGATTTGGTATTCAAATTGATGGAAACAATGATTTTAACAATGAACTTAAATTTTTTTTGAATTGTAAAAGTTTTTGGAAAAAAAAAAAAATGAGATGTATACAATTTCAAAATTAAATAAATTTTAGAATTAAGTGACCAAAAACAATTGTCAAGAGTTAGTATCAGTGAGCATGGGAACGTTTTGAAACAATGTGTAACAAAATATAAACTTTATATCAATACAAGAAGTGGGGATAATTTTGGGGGGTAGATTGGTGCTCAATGGAGTGATAGAACAATCAAAAATGCTTGTGCTCTGTTCAAATAATTATATGCTCAGACTCGTAATATAAGGTTCATACTATAATTTTAAAGGTATCATTTTATTGTTGTGTGTTAGATATAGTTGTTGATAAAATGTATTTTCATTATGTGTGTATTTTTTTTTCTAAGCCAATAATTAGACGCCTGGCAGGCAATCAACATAATAGAAGTAAGTGTTGATAATGTATTACATGTAATTGTTCAATTTTGATAGGTATTCATGGTGTTTTAATTATGTCAGGATATCAGCTGATCAGCAATAACATGTCACTGGTGTGTTAGTTATAAATGTTTTAAGTAATTGATGTTCCATATAATGTTTGATGTATTACCGATATTTTAAAGTAATGATAAAAATAATTTGCTAAAATGAGAAACAAAGTAACAATTTATGCCAGCTAATAAGAGATAATTTTTGGGTGATGCATAATTTTATGGGACACATATATCTGTCCAAGTTAAAATCAAAGTTGAATTTGAAATAGTAGAGATAATGTAATGTTGTTCCTGAGTTAATGTAATATAACAGAATTTTGTGAAATATAGACGTTGACACAGTTGTAATGGAGAATTTATGTAGAGTTTTGAATGATATATATTTATGTTTATAATTAATGAGGTTATTTTGTGTATTTGTAGTGAGGTAATGAGATTGAGATTTTTGGGGATGGCAATTTTGTATTAGGGGGTAGTGACAGGTAGGAGTTCGCAACAAGGGTTGGGACGGGATTAGAATAGATTTTAGTGAGGAAGGGCCGCCTTAGGTAAAATCCAGGGGCCAAATAAGGGAATTGAGTTTTGGGTAGGGGAAACACGTATCCTATGTACAAAGGGTTAGAGAGTATATTTTTTTTATATATGTAGAGAATGTGATGATTTGAGTTCAATGGTAAGTTGGGGTTAGAGTGTTTTGGGATAGATATTTTGGTAGAGATGGGTGTCATGATAATTGAAGTGATGAATATTAGAGTCAGAGAGTAAAGTTTATATATGTATACAGATCTAATACAGTAAATGAGAATAAATAATTTACATCACCCACAGTAAAGTATAGAGAGATTGTTAAATGAAGAGTAAGATTGTTAACTAAAGAGAGGAATTTATAATAAAGAATATACAATTGTTTATTTTTTTCAACCAGTGACAGAATTTTGATAAAATTTGGAAAACAAGATACAAGTAAAAATTGTTTATTTTAACTAATTTAAATGTCAACTTGATTATTATATTAATCCTTTGTTTGTTTTAAATATTTTATGTTACTATGTTTTGTATTTCAAGTTAGGATATTATAGATGTTCAATGTGTTTTCAGAAATCATACATAACATATGTAGGTCAAGGGGTTTTGGACTTGACCTAGTTTCGATCAGCTGATGAGGTCATACACCTACTGAGCTTGTATAGTAGGGAATTAATTTTATTTGTTTATTTAATCACTTTAAACCAGTTTTGAATAATTTCTAGATATAAATGAAACCTTTGAACAAAATGGAAATTTTTTTTGAATTTTAAAATTTTTGGGAATTTGAATTTTTTGAAGAAAAAAAAAAATTTTTGATTTTTCGCCTGCCAGCGAACGCATATTTTAGGTAGGGATTGTTTTATTATGTGTGTATTTACCACGTTTTGTTGTTTTGTTAATTGTTTAGTTTACTGATTTCTTGTATTGAACTGTATTGTTAGACTAAGACATGTTAGGTTAAGGATTTGTTCAAGTAGAGAAAACTCTTAATTCAAGTCATTTAAAAGGAAACAAAAATAATGAAGAGAATTTTTTTGAACTTTGAATTTTTTAAAACTTTTGTCAATTTTGAGGAATTTCTGTAATTTTTCAATTTCACAATGTATCATGTAATGTGAGTATGTGTGAGCCCAGTATTTGCTAAAGGCAGCCCAGCTTTCATAAAAGGGGAAACATATCGGCGGAGGAGCTGGAATAATTTTGGCCAGGGATTGAGGATTTTTGGGGGTGGTATGTTAAAAGGCGAGGTGCGCTGTGGTGCGAGTCTGTTCGATTTCTCGTTGTTGGGATCTCTTGCGGAGAAGTCCAGTGATCTCGTTCAGATGAGTCCATAGTCACTGAGCCAGGGGGGTCGTGTACCCATAAGTGTTAAGAACCAGGGGGTTGTTGGCACCAGTTCCTCACCGGTCCTCTTCGGGGTTTGTCGATGAGATTTCTTCTGTTATGAACAGCAGAATTCTCATCGAGGGGGTATTGTAATGGGTCAAATTAGAAGGTTTTTTATTTTTTATTAATCTTGGTTTTGATTTTGTTAAAAGGGTACAATTCACTTCATATATGGGAGCTACCACAGTTTAATTTTATATTAACATAGATCACCCATTCAATCACTTTTAAATTGCCAGACTTCACCTGTAAGGAGCCTCCAGTACAGCAATGCAACATACACACAGTCAGTCAAAACAATTGCCAGACGCATTGCGCAATCACATAGCAGCAGCCTTGTGACACAGTCTCCAGTGTGTGCAGTTTGGTATCAGAGAGTAAGCAGCACCAGACAATAGAATTGTGAATTTAAAACAGGGGCCTCGGGTTTACAAAATAGGCCGTTAAAACAAATTTGGCCTATCTTAGAAAGTGTGAAAACAGTCATTAAAAAGTAACAGTGTACAAACAAAAAGTTTGCCGCCCAGTCGACAAGCAAAAGTTCCCGTTATCGGGTTGGCCTCTGTAGGCTCGTCACACATATTTGAATATTTTAAAGTTGTAGTA
Organism: Magicicada septendecula; assembly: GCA_034769895.1. Classification (NCBI taxonomy): domain Eukaryota; kingdom Metazoa; phylum Arthropoda; class Insecta; order Hemiptera; family Cicadidae; genus Magicicada; species Magicicada septendecula. The sequence goes on from CM068372.1 coordinate 429,018,362, forward strand.
CAGCAAAACTGTTAAGTGACCGCGGTCAATACGACTAGGGAGTCGGATCAAGTTTTTTTTTCTTCAGAATAGTGAAACCGTGTAACCGAACAATGCGTGTGCGGGAAGACCGAGTGGCCGGCGAAGGGGGCTTCTGATTTGCATAAATTGTTAAGGGGTTTTTTAATTTAGTATAAATGTGAGTGTGGCAAAGCTGGGCTGCTTTCTGTGTATATTTGTGTTTGCATTTTATGTTTGTGTCCTAGAAAAAATAAGGTAAGCCGTAGATTGTAAGTCATATTACAACAGAGTCACGTGTTGCACAACACCTGAAACATGTATTTACTAAATGTATGTTCTTAATTTCACTAAAGTAACAGTAAAACATTAAAATGGAAATTCTCTTCTTAAACTTGTGTTATGTAAATTATTTACGCAACCTTCAAAATTGTGCTTGTATCTTGGTGTTCGTATGAGACCCTGGACCCAAAAGAGCATGTCGGGATGGTAAGCGAAAGTCATTCTAGATATTTCTATGTGTATGGTACTCAAAATAATTGTAATAAATAAATAGCTTCACAAGGATACTTTATTTATCAAAATTACGTACTTTAATCTTGTTACAACAAAAAATGTTTCAGGTAAACTACCCTTTCCCCGTAACCGATCTTCACCAAAATTAATAGGCCTTGAGTCCTCTACAACTCAGGCACATATGTAAAAAATTATTTGATTTTGTTTGCATTTACGGCAGTTATCATTCGTCATAGAAAAAATACCCTCATCACAAAACGTTGCAGGTAAACTACCCCTTTCCCTTAACCGATCTTCACCAAAATCAATAGGCCTTCATTCCTTAACAATTCAGGAACGTACACAAAAAATATTTGATTCTGTTTGAATGCGCGGCAGTTATCGTTCGTCATAGAAAAAATTACCCTTGTTAAAACAAAACGCAGGTAAACTACCATTTTCTCTTATCCGATCTTCACGAAAATCAACAGACCTTGAGTTCTCTATAATTCAGGAAGGTATGCAAATAAAAATTATTTGATTCTGTTTGAATTTACGGCAGTTATCGTTCGTCATTACCCTTGTTATCACATAAAACGTTGCAGGTAAACTACCCCTTTCTCTTAACTGATCTTCACCAAAATCAATAGGCCTTGAGTCCTCTACAATTCAGGGACGCATGCAAAACATTGTTTGATTCTGTATGAATGTGCGGCAGTTATCATTCGTCATAGAAACAATTACTCTTATTAAAACATAAAAAGTTGCAGGTAAACAACCCCTTCCCCTTAACCAATGTTCACCAAAATCTATAGGCCTCTAGTCATTCACAATTCAGGAACGTATGCAAAAAACTATTTGAATGTGCGGCAGTTATCGTTCGTCATAGAACAAAATACCGTTGTTAAGACATCAAATGTTGCACGTAAACTACCCATTTCCCTTAACCTGTAACGGTACAGAACTGGGTGGTAAAGAATATTAAAATGTTGTCAATTCATACAGTGTACAACCTCTTGGGACCCCTGCTTTCACAAAGCTGCATACAATGTTATTGAAAGTTGTTTATGTCTGGAGCCAGCCCGGCTAGAAGTATTACGTAATCGCTGGCAACTCAGTCTCTCTGTGAATTACAGAAAAACACGTAATCGCCACAAGCCAGTTTTCATCAGGAGGCCACAGTAGTCGGTCATCGCTAGACCGCTAAAGTATATACAGCAGAGCCGCGCAGGGTAGTAAAGGAGCGCATGGTTCTAGTAATCAGTGTGTGAACAATATAGCAGTCAACTCATATTTTTCAGACTGGGCGGTCATAAAAAAACAACAAGTGCTCGAGCAATTATACAGTCGGCCGACCAAACAACTAGTATCAGTATAATTTAAAGAGTGGTGATGGATGGTCACAACAATGCCGAAAATTGACTAAAAAACTAAACGCGGACTAAAAAAAAAAAACTAAACGCGGACTAAAAAAAAAAACTAAACGCGGAGTGAACCGGAAGGTTGAACAGACAGTGACTGTGCAACTCCCAGAGACACACTCAGAACGGTTAAGTACCAGCAATAATTAATTGGCCAAAACTCTTAAATTTTATAGTTATAACGGGTAAAATACCTCACAAAATTAACTAAATGAAATAAAAGCATGAGAGAGAGAGAGAGAGAGAGAGAGAGAGCGTAATATTGAGTACGGATGTACAAATCAAGGTACTGGTTTCATAACATTAATTACTGAGTTACAGTTTGTAGCAATCAATTAATTGTAAAACTTTTGAATAATGTTGATGTTATAAAGGGATGACGCAAAAATAACTGTAGTCAATTTTTAATATCACTCTCATGTATTAAGTAATTAAGAGATTTGTTTTGTACACCAGAAAGTATGTTAAACCAGATTTGTTCAACAGAAAGTAGATCGGGAAGTTAACTAAAGAAAAATAAATAAGAGTAATTCCTAGCATAACATGTGTTAGCTTAATGATTTCGCAACTCAAACCTAAATAATCCCTCTGCAACTGTTTTCGTCGATACGACCCTGGATGCTACCCAAAGGTAACAAAAAGTCTAAATCTTATAAATTTGTATCAAACTTTATTAACTGCATAAAAGTGTAAAGTAACAAGTGACGTCCGAACTAGGGACGAATTTATTATTTGCGTAAAAACGAAGAGTTACAAGTGGCGCCCAAACTGGGACAGTTTGTACAAATTAATTTTTGTACAACCTACGCCTATTCGTGGGTGTAGGAGATATGGTTGGAGGTTAAGTTGTATTACGTATAAATTAGAGTAAAGATCTATTAAGTAATACAACCCCTAACCACTCTTGCAGGCCACGAGTTCGCATGAAAGATCCTGGACCCCGGGCAGGTAAGCATTTGGGAAATTGTGAACATTAAATATTTTATGGATAATAAATAAAGTTATTTGCAATTTACTAGTAACTTTACAGTGGCACCAGAACAGGGACTCGATTTTATTATTTGAGAAGATTATTATGGTTACAAGTGGCGCCCGAACAGGGACGATTTGTATGATTTATTATAATCATACAAATTAGACCTAATTCTAGTTGCAGAGAAGGGTTATTTGGGAGTGAGGGTGGTTGTGTAGGTTAGAAAGCATAATCGTATATGTAAACACTATAATATACAAAATGGAAAATAAAAATAAAATAAATATGACCGACTCGACAGTTACGAGTGAGTCAGGAGACCATGTAAATCCGATTATGGTCCAAGAAAATGTTCTAACTGAATCAGCTGTTACGAATGATTCGGGGCTGAAGACGACTCCAACCATAGTTAACGAAAATAATGTAAATGATTCAATTATAATTAGTAACGCGGGAGCAAAATCTACGCCCGTGATAACTAGAATAAAAGAAAGAGAATTGTCAATAGATGATCTATTTAACTTGATAAAAAGTAGTTTCAAGGAACAGCAAAGTAATTTTGATGAAATGAAAAGTGATAATGAGGTTAAATTTAATGAAGTAAAAAGCCGTTTTGACATAAATGATCATAAATTTGATGAAGTTAACAATAAGTTCGATGTACAAAATGCAAAATTTAACGAACTAAGCAGTAGTGTCAATGAAGTAAATATTAAGTTAAATGAACAGAAAATTAAATGTGAAAGTAGTTTTAACGAATTGAGTAAACGCTTTGATATGAATGATGTTAAACTAGAAAGTCAATTTGAGGAACTGAAGAGTGATATCAATGATAAGAAGTCACAAAACTTTAACATTGATACAGGTATAAATAATATTGATGAATGTTTCCAGTCAATTATAAAACGAATGAAAGATGATGTAGATCAGCGATTCCCAAAAGATGGTCCGCGGACCCCTGGGGGTCCGCGAGGAGTTTGCAGGGGGTCCGCAGAGAACTGGTAAAAATATTTATATAAGAAAATTTTTATAACTTATATTCGATTTAGTCTACTTTCTTTTTATTTTGATAAAAAATAATTAATGGTAACCATTAAAAAAATTAAATTATTCCAGATTAATCTGTACGTAGAGTAGTTACAGTAGGCCTAAGGAAGTAAGTAGCACAAGTAACTAGTTGAGTCGAGCTTAGAGGTGTGGTGCAGAGGGTGCTGCGATTGTTGATGTTGGCAGGTCGGCTACAGTAGGGGAAACGCGCATGCGTGCACTTTCCCTCCAGCGCCACAGCTCTTCACGCCATCTCAGTAACAGTTGACAACCCGTAGTTGAGTTTACATTCGTGCAGTGAAGACGTGGCATTTTTCTGTATTTCCTGCATGGCTTGAGAACAAAGTATGGATCGTTGTGTAACAGTACATAAAGGCCCGTTATCTTAATTATGGGGTTGAGGGTGTTTTATGATGTTTTATTGTATCAAAGTTAAATAAAGTATGGTTAGGTACATTTGCCCTGTGTGTGAACAAACAACGCATATTCAGTAAGAGGAGAATAATTCCAAGGTCACCGGTGGACAAGCCAAGTCGAGCAGATATAATGGCGGTGTGAGCGGAAAAAGACTTTTAACAATTCTTATTGGTTCACAAGGCTGTATCGTCATTAATAAACGACAATGACGCAGAAACAACAGCGTATGAAACAAGGCGTTGGCCGAGAGAACAAAAGACGGTGACGTCAAATGCACTAATACGTACCCAAATCTTACATATAACCAGTTCTCAGTCCATTACAACACATCAAAGTGTGAACACGCTAAATTTGTGGCTGGCGCAGTTTTGCCAGTAAAAGTGCTTATTAATCAATCTAAAATGTAATTAACAGTAACTACTATGTAGCATTGCTAACTGCTACCTAAGATGTTTAAGTAAATTCAGTGTAACAAAAGAACAGACAAGATTATGAAAGGCGCCGAACATCTGGCTAGAACCGGAGGACATCTGAAGGGAGACCGCAACTACTAATCAGGAAAGTGCAACTTAATTAACTGTTATTCTTTTGGTGAAAATGAGCTCTAAATTATAAATCAAAATTTACAAAAGGTACCAAGAATTAGATGGGGTAAATTGTGTGTGTGTGTGTGTGTGTGTGTGTGTGTGTGTGTGTGTGTGTGTGTGTGTGTGTGTGTGTGTGTGTGTGTGTGTGTGTGCGCGTAAGAATATGTCTGTACTTATAAATTATTAATCAGTAAATCGAGGCATTGGTTTCTGTCCTTTTATAAATGGATAAATAATAGAGAGAGAACTGCAGTCTCTTTGAGATGTATGGTAACAAACCATGTATACAATCAAATCATGAAATAAGTGAAACTCTGTATTAGTAACAAAGCGAAAAGAAGTAGAAATCATTTTGGTTGTGATGGTAAGGCGCCATCTTTGTTTTATTGTAAAAAGTAACTAATAAAAAGATAGAATATTAAATCAATCATATGTCCACACAAACGTTGTTAAAATTATTGTTTCGAAAACCTCTATTGTTTCTGAATCTCGCTGAGAGTGAACCCTGGCCCCTAGAGAGGAAATTCAAGTTGAGTATAAACCACGTTCTAAGAGCGAGAGTGTTATGGTAAGTATATATGTTTTATTGTATGTTATTAACATAAAAATAAAAATAAAAAAGAGTAAGACGACAGTTGGTTAAAAAGTGGATGTTTTAAACGTAAAAGGACAATAAGTGATGTTGATGTAGAAGAAGAACAGACTTCATCTTACAATGATATTGAGCCTACAAATGAAGTTCCCACTTCTAAAGTTTCTAACCTTAACCCTAACGTTAACAGTGTGCCGACAACAGTGAGTTATGGTTCAAAAATTAGAAAGTATGACAGTGAATATTTGCATTTAGGCTTTACATATATTGGATCTGAAGATAAGCCGAGGCCTCAATGTGTTATTTGCCTGCAAGTTTTGTCCAACGAGGGTATGAAACCCACAAAATTGCGCCACCATCTGACACCAAACATCCTGAATGTAAAAGTTGGTCAGTAGAGTTTTTTAAACTTAAGCTAGTTGAGTTAAAAAAATCTCAAAATGTTATGAAACAAACTAGCTTGAATATTAATGAAAATGCAACCTTAGCTTCTTACCAAGTTTCTGAGCTTATTGCCAACTCTGGCAAGGCACACACAATTGGAGAGGAACTAATTCTGCCTGCTGCAGTAAAAATGTGTCAAATAATGCTTGGGGAATCAGCAGCTAAACCAATTGGTACAATTCCCTTATCAAATAATACGATTCAAAGGAGAATTTCAGATATGTCAGAAAATATTCAGGAAAATATGTTCTTAAAGTTATGTATGAGCGATATGTTCGCTTTACAAATAGACGAAAGCACTGACATAACCAACAAATCCACTATGCTCGTTTTTGTTCGATTTATTTATGAGTTTCAGTTTATGAAGATTTTTTATTTTCCTGTGAATTGATGCAAACAACAGGAGAGGTCATTTTCAATGCCATTGATCAGTTTTTTTCCAAACATGGCATTAGCTGGGAACAATGTGTTGGTCTTACTACTGATGGCGCCGGGTCAATGTCTGGCTATAAAACGGGACTATTCGGTCGGATGATGACCGTAGCACCACATGTTAAGTGGACTCATTGTTGTATTCATAGGGAGGCTCTGGTGGCAAAAAATATGCCTGATATGCTTCAAAATACTTTTCAAAAACTTGTTAAGATTATAAATTTGATAAAAACAAGAGCTCTTCAATCCAGGCTTTTCGAGGCCCTATGCAAGGATATGCAGAGTGAACATGTTCAGCTTCTGTTGCATACCGAGATACGATGGCTCTCCCGGGGCAAGATTCTTAAGAGATTTTTTGAGCTAAGAGATGAAGTTCAGATATTCCTTTTAGAAACAAAATTTTCAAATTCACTTAGTGATATTTCTTGGCTTTCCATAGTGGCTTTTTTAACAGATGTTTTTGAGCATTTCAATGTGCTGAATTTCAGTTTGCAAGGAAATTACTTAGAAAAAGATATCTTCAGAGTTGAAGATAAGATTGAAGCAACCATTAAGAAGTTTGAAGTATGGGCCAAACGAGTTGAAAAGAATTCGTTTACAAACTTCCCAACTCTAAAACAGTTTTTGGAATCTAGTTGTGAGAAATTATCTGAACAAGTGAAAATTGAATTATCAGTGCATCTCAACACCTTGGCAGGCAGACTGAGAGAGTATTTTCCTGCACCAGATCTTAAAAACAATTGGATAGAAATCCATTCACCAGCAAAATTGAAGACCTAAATTTGACCGAAGAAGAGGAAGATCAACTTATTGATTTGTCAAGCAATGGAACGTTGAAAACTGTTTTTAATACTGAAAAAATAATAGAATTCTGGCTGACTGTACAACGGGACAGAAGGAATTAGCTCTGAAGGCATTAAAACATTTAGTTCCATTTTGCACAACCTACACATGTGAACAGGCTTTCTCAACGGTCTGTTTCATGAAAAATAAATATAGAAATCGGCTCAACGTTCATGACGATTTCTGTGTAAATATCTCCAGAATGCGGCCCAATCTTGAAGAAAATTTGAGTAAAAAAGATATATTTCACCGTTCACACTGAACAGTTGTTACATGTACATAGTGATTATTTCAATACTGAGACTTATTATCACTAAAATGTATGCTAGCTTTTTAAATATTGAATGCTTCGTTACAAAGTATTAATTGTCCAAGTGAACAAGTAAAAATTGAATTATCAGCGCATCTCAACACCTTGGCAGGCAGACTGAGAGAGTATTTTCCTGCACCAGATCTTAAAAAACAGTTGGATTAGAAATCCATTCACCAGCTGATGCGGATTTTTTAGAAAATGCATATGGCTATTTCCTAAGTAGTGAGTAATTGCAATGTGTTCTAGGACTAGGAGAACTGTGTGTTCATTTCAAGTTTAGTTATATGACATAAGTTTTTTTAAACTGAAGAAAGTGTTTCTTGGGATTCCAACTGTATTTGTAATCTTTGTACAATAAAAGCAATTTAAGAAATATTGGTAGTTATTTTAACTCCAGAAATTTTGCTTCAGTTAGGCGTTAGGTCGTTAGGACACACTGAATTAGCAAAAATTATATTATATACTATATTATAATTATAATTCACTTGGGGGTCCGTGACTGACTGGTATTTGGGAATCGCTGATGTAGATGATATTAGAAAAAGAAGAGAGAGTAGAGAAAGTAAAATAAACCGGGTAAGGGGTTTTAGTATTGAAAATAGTAGTAATGAGATATTAGAGAATAAAATAATCGGTTCTGATAAGGAAGATAGTGAGATGAGACTATATGTAGTAATCATGATGATGGTAAGTTAAGCGCTAATGAGAATATAAACGAGGTAAGTGAAAATAACGGAAATATAAATGATAATGGTGTTAATCTTAGTGCGTAGGCTTTCACGGCCGGTGTCATTACGATTATTTCCCGGAAGTTTTAGTAAATAATCGTGATAATGGTGTTAGTTTAAGTGTCAAACAAGTGACAGTAAACAAGGTGAGTAATGTGGTTAATACAGTGAATAATATTAGTGATATTGAGAGTAGAAAGTTAGTTGGCGTTAGTAATGGAGTAGTGATAAGAATTGATGAGTTGAAGAAGGAATGGAGAGATCGTCCAAATTTAGAGTGGGTACAGAGGGTAAAATTTTTCTGTGATGTTGGTGAAGCAGAGACTTCACAAGTGTTCTTGGAGGATGAAAGTTCCTTGATAGTTTTTGTAGAAGACAAAAGGTCTTCAAAATGTCCCGTGGTTTTTAGTGTATCTGGTAAGGCCAGATGCTGTTCTAATAATGCGGTATTGCCCTTTGTGTGGAGTGAGAATGTGACATTGGCCTGGGAAAGTGATGAGAGAGAGAGAGAGAGAGAGAGAGAGAGAGAGAGAGAGAGAGAGAGAGAGAGAGAGAGAGAGAGAGAGAGAGAGAGAGAGAGAGAGAGAGAGATCAAATTAGTAATGTATATCTTACTGTCTGTGACTTACAGCAAAATGTTCACATTAAAATTGACATGTTTCGGGACCTTGTCCCATCATCAGAATTTAAAGTTGTCTTCCTATCCCATCGTGCGATGGCATAGTCGTCGAATATTTCCAAAAATATTAAAACACATTATAAGTAAAACAAAATAAGAATAACTACAAATAGTGCGCACAACGGTGTACACCTTAAAACCGTTGTGCGCGCTATTTGTATAGTTATTCTTATTTTGTTTTATTTACAATGTGTTTTAATATTTTTAGAAATATTCGACGACTATGCCATCGCACGATGGGATAGGAAGACAACTTTAAATTCTGATGATGGGACAAGGTCCCGAAACATGTCAATTTTAATGTGAGCATTTTGCTGTAAGTCAGAGACGGTAAGATATACATTACTAATTTGATTATCAAATACATGGCTTGGTACTATAATCGGAAATATTCCATAAATAAGAGAGAGAGAGAGAGAGTGGTAGTGATATTTAAGTTGAATAGAGGTTATAAAGGGTTAGTTGAGAAGTTAAATAATGAGAGAATTATTATAAATAATAGAGACTTACCTTGTGTAGTAGCAAACGATGATCATATTGAGGTTGATAATAATAAACACGTACCTGTTGTGAAAGTTAGCATACTCATAATAGCTGATGACTATAGTAATGAAAGTATAAATTATTTAAATGTGACAGAAATACTGACGGAGACTTAACCGAAAATACTGATGTAGCCCTGGGAATTATTATTACGGTAAAACGGATAAACAAGATTTAAATGGTTATTATATAAATGGTAATAATATGATGTATAAAAATAAGAATGAACAATGTTATGTGAAAATCAGACAAATTTTCGATGATGGTGGTTAGATAAACAGTGAATGAACATTTAATTATTTGAGTTAATGGTATAATTACTTGGCTTACTTATGTAATGAGGTGGGGTAAACAATGAAATGATATGACGAAAAATTGTAAATAAATTTGTATTGGTGTTAAATGTATGGTATATTAGGTTTTATTGCTGGTATGTATATTGTTTGTTTTGTGTGACCAATGTTTACAGTTAGGATGGAATGGATAATAATAATATTTTATGTTGATGAATAATTGCCATAGATGAATTTTATTATGAAATAAAATAAATATAAGATGTAATTACTAAATGGAGGTGATTTGTTTTGAATAATGTAATTAAAGTTAAATTGTTTTGATTGGAGTTGGAATTACACTGATTTAAAATGTGAATTTTAGTAATGAATTTAAATTTATTTTGATTTGAATTATGATTGGAATTGTAAAATAAATGGTAATTGATTAAAACGGAATGACTAAAATATTTATTCAAGTTGGAAAATTGAAGCTAAGATGGTCATATTTGTAAATTTTATTTAAATTTAAAGGTGAAATGTTGGTGTCATATGTAATATGGGTTATGTTGTTCGCCATCCACAGTTTGTTTAGTCTTCTCTTGATTTCATGTCTCGAGTCCTCCTATCGCGCATTTTGCTACGCCTTCACTCCCATCATACATACCGTCATTGTGGTCATTCGTAACATGAATCGCGGCAAGCTTTACGAGTCTCTTTTTGACGTGTATAAGAAGGCCTACCCCGACAGGCCGAAAGTGAATCTCCAAAATGACTGCAATACCTTCTGGGCGGAAGCAAAAAAGGAGTGTGGCAAGGATGATTCGTCTTTTGACGCTAAGATTAGTGTGAAAGTGAAAGAGCTTTTGATGAGAGGGACTAATAAGAAAGTCATGGGTTTGTTTCGTATTTTACTATACATTCCGCGAATGTGAAAACTGCAACACATGCACCTGCAACAATCACGGCTCCGGCTGTGTCGACCAGTCAGCTCACAGTTAGTGATACACCTAAAAAAATGTGAGATCGGAGACTCTGAAAATGAAAAAAGGCGTACACCTTCACAGGATGTATCTCAGACGATGATTGCGAATTTGCAAGCCAAAATTTGTACTTTACGTAATGAAATTGATAGTGGTCTTGCATGCGACGACTCTTCTAAAGAGTTGAAATCTCTCAAGAAGGAACTGAACAGTGAAAAAAAATGCTTTAAAAAGGAAGAAGTCAAACGCAGCGCGTCAAAAAACGTGTCGTAAGAAAAAAAAACAGAAATTGGTCAAAATTTGCCATGAGCATCCTGACATTTCAAAACAGCTAAAATCTAGAGACGCTTCAGGTAGACCACGTACCGAAGAGGAACAACCGGGCCTTCTAAAGGCAACCTGTGATCTCGCGATGTTCGGCGGGGGAGCCCAGGCAAGATGACAATCTGAACAGGTGCGAAGCTGCAAGACGCTTGATGATTTAAAAGATGCTTTGGAGAAAGCCGGATTTCATTTAAGTCGGAGTGGGCTATATTTGCGACTGCATCCCCGTCGTTCTGACACATTGGAAGGTAAGTCCTCAAACTTCTGTACTGTTAAATTAGAAAATTTAAAGCATTAAACTACATAGGTACACCCATCGAAATTTTATACTCAATTTTTTAACCTAATTAAATTTTTAAGAAATATTTTTTAGTAAATAAAAGAAATAGACGGTGGACTTGATTGACTTTTCTTTGCTTTGTCGCAGGCAAATGGCATGTTATTACCGTGCCGGTAAAGCTGTGCAAGGCAAGGGCAGATGAGCACAAAAAGCACGCCGATACAGCATTCTGCACTTCTACTATTCGTGATCTGGAAACTTTAGCGTCGGTTTTGGGACCTCAGGAGGTTTTTTTCTTGTCTCAAGCGCGACAAGAGCAGAGTTCCTCTCGGCATCACGGCTGCAAATGCTCAGAGCCCGATGCTCATGCATTTAGAATACAGAGTGACGCTGCCAGACCATGATTGGGTCGTCGCGGAGCAGCATAAACTAATACCTTCAGTATATGCCGGAATCAACATTACCAGCGCCAATGGTGAGGGAGATCCATGATGCGCTACCTACTCTGGTCCCACCCATATCTCGATTAGGAGTGGAAAACATTGTAGTTCTACTGCGGAAACGCATGAGGAAGATTTAAAGGAACTATTGATTTTAGATAACTTCAAGCCATTGATGACACCAGATGGTTCTACAAACCCGGTTATGATAGTTACTGTGGATGGCAGGCCTGATGAGAACCCAAGGTATCAACGGGTTATTGCCTGTGCTGTCAAACATTTTAAAGACATGGACCTCGATGCAATCTTCATAGCTACAAATGCACCAGGCCGGAGTGCTTATAACCGGGTTGAGCGCCGCATGTCGCCGTTGAGGCAAACTCTATCAGGTACAGTTCACAATTATAGTGTCCGTATTTCTAAACTCGTATTTCTGAAAATTTCAAAATGCTAGTTTTCATTTTTGTTTGCTTAATTTAAGAGTTTGTCTTTTTCTCAGGTGTCGTTCTGCCTCACGATTACTTTTGGTCACACTTGGACGATCGCGGAAGAATGGTCGATAAGGAGAGGGAGTGGCAAAATTTTGCCGGAAAAGTACTGGCAAAAGTTTGGTCAAGTTTAGTCTTGGACGGCTACGAGGTTTCAGCGAAGTATGTTGTGCCTGCAGAGCTACCAACAGCAACGTTGGACGACGTAGATCCTATATGGTACAGCAACCACGTCCGGGAGGCCCAATATTTTCTGCAGATTGTGAAATGTACTTCCGAAGAATGCTGCGGAAAGTCATTTCTGCCGGACGGATTTCTACCACCACCATACGGGTTAATCCAGACAGCAGATGGATTGGAGGTCACCGATGCAGCAACAGGTTAAGGTAATTACTATTGAAAATTCCTCTGAACTCAAATATTTTGCATAAGAAGAAAAAATAAAAAAATCTTTGTGTACAACTTTTACAATTTTTAATGTTTTTGTTTCCTCTTTTTTGTGCATGCAGAGGGTGACAAATTCGCACCGCTGTTGCTCCGGCGTACTGCAACCCTCAAGCCATCATCAAGGCAATTTAAGCACATACCCTATGATCTTAATTGCCCTTCGGTCAAACCTCACTTGTCTTCGAGGACCTGTCGAGTATGCGGCCTGTTCCATGCATCTCAAAAAGCCGCAAAACTACACCTCTCAAAAGTGCATAAAGATGCCGGCAACGCTCCATCTGTTGAAAAGGTATGTCGTAACAGTCCATAAAAACCTGTAAAAATGTTCATAATATTCTATAATGTTATATTATAATGACTTTTCGTTTTTATCTCTCAATCTAACTAGGTGAGACCAACGCAAGTAGTAGCGCGACGAGCAAAAGAGCTACTCGCGTCATTCTGTGACAAAACAACAGGTGTAGAGCACCAGAACTGGCTGGATGAAGACGACGTGGACTCTTCATCGGTCCCACTTCCGCCTCTGCTTGATGGATGGAGAAAATGACACCGTTAGCATCATCCCGTCACTAGAGGAATGGTGCAAGCAACCGTGGCAAGACGACACTGAGTAAAAAAGTAAAAATGTATGACTTATAGTCTAATCCGCCTATGCGGATTTTGTTGTATTTAATTTGTTTAATAGTTTTAATTAAATTAAATACGGTACTTAATTTAATTTAATGTGTTTAAAAGTAGTTGTAATAAAGAAATAACTTATAATTGCTGGTACGTAATTTTTCATTGAAGATCGCCGACTTCCAACAAAGAAGGGAAAATAAGGGGGGTCTGACCCACCGTGGTGACGTAATATTATGGGGGGAATTCGCCGAGTGTGACAAATTGTGACAAGGGAGGGGGGGTCCAAAATGCCGAATTTTGTGGTGACGTAATATATGGACGGCGCCTTACAGGTGCTACCTCTACAAGCAGGAAGGAGGAAGTAAGTTTACAATTGGCGACCCTGCCAGGATTTTTGCGGGTGTTTAATTACGCGAAATATGCTCAACGGAGGTTGCAGTGATTGGGAACGAGTGTAGGTGGCGTAATTAACAACACATAGTTAAAATAAGAATTTTGTGTCGAAATAAACAAACCTCTTGAAAATCAATAATTAAAAATGGCAGATAAAAATAACGAAGTCAGCATAACTGACGAGACGTTTATGAGTGAGATGGGGGTCCGCTCGACTCCAGTGAGCCAGCTCGAGGGAAGTTCCACCGAGTCAGTTGATTTAAATGGCTCAACACCCATCTCAATCAGACACGAAAGTAAAACCGATGAAATTAAAGATATAATGGCAATGATGCAGTTGCTATTAAAGCAACAGAACAGTTTTCAGAGTGATCTAAATGTTAAATTAGAAGAACAAAAAATTGAGACCCATAGTAAAGTTGACAGTTTTCTGAGTGATCTAAATGTTAAATTCGAAGAACAAAATATAAAAAATGAAATGAATTTTAAAAATTAGAACGAACAATTACAAGATGAAGTAAACGAAAGTAGAAAGAGAAAGGAGGGGGTAGAAAATGGTACATATAATAAAGTAAGTGGTTGTAATGGTATCAAAAATAATGATGGTGATATGATAACGAATAATAATGAAGAAATAATTAACGAGGTAAGTGATAGTTATAAAAATGAGTTAACAAGTAATAGTGGTAAGATAGTTGAAAACGAGCTATTTAAGGGTGATAAATGAAAATTAATAGTGATGATGAGAATATAGAAATAGTAAGAGAGAGTGAGAGAATAATGGGAGTAGGGGGTTGTGAAGGGGTAGAAATCAGTGTTTATAAGTAAGAGAGATAGTATGAAGAGTTATTTTGTGGATATGGGGCAGAGGATAATGTTTCCCCGGATATATTGTGAAATAGGGTTTTCACAGGTGTTTTATGAGGACAGATTTTCCGCCAGAGGTTATGTGGAAGACGAGGTGTCTGCAAGTAGTCCTTCAATTTTTTGTGGTGTTCCTGGAAAAGGCAGGATGTGTTTTAATGTAGTAGTACCCTCTGCATGGGATGATAGAGAAAGTATGAAATGGTGTTATGATGAGAGATATTTTGAGAGAGAGTTGTATTTTGATAGGAAGATAGAGTTGTTTGAGGTTAGTAGGAGTTATAAAGAATTAAGAGAGAGATTGAAAAGAGAGAGAGCTGATGATTATATTGAATACTTACCTTGTGACGGAATTAGTGCAGTAAATGATGTTAAGGTTGATGAAAATATAATTTACCTAACTGTGACAAATCATACTAAGAGCGACTTGACTATACTCGATGGTGACAAGTTATATGATGTAATAATGCAGAATAATCCTGTTGATTATTATGGTATTGTGAAAAAGTATGAGAATTTAAATAGTCGTTATATTGGTAGAGATAATATAATGAACTTAGTTATAAATGAACTGTGTACATGTAAGACAAGATTATTATTCGATGATGATGGTTAAACATTTAGTGTTATGAACATTTAATTATGTGAGTAGGGGTTCTGAATTGGACTGTATTATGAAATGATTTGTGGTAAACTATAACAAATAATAAAGTGGATTGTATATATTTTTGTGTTGATGTTAAATGTAATGATGTAGCAAGGTGAAGTATACTCAACTTGTGAATTTTGTTAAAGTAATGAAATGTGTTTGATGAAATAGTTGAATTAATTTGAAAGGAGATAATAAATGAAATATTGTATCAGATGAATGTTGATAACAAATTAAAAATGTTGGAGAATTTAATGGTATAGTAAATGATAAATAATTGATGGTTGATTAGTAAAAAGTTCAACTGAAATTAAAGAGTAATGTTTATAATTTTATATGCAAATTTAAAGATGAATTGTTTATTTTAATGTAATGATGTTTATATTCAATTTAAGAGTGTATTATGTTTTATTATGTAAGTGTAGGGATCTTAAATATGTATTGTGTGTTTAATAATGGCAGATTTCCCCACTTTCGGACGGTAGCTGCCTCACCAGCACTGACCGTGGTTCTGGATGACAACCAGCTGTGGGCAGACATTGTAAACTGACCCATGGTTGGTTGCATTTGAAAATTGGTGTGACATAGAAATTAACAGGGGGGTGATTCAGGGGAAATCAAACCGGAACTATGGAACAGCGGCTGTTCGCGTGGGAACATAAAAAGGGGGATAGACCGTCTTAAGGGCACATAAATATAAAATTAGTAAGATATTGTAAACACTAGTGGTCAGATAATCCAAATTTTTATTTGTAACGCCGAAGCAAGGACAGGAGATGACAAAATTCCTCCTTAACACTTCAGTCCTTGTGGAAGCAACTGGGCGCAACATCCAGCCATGGGGGGGATGGATGGCCAGTGGCAACGTTACATGCTGCGAGGGTGCAAC
Source organism: Magicicada septendecula (assembly GCA_034769895.1). Taxonomy (NCBI): domain Eukaryota; kingdom Metazoa; phylum Arthropoda; class Insecta; order Hemiptera; family Cicadidae; genus Magicicada; species Magicicada septendecula. Next base: position 429,034,523 of record CM068372.1, read on the forward strand.
TCCGCCTTTGGGGACCTAGCCCTCATTGCCCGAGTAATAGTGTCATATCAAAATGGGTGAATACCTTGAGGTCACTGAAAATTGTGTAACGCAGGGTATCAGGGGTTAAGGGAAATTAGTTTAAGTTGGGGGGATTAGTATAAGTTGATGTAGAGTGGAGGAGGTACAGCAGAAAGAGGAGGGTGACCGTGCTGTCACTGAAATTTTAGATCTGTATTTTCCTTGCTGCCAGGCAGCCTAATTTGGCTAATCTGTTGTTTATGTTCAAAGTAAAGGAGGGAGTAAGATACTGCGTTAGTGTTAAGAAAAATTCAAGAGGTTTACGTAATAAATGTAAAAAAGTGATTTAAATAAGAGACAAGAAGTCTCATATATTTTATTTCCAACTGAAATTGAGGAGGAAAGTATAAAGAAAAGAGAAAGGAATTTAGATTAACAACTTTGTCAAATTTTGTTGCTTCCCTGCTATATACACTTTTTCCTCGAACGAGGCCTTTCGGTTTCGCAACCATTATCAAGTTCTTCCTATAACAACTTGATAATGGTTGCGAAACCGAAAGGCCTCGTTCGAGGAAAAAATGTATATTGCAGGGAAGCAACAAAATTTGACAAAGTTGTGATGAAGACTGCTAACATAGAGAAAATAACTGATAATTTAGATTAAGCTACATATGTTGTATTAAGAATTTGTAAATGTGTGATAGAGTAATAGATTCATAAAAGCCATTACTACAAATAGAGGAACCAGTACGAAATAAAAAGGGAACATATCAGTTCACTATGGGGAAAGATGTAAGGCCATATTGTAATTTTTAATTTGGTTGTTTCAGAATCTGATGAGTTGTGGCGGCAGTCCTGTGCTGGCCAGTGCATCAGGGCAGGAGCGTCTAGTGCCTGAGTGTTCTTGCGGTGTTGGGATTCTTGTGAGAAAGACCAGTAAGTTCATTCAGATGCGGTCACGATCGTCAGAGTAGGGGTAAGTACCCATATTTTACTCAATTTCAGGGGGGTCACGGCGCCTTATACCGACTGATCCTTTAGGAATGATTGTGTCAAAGAAAGTTTTCATGCTTTGGCACGAAACCTTTCTTTGAGGGGGTTTTGTAATGAGGCATGAGAGTTTACAAGTTTATTTGAATTATAAATTTGCCCCTAGTTCGGAAGCCATTGAGAGTTTACATATTTATAATAAAATAATATTCAATAAACAATATACATACACAAGTCCCTTACCTTTATCGGGTCCATGAGTCTTTATGTGAACTCGTACCTATAAGTGATTTAGGGTTACTTGATAATAATTACTCTCTCATAGCCTGTTTAACTATCTCAGATTTATTTAACAATTTTTCATACTCTTTTAAACTTATTGATTATTCAAATATTACTGTTTCTTTCAATTAATATTTTTTCTTTTAAAAATACTAAAACAACCATTTACGCTACTTTAACATGATAACTCTTCTAACAACTAGTTACAAACCTTAACAAAAATTAATTAAATTATGGTAAGACAACCCAGTTTGCTCACTCACACAGTCATCCAATTTACAAACCCATTTAATTTAGAGAGCTCTTTAATTTTTCTTTTTAATTTTCCACAATTGTAAAAGGTTATATATTATACGTTTACTTGGTTGTGATGATTCTGGCCGACAACCTGCTGCACTGGTTCACAATTTAGTCATTGGTCTCCGAATTTAGTTCTCCATTCTGATTTTGATATTACTGCCGATTAACGAACATTACACATTCTGCACCACTTTATTTTATACTGAAAGACACATATTTTAGGTTTTGCAAATTTTTTCGGCTCGTGAGCCTGTTACATTCAACCTGCCGCAGCCGCCGCCTCATAACAACAGACACTGTTTATTTCACATTTTGATATGCGGGCGAGATGAAAACTATATCCAGCCGGTGGACGCACACCACTGCTCGCGTCCGTTGCTTTTAGATGTTATTTGCCGACTGACTTTGTTCTCCGCACACCGGGCGAGAAAGAATTTATTCATACGTGCCAAAATGTCTGAGAACGTTGGCCGACTGTGCGCGCTCTTGTGGGTGAATACGCACCCTAGTTGCTAACTTCACACTCCTGTGCCGAGCCATACCAGTCTCAATTTTATAGTCCACTCACAACATTTATTTGGTTGAATAAAAATTGAAAATATTAAAATTACAAATCCCCATAGGTTTGTACCGTTACAGGGAATCCTGAGTAGGTGTCAGTGTATTCAAATATTGTGAAATAAATATATAAAGTGTTGTAAAAGTGAATATAACCAGTGGAAGGGCGATCTGCAGCAACGGTGATTCATATTTATTCTGGCCCAAGACATTAACTGTGTGACGATGTCAATAACCAATCACATATCTGGCATCATTTTGTGACCATATACGGCATAAAACGGCATATTATATTTATGCCTGGCACTCAACAATGACGTGAATCACACACAAAACCGGATGATACGTCATAAAGAACAGTAAATAATGTATACATTTGAGACAGTTATGATTTTACTAAAAATGAGCTCAAAAGGGAAATATAAAATATGTACAGCATGAAAGGGTGCGTGGCTGTGTGAATGAAAATATATATTTAAGAAGTGCTGGGTTGTGTTCTATATATATATATATATATATATATTACTATAATACTTATAACTAATTTACCTCAAGATATATTTTTTCCTTTAGGAACATGTTTCGGGAGATCCTGTTCTCCCATCTTCAGCCTTCGCCATCTTGCTTCTGGTGCAGTATTTGTGTGTTGGCTTCTGGATGTTATTAAGGTGGTTTGTTGGTCTTTGGTCCTTCAATGTTGCATTATTGTGTGTGGTTGTGGTATCTGTTTTTGTATTTTGTGTATTTTCGATGTTGAGTGCTTTGAATATTGTGTCATGTTTTGTATTGATTTGTATTTGTTCTGGTATTAATTTTTTATATAAATACAAATCAATACAAAACATGACACAATATTCAAAGCACTCAACATCGAAAATACAAATTTACAACTAATTTACCTCAAGATATATTTTTTCCTTTAGGAACATGTTTCGGGAGATCTTGTTCTCCCATCTTCAGCCTTCGCCATCTTGCTTCTGGTGCAGTATTTGTGTCTTGGCTTCTGGATGTTATTAAGGTAGTTTGTTGGTCTTTGGTCCTTCAAAGTTGCATTATTGTGTGTGGTTGTGGTATCTGTTTTTGTATTTTGTGTATTTTCGATGTTGAGTGCTTTGAATATTGTGTCATGTTTTGTATTGATTTGTATTTGTTCTGGTATTAATTTGTTTTGTGTTTTATGTTTGTAAATCTGTAAATTTTCCCAAATGTTCATTATGGTGCCTTTGTGTGGTATATGTTTTATTAGTGTTACATTGGTTATGTCTGGGAATTCATGTCCTGTGTTTATTGCATGTGTGGCTAAATTGGATTTATATATATTTGGTTTTTTGTATGCATATATATATAATTTAAATTCATGATTTATTATACTTTATTTTGGTGGGAAAGTAAAATGTAAATGGGAATAATTATTTCTAACTTGATTTTATAAATTGCGCCTCATGGACGAATAGGAGTGTTCATTTTTTTTCGAAGTAGGATTCAATGTACAAGTGTTATGAGTAAAATAAAAGGGGAATGTCATTGGTAAACAAAAAATATAAGAGTAATTTACTGAAAATAACCTGTTCTGCTATTTTCCGTTCGCCTAACCGAAACCGGCCCGAAAGGTAAGACAATTTTTATATCTCATTGTTGGTACTATTAAAGATGGCGTCCGGACTATGGGCGAATAAAGTAAATTAAATTAAAATAAATTTAAAGTAATAAAAGTCGAGTATATTACAAGGTAAGACATGTTATGCTGCCAGCTTGAGTCATATGATACAGGAGAAAAGGAGTGTGGCCAGCAGTACACTTCAGCTGACTCATATACCCAAGGTTTGTATTTCCATAGACTGAGTCAACCTTAGGGTTGAAAAACACACCTAGATTTTATAGTGCTCTCTAGCAAAAGCCATAACGTCTACGTGAATAGTCAAGTGTCCTTAATCATTAGTCTGCTAAGACCCAGACTGCTTTCTGTTTGCCGTAATGACTAAAATCATGTAAAATGAAATTTAGTCAACATGCTATGTAATACAGTAAAAATCTTACCTTCTCTGATTCTTCAACATCTACGCCTAGGTTCGACATTTCCTTACGAAGCCTGCTAACACTTCTGCTGCGCACTTTTGGTGTGGTCGTTCTTGGTACAACTGGTTTAGTTGAATTCTTCACCAGCTGAGCATCGATTTTCATTATTGCTTTGCGTTCACGTATTTTAGCAGCAATTTCTTGTATTTCCTTCATTCTTTCATCTAGCTCTATTTTAGGTATGTCATAGAATCCTGCTTGTTCACGAAGGCCTTCTTCTCTTTCTAACTCTTCCAATTTCTGTAAATTTGAGATTACTTAATATAAATGTTCTGACTAATTATAATAATGCACTAAAGAACTCAAATGAATATTGCACAGATCACTTGGACTTAATCTCTACCTCAACTCTCAAAAAAATAATACCTAACTAATAAATTACTCTGATACACGTGCACATTTACTTAACAATGTCACTCAGTCTTCCACAGAAACTGAAGAGTACTATATAAAAGCCCTAATTATTCTGATGCAACAAATAATATTTCTACTGTTTATACATACTCCAGTAGGAATAATCTGAATACTATCTGGAACAAATGAAAAACATTTTGATGTAATGTACAGATAAAATTGCAACTGAATAGAATACATCTTCTGGTAACAAACATGGAATACTGGAAACAGATATATTGACATGTACAGATGCCAAAAAGATTGACACGGCATATACAGAGGAAGAATATGTGGAATAATGCAGTGACAAACTGGAGCCCGAGAGGCAGAACTATGAGGATATCAATGGAGATTGTAGCAGCTTGAAATGGACTATTCTATACAGAGACAATGATTAGAAGACTGAAGGATAGGAACACTGAGACAACTTAAGAGACTGGTTGAAGAGGAAGAGTTGAAAACCTCAAAAAGTGACATAAAAATTTAAACATGAATACCATATATCTGCCATATATATTGGAACCACCAAGAAAAACGTAACAATTTTTTACTACAGTTTAACCAGAAGACTGCCCACATTTCCAACAATTAGGTAGGCAGTGCAGTATTGTTGACTTTGTATGGTGTTGTCAGAGTAGGAGTCCATAAAGAATAAAAATACACCTAAAAATAAATAAAAAAACACAATTTTGAAGCAGACGTTACTGCTACACATCAACACAGCATTTGATATACTTGAACTATAAATCTGAATATAATTATTTCACTGAATATAATTATTTTATAAAGCTTCTTCAGAAGCCTCTGAAGAAGCTTTTTAAAAGTGAAAACCGTTTCAGGCTATAAGGTAAAACTTTTACGTTTTTACCCATAAAAAACTTTGTGTTCAGAGTCGGTAGTGAAATAATTATATTTAGTTAAGTAACGGACACGTCATGGACAACGAAATCCAAAATATAAATCTGAGTAATTGTAATATTCAGACAATAACTATAACAGGTATATCAACTTTTTGGGACACAATTTTCTTATCAGATGGATATCATTCTTTATGATACCAAAACATCAACAACAATAATATGTTGCACACTAGAATGTGCTATGCTTAAATTAAGTTAGGTTGTACTACGTCATAAGCATTGCACCTACTAAATACTTAAGCTCAATACTATAATAATTCTATAATACATCTAATTGTAAATAGTATGTGATTATTCACCACATAAATACTTAATATAATTATAGAATTATTGTTTGGTTAAAATAATTGTATACCATTCTTCTGGCAGTTTTAAATATTTTACTGCCACAAACAGTTTCAGCAGTCATGGAGAAATACAATATCACCTTTTTTTCTTTTTGTGACAAGTGTTTCTCTGTGACTGATGAAGGTGTAAACTGTTTTTGTCACCTTGTCTGTTTGTTATGACACAATGAATTTACTATATTTGCTACCTTTCAGCAAATAATAGTTTTCACCACAAACATGTTTATAATAACATTTTAATTTAAATAAGCCCTTTTTTTAATTAATATTTTTAAATAAGTAATTTTTCACAAGATGCATGCAGAGTTTACAAAAAAGGTAGATGGTATGTAAGCTATATTTACCTTAAATATTTCTGGATCAATATAATCTGCAATGTTGTGTCCCTCCCAGAATTCTGGAATTACATCATACTTATATTCATCAGGCAGATCATAATTCTTTTTAAGGTCCAGTATGTAATCATCGCCCATTTCAACTTCAATATCTCTTTCCAATTTTCGTTTTCTGGAGCCAAGACCTTGTCTCTTTGCAATTATTGCTTCTGAAATTACAGAACAAATTAACTTAAATGTCTTACAATTATATTTTGTGTCTTTCTGTGCACACAAATTTTATGCCTTATACAGTATTTGGAGCCAATTACATATGGTCGGTCATGCTCAAACTATATATTAAAAAAGTCTTTGTCATATTCATCCCAAACTGAATAAACACATTGAATTACAAGAAATGTTTTTAAATTGAACAACATATTGTATCATCTGTAAGCCACATTAGGTTGAGAAGCTTAGTAGTTTGCTCAAGGTCAAACAGTTCTATGCAAAAGCTAGTTAGCATTATTTATGTTGGCTATCTATAATGATTACCTGAAATAGGAACTAACAAATTTAGTTCTATACAGTATTTTGACTCCATATTTTCTCCTTAAAAATTCCATTTACTCCTTCTAAAACTCACTTTTTTATTTTGTTAACATACTGCTTATTAGAAATTAAGACAGCAAAATACTGAAATGTATGTTTCCACACCTTTTATTTGACCTGTATATATTGCCTCATAATGTAATGTGCGAAAAGTACTTATCACAAACGGAACTCCCCACCCACACAGACATGTACCGGGAAATCCTATAAACAGTGGCAGGAAATATGGGTTGTTTCATCCGAAAAAGTGGGCACACTGACATCTAACATAAAAAGTCTGGGTTCACGGGAATCGTGGGTGGACTGGATTTTTCTGTCTCCGTTGCTATCTGGATATGGCTGTTTCAAAAATATCTGTTCAGATGCAAGAGATCAGAGGCTGTCCACTATATTCTGTCTTCCCGTGTTGTCACTTACACGATCAACATGAGCCCCTGGAAGAGGCAGTAGGAGGATCACTCACACTATATGGTACATGGAAGTTAGAATCAGAAGAATGCAGAAAGAATTAAGGGCTTTATGGTATAATGTACTACAGTAATTTTGAAAAAGACTGAGTGAGATAGAATAAAGGCAAATCTTTGAGTGTAGTGGACACAGGGATAGTGTCAACAAAAAATGTGGAAGACTGGCAGCTGAAACCACCACAACAAAGTAATGCCTGTTGGTGGTACCATGAAGAAATTTAGAGATAAATGCAGCAAAGGTGTTTTTCAGTGGGTTGCACGCACCAACAACCCCATATATCCTGAAGTGCAGAAGACAGCATATTAACATGTTCTCTGCTGCTTTGGTCATAACGACCAAAGAATCAACATTATATTGTGAGCAAGAAACAAATGGTTTGGTGGAGGATAATGGAATCACCAAAAAATGCTGGCAGAGACTGTGTTAAAAACAAAAAACATGCACATGTAGCTGTCTTTGACATCTAACAGAATAATAATTCACAAGGAAAAACAATATGATATATAATAGGGGACTAGGTAGCACAATGGATAGTAACTGAAGTGTCATGCCTTGAATCTATTTCGGACTAGTTATTCATTTATACCTATCCAAATTCTGGACTTGTTCTCAAAGTATTTCCGTTGCTTTGAAAAATGTACTATATAATGATTAGCAGAGCAGTGTCACCACAATCATAAAAATATATGACACACATAAAATGTATTTAATGAATTACCTGGTATGCATGGTGGCCTCTCTTTGTCGTCTCTCTGTTTGGGTACAGCTACATGTAATCGATTGAGAACAGAATCCACTTTCTTAGTCTGAACTTTGCTTTCTACACGATGAGCCAAAAGTCTTTCACAAGCCTAAAATTTTGAAACAATGACCAATTAATTAATAATGTTTATAAGGTAACGAGTAAGACTATATACCCAGGAACCAGACTCTGATGACCTGAAACTGTTTTAAAAAATTTTTTAAAGTTTACAAGTTCCCTCAATAAAGTAACATAAAACTTGAAAAAAAATGCCTCAAAATGAACAAATACGACGGCAGTCCAGAAAGTAACTTACGTTTCAGTGTGGGCAGCGATGGGGCGGGGCTAGCGCCACCATCTTGGTGACACTGGGTGGCGTGACTCAGTACGCATCTAGCTGGGGCCGGTATAAGTTTGTCTTGTGTTTCTGTGCTTTAGCCTACTAATAATTTTAAAAATGACTGCTGCGATTGAAAATCCCGCGAGCTGTGAAGTGCGCTCAGTAATACGATTTCTGCAAGCAGAAAACTGCAGACCGGTGGACATTCATCGGCGACTGTGTGAGGTGTATGGGAAGAATGTTATGAGTGTGGGAGGAGTAAGGCAGTGGTGTCTTATGTTTAAAAATGGCCGCACCAATGTGCACGATGATGAGCGAAGTGGCCGGCTGAGTGTTCTTACTGACAAACTGGTGGAGAAAATCAATAAAAAAAATCCGTGAAAATCGCCGATTTACGATTACTGAGCTATCACATGAGTTTCCTCAAATTTCACATAGTTTGCTTCATGAAGTTGTCACGATAAAGCTTGGTTACCATAAGTTTTGTGCATGATGGGTCCCGAAAATGCTTACAGAAATGCACAAACACCAGCGGATGGCATCAGCATTGTCATTTCTTGATGCCTATGACAAGGATGGTGATTCTCTACTGGACTGTATTGTAACGGGGGATGAAACCTGGGTTAGGTATGTTAATTGTGAAACAAAAAATCAATCCATGGAATGGGGCCATACTTGCTCACCCAAAAAACCGAGGAAGTGTTTGCAGACCTTGTCAGCAAGGAAAATGATGGTGACAGTTTTTTGGGACAGAAAAGGGGTTCTCCTGGTAGAGTTTATGGAACGGGGTACCACAATCAACTCCGACGTTTACTGTGAAACCTTAAAAAAGCTGCAGAGAGCAATCCAAAACAAGCGACGCGGTAAGTTGAGCTCCGCGGTATTGTTCTTACACGACAACGCCCGACCGCATACAGCAGCACGAATGCAATATCTTCTGGGAAAATTTGGATGGGAGATTTTCAATCATCCCCCATACACCCCTGATCTGGCACCGAGCGATTATCACCTGTTCAAGCGTATGAAAAAGCGGCTGGCAATGCAGAGTTTTGAAGACGACGAAGAGCTGAAGGCAGGCGTTAATGAATGGCTGAAATCGCAGGCGGCAGATTTTTACGATGAGGGCTTTAAAAAACTCGTAAATCGTTACGATAAGTGTTTGAACTTGAATGGAGACTATGTGGAAAAATAGTCTAAGAATGTAGTTTTCAAGTGTGTAAATGAAAAATTTTTCTTTCATTTTTTTTATTACTTATTCTAAAACGTAAGTTACTTTCTGGACAGCCCTCGTATATTTATTTTGTTCATTAAAATAAGAACATACTGTAGTAGAGTTAAAGAGTGTAATGGTACAGATAATACAGTTCAAGGACATATTGGGAATATTAATAATTTTATTGGGGAAAAGTTACTATGTAAATTAGCTACAGAATTGGCAATTGAGCGGTGGAAGACATCTATTTTTAGTGATCTGACCTTCGAACTCTGTGCATTTGGAATCAGGCCACACGACGTCAAGGGCTGCACCTTATATGATCTAATGATGGAATGTGGGTATGTTCGAGCCAAACCTTAAATTTTGTATACGTGGCAGCTGCGAAACAATAGGACAAGACCACATGACCGCCCCTCCCAATAAGACAGTGCGCTAACATTTCTCTGCGCCAAATCTGTATACCATCTTATGCTGTCCGGCCGGAAAAAGTCCGAGGACAAATTTGGAGTGGGCACACTTGTTCTACTGGTTCGTAAAATGTAAAAGTGTGAAAGAAATGCTTTAAATGGTACAAAATGAATTAACAGTTTCGGTTTAAATGGTGGATAAATGAAAATACGGGTAAAGTAAGAAAATGTGCGGAGTGATGGAAAGTACATCAGGAAGTTGGACTCTTTCGGACAAATTCTCAGATAAGTAACATTCGGGGTAAAACTAAATTTTAAAAAGGGTTAAACAAAATCCAATATAATTTTTTTGATTTTATTGAAAGAAATGTTTTAATTACCAAAACTGAGATCTCATAAGGGCATGGTGTGTGTGTGTGTGTGTGGCTGAAAATTATGTAATAAATTTAAGAAGTGCTGGTTTGCGTTTCCTTTATTGATGATTTAAATTAATGTTTTCCTGATCAGTTTTACTTGTGTTAATGATATATATTGTAGCATGACAGATTATCCACACTGTTCTAATTAAAAAAAAATAATAATCATGTATAAAATAAAAATAAAATGATATCAAGGAAAACTACTATAAAAATTAGTGAAGGACCACAGTGAAGTGAAATAATAGTTCGAAGAGATAAAATAAATTAAAACCAACCATGCAATATATAAAAAATTATAGAAAAATAATGATAGGCCAATGTATAAAGTAATTATACCCAGGTAGTATAGGAGCAGGTCAGGAAATGCCCAGGATAGACAAACATCCATAATAAAAGAACAACTATTAGAAAAACAACCACATATAATAAAATTAGAAACCCCCAAAAAAGATGAAAATAAATAAGAAAAGTACAATGCAATAAAATAAGAGTAAATGTAAATATGTGTAAGTAAAGGTTCTAGATATAAATGTAAAAATGTACCAGTGCAATTTAATTTTATAATGAAAAGCGAATCCTGATGATCTCATATAAGTGATATTCTTTATCATACAATACCAGACAAAATGACAAAAAATAATATAAGAGTATGCAATAAATAGTGAAGTGAACAAGGGGAAATCCCTAAACTAAAACCAAGAACAGCAAAAGACTGCTTAAAAATTAATTTTAATGAATAATTTAAATGAAGAAAGAACAGATGTGTTTTGTTTATATTAACAGTTCATTGAACTCAAGGCTTGAATGTTTGAGATTCAGTATAATTTTTTTGTTATAGAGTATTTATTATGTTTTAATGATATTAATTAATAATAAACCTTACTGTAATTAAATAAGGGTAATTCAGTTAAGATGTTATAAGAATTGTAGGTCAGAGAGGGTATTAGCAAGCTGGAATAATAATAAACATTGTAAATGAACTAACAAAATCTAGGCCAAATGGTAAATCTCACCAACCTTGTAATTAGTAAATAGGTAAAGGAAATTAATTAAATTGATGAAAATTATATAATGTAAATCAATCACTGTGTATTATAACTGTAACAATACTTTGTAAAGGTATTGAAGGAATGTATAAAATATTATTAGAAAAAAGGCAAGTGTAATAACACTGGAATCTAAAGGAAAAGCGTAAATTAAGGATAATATTCAAATTATTTAACCAAATCATAAAATTACTGAGAATCAAAGAAATCAACCAAATAAGACAATCAATGATCTTGTTCAATGTTAATTAGACACTAACAGAAATTGTAAACCATCTAATGCAACACGAGTACAGTTAAAGCCTACGTCCAAATATACTGTAAATATGACTTTTTGAGTTAGAAAATACTATAAAGTATATCATGTTTGATATTAAATAACGCAGAATTAAATAAGGAAATTGATTATGTAATTAGTATTTAATAAAATTAAGTAATAAGCAAAATGTAATTAATCATATAATGTAAAAGTCAATTATTTAGGCAGAAATGCCATCTGGTTAAAACGATGTCGATTTAATATTAATTCAGCCAGGACCTGTTGTATGGAGAAGAAAGAGAGTTAGTTGATTGTTACACATTGAGATGGACACTTCGAAACGAGCTCACGCAAATTAATTCATTAAAAAAGAGAGAAGATAATTTTTGGATATAACTACACCTATAAAAAATAACCCAGAGAAATTGGAAAATATGATTAATCAACACTGAGTTAACCTGGAATCAACCAAATTAATCTATTTATGAAGATTAGAAGTCGTCATAAACGAACCATAAAACGTGAATTCAAAATTTTATCGACACGAAATTGGACATTGTAAAACCTCACAACAAGTGGAACAAGAACACTTTTGAACACTATTTGCCGTGCCGAACAACTGACCACTAATCCCGAATAATTACACCTTGATGAAGAGGAATTAATCATTACTGCTTGGAAGAGGAACACACCAATAACCAACATTTATTTGAAGGAGTTCTGCAGTGAAGACACCTCGTACATATACAGCACGTGGGCAGCCATTTTGGAATACTCCCAGAATCCTCTGCGGTGACGTCAGAACATCATCCTGAGTTTGGGTTCGAGAAATCTAATTTATTAACATTTATATCTTAAATAATATGTTTATTTTTTATAATTAAGAAGTTTTTTCTGTAAGTGTTGTACTTTTCAGCTTTGCCCTTTCTCTGACTATTATAATAACAGCTAAAAGAACCTGTAATTTAACACTAATAATTTATATACTGAAATCAATCGCCCTGAGATATGAGTTTGTGAGCTGTCGATTAGCCAATTGATTCAAAATCGATTAGTCTCGATAACATTAATAAATTCGTTGAATATGATAGTTTTTGCATTTTATTTATTAGTAAACATATAGATAGAAGAATTTCAGATAATATTTGACACCTGGACTCCAAGAAAAGAAGAGAATAACATCATTGAAGGAGTACACTCATTAAATAATGGAAGACCACTAATCGATTATGACATTTTATAATCTAGTTAAAGCGGAAAAACAATTCTTGTTATTCTAAGGTATTAAATTGATTAAATTAATAATTAATAATTAACAATTAATAAATTAATATATCATAAAAAATAAATAAATAGTTAAAAATAAATAAATAATTAAAGAAATAAATAAAATTTTTTTTTTCAGGTTTTATTATAATTTTTATAATTCTGAACCCCTAATAATTTGGATTATTACAAATTTGACACCAACAACGTGTGGCATATTATATAATCAAACCCATCAATTTTGTGGATTATTACAAAATTGGCGAGCCCAACAGTGGGGCTGAAGGTTAAATACTGAGGAGGAAAATTTTGATGTAATTAAATAAATAATCCACATTAATTGTAATAAGGCAATTTTGTGTTTTATTACAATATATATATATATATATAATTTATTAATTACGATTGATTGTTTTTATATCTTGTTTCATGGCTGTATAATTAAAAGTATTAAGGGAAAGTTTAATGTAGGGGTGGTGCAGTTAAGAATAAAAGAGAGTATTATGTGAATGCAAACAATCAATTTGTTTACAGAAATAACCTTGTTCTGTCTTCCAAATACGTCTTCACGGACCTTGATTTGACCTTTAGGTAAGAAGTATAATGTCGGGTAAGTGTGTGTGGGGGAATGCAAATGGCGTCCGGCAAGCGGATTTAAGAACAGCTGTTTTCGGATATATGCCAAGGTGGGTGTAAAAAGTAAAAAGTGACAGAAGTACATAACTTTACAAGATGATGTCATCGCCCAGTGGTCTGTATAACTGGAATCAGCCTCCTCAGTGTATTAATTCTTCTTCTTCATGTCACTTAGGTCCATCATCCTAGATTAACACTACTTCCACAGTAAAGTGCCAATCTTTTTAACCTTTTCTATCAAGGCTCTCTTGGCTAACTTTTGTTTTTTCTACTATTCTAAATGGGATGATGGCTTTTTAGGATGAGAGTAAGTCCAACAAAGTCCCCTGGCCATTTAGGTTAGGGGTTGTGCAAGGGGCTAGATATAGGCCTACAGGGCAATTACATTCTGTCTAAGATTGAAGCATTTGGAACTGCGTAAAAAGTGCATGCTTGGTAAGTTAGATCTAGTTAGAACATAAACTTAATTAGAAAAAGAACCAGAAGAGAAATATATTGATATCTGCATGATACCAGAGACAAAAAAGAAATTAAGAAGGACACACACATACAATTCACAATGATATATATAGACAATGATATGAATACAAGAGTTATCAGTGCAATGGCAACAATGTTATAAATATATAGTTCTCAAACACATTAGAAATTTATTATTATATTACTGAATAATATCAGTGTTGATTAACATAATTCATCATGGTACGCTCCTCAAGATCAAACTGTCAACAGAGAGTACTACCTGACTGTTCTCCATCACTTACGAGACGGTGTTAGATGCAAATTACCACAACTGTGGCAAAAAAAGAGACTGGTTGATTCAGCAGGACAATGCTCCCGCTCACATATCACAACTCATTCAGACTTTTCTAGCAAAACACAGCATTGCATGGTTCAGCTGCCTCTCTACTTGCCAATCATGGCTCTTTCCAAGGCTCAGGACACCACTCAAAAGGAAAAAGATTCAGGATAGAGAAAAGATAAAAAAAAGTGACAGAGTACGTGTTGAGTATTCCAAAAACAGATTAAGAAACAGTGGAAGAACTGCTGGGAGAAGTGTGTCAATGTAGAAGGGGCCTCCTTTGATAGAAAGTAGCTTTTCAATATTCACGTAATACACTTTTTTCCTCACACAAGGTCCTATACTTTTTGATCAGAATTCATATTTCAAATTAGCATTGTTTTTCTTATGCATGTGCCTACTTTTTAAGAAATAAATTTGGTAAGGTTGTTGGCTGTCCCTGTGATTATTTTTGGTCAGTATTTAATATAAAAGATTTTAAATATTTTTACTTAAATTCTGGTACAACTAATGAAACTGTTAGGATTATACTAAACAGATACATAACTACAAATTCAAATGATTTATACATACTTCATTTTTTACTTCACAAACTCCTTCCTCGGTTACAGTGCTCATTTTCATTATAGGAATTCCGGTTTTCTCAAAAGCTTCGATGACAGCTTTTTTATCTGGAGAAAGATGATCAACTTTGACAATATCGACTTTGTTGCAAACAACAATGATTGGCTGTAATCAGTAAGATTTCACTTAACTCATTATACATGCCTCTATCTAGTGGAAATTAACAACCACATTTATATATTTAAGAAATTACGTATTACAGAAAGATGACTTACAGAAATTTACATTTAGATTGTATCAATTCATGTTCAAGTTCATATTTTCTTATCATTCTAAACCACCTCCCTTATAAATGGTAAAGTAAATCTGGAGAACCTGGGCACCAACGGAAATTCAGAAGGAAATTGTAAATGTGTAAGGAGATGCTGCGATTTCAAATCAACGGTTTGTAAGTAAGCACTTGAGTTTAAATGTGGTTGTACAAGTATTGAAGATGACCCCCCCCCCCACACTGGATGCCCAAAAAATGCAGCAATTCCAGATGCGGCAGCCATCTTGCACAATGCTTTTTCACACCCAGCTCTTGACCTAAAGTATGATCCACATACTCATATGAGATGCCGATGATTTCAGCAACGTCATCCACTTCTCAATCTTCGGTCTTCCAACACCCTATGAAATTTTTTCAATAATGTCATTTTTTGTTGCACTTTTTGGACGTCCACTGCTGGGATTGACTTCAGTGCTTGTACGACCACGTTTCAACTCGAGTGTACCGCACTTACCGTTATTTCTGAAGGCACAGCATCTCCTAACACATTTACAATTTTTCGTTTTGATTTTGCATTGGCGCTAAAACGTTTTTGAACAGAGAATTCATCACAACATGATGTTTGATTTTGTTGATTTTAAAAACACGTGTGACACGAAAATTTCAAACAGCTGGTAAAAAGTGAATAAATTGACAGATATCTGGAAATTAACAGGTATTCATGCGAAATACAAGGAAGTTTAGTTCTATCAATGACCTATAGATGTCGCTCCGCGAACTTTTCAACTGACCCTTGTATACTTTTTTCACTACTTTGTCTCAATATATTTTTTACAACTGGACTAAAAAAATAAAAAAAAAAATTCAAAGTACAATTTATTTTCTAACCCACTTTCAATCATATATTTATGATAGTTATATAATTATTGGAGATTAAGCTACAGTATCTTCAACAAAAAATAAAGTAAGAATAGTAATTAAAACGTCTGTTCAAAGTTAAACATCTGAAAAAACATAAACATGTAAACAACTCATTAGTGGAAGAATCATTTTGAAAATTTACGTCTGCATCAGAGTCGTCCATTTCTGATTCACTGTCAATGTAAAGTGAATTCATGTTATCAGTTATTTCTGTAACCTCTAATCAAGAAAAATCGTGATTCCAGCCACGCCTAATATATTTTCAATTACACAATACCACAAGCATGAAAAACACAAAACCAGAACAGCACGCAGTGTAATCTACATAAGTCTAGGATGCTTAATGAAAGCCTGTAAACAAATCACAATGCTTGTTGGTTATACAGATATATGAGGTGTGATTTGAAAGTTTATAAGACAGGTGCCGCCACTGCTCTATAGGCGGGGCTAGGTTTGCCCGCGGGTGTGGAAGGGGAAGCTTGTTTTGTCGTTGAAACATTGTGAAACGATCACCGTGACATCATTGTTCAGTAGAGAGTGGCATCCTGGTGAGTGAGGATGTGTGATCGGGTCTTGACGGATTTTTGATTTTGCAAAATGGATGAAAAAACGGAACGAGTTTGTGTCAAATTTTGTTTTAAAACCGGGAAATCAGCTTAGGAGACTTATGAACTCTTACAAACAGCTTTCAGGGATAAATATGTCTGAGCCGGTCAAATGTTTTTATCTGGTTCAACAGATTCAAAGATGGCCGCGAATTAGTCGAAGATGACCCCCGGTCCGGCTGGCCTTCCATTTCAAAAACCAACGAAAACATTGTAAAAGTTCGCGATTTAGTGCACTCTGACTATAGACTTACAATTAGGGAGATGGCTAATGAACTGAATTTAAGTTTCTACATGGTTCAGTCAATTTTAAGTGAAGATTTGAACATGCATCGAGTGTCCGTGAAATTCATTCCGAAATTGTTGTCAGACCCGCAGGTAACAATACCGACTTGAAGTGTCCCAAGAATTGTTTAATCAGGCCGAAACTGACCCAGATTTGTTAAATAGGGTAATTAGAGGTGACAAAACATGAGTTTATGGGTATGACCCAGAAACAAAGACACAATCATCGCAGTGGAAGGGTCCAAGTTCGCCACGACCGAAAAAAGCGCAACAAAGTCGGTCGCATGTGAAGACAATGTTGGTGGTTTTTTCGATTCTACGGGTATCGTGCATCATGAATTTGCCCCTAGGGGGCAGACAATCAACCAGGAATATTATAAAAGCGTCCTTCAGCGGTTGCGCAAAAATTTATGGAAGACAAGGCCTGCACTCTGGCGAGACAAGAATTGGCCTCCACCACGACACTGCACTGGCTCATCATCCATTCTCGATCACAGAATTTTTAGCCAAATTCAAAATTCCTGTGTTCCCCAACCTCCCTATTCCCCTAACATAGCCCCTGCCGACTTCTACCTGTTTCCTAAATTGAAAATTTCGCTGAAAGGGGACCGATTTGACTCAATTGAAGACATCCAGGCAAAAACCCTTAAGAAAGAAACTTTCCAGGAATGCTTCCAAAAGTGGAAACACTGTTGGAGTCGGTGTGTTCAGTCAGAAGGGGACTACTTTGAAGGAGATCCATCACAACAGCCTGTAAGTATTGCCATTTTGAAATTGGCCCAGTCTTAAAACTTTCCAATCACACCTCGTATGCATTCAGTGCCATCTATTAGATAAAAAAACTATATCAAGTCCGCTGTCCTACTCTAGTATGAAAAACTGGCAAACCATTTAAAGCTATGATAAACTGAAGCCCATACAGCGTACAGCTATTGGACAGAACAGCATTTCGCATGCGCCCGTACAACAAGTGGGCATACGTCTGAAAGTGTTAACAAAGTTGTGATGCATGTGATGTTCTTTATCACGAATGCTGTAAAAGCATAAATATCTACACAAACATTTTTTAAAGGATCAAGTCACGTTATTAAAACTGTAACAGAAGTGTCAGCAAACACACTTTTAATTTCTCTGAATACAAATAAATTTTATTATATATTACAACAAAGTTAGGAACTGTTATTCAGACTTTTACTGATACAAGGAAAATGAAGAATCAATATAAACTTTTACACCGACTTGTGATTATTTTTGAACTACTGTTAACTTTTTATTATAAGTTTTTCAAACTGGATACCTTGTTAACAAACAGTGGTTTAATACTTTCAAAGAGAGCCACTTGTTCTTCAATTGTGTGGCCGCACTGCTCAGAAACATCAATGAAATAAAGCACAGCTGACTGAAGATGGGCTAACGCGGTCACAGCTTGCATTTCGATGACATTTCTCTCTTCAAGAGGATGATCTAAAATACCTGGTGTATCAATCACTTGCCAACGAAGGTATTTGTAATCAGTGTGACCAACATACAGTGACTTTGTTGTGAATGCATATGGCTGTACTTCTACATCTGCCCTGGTTATCTGCAACAAAATACTCAATGTTAACCTTCACACCTGGAAAATGACAGATGATTAATAACATTAAACTTGTGTAATTTATAAATACATTTATAAATTGGATGCCTACATATGGTAAGGTATATGAGAGCTCATAAGTTTGTCTAAAACAGACATCATGTGATATGATAAGTAATTAGTCTACATAAAATGCATATAGTCAATTCTTACCTTATTTATAAAGCTGGATTTACCAACATTGGGAAAACCACATATAATGATTGTTCTAGTATATGGATCTATCGTTGGTAAACGGGCTAAATGTTGTCTTACTTGTTCCAAATACTGTAAATTTGAAGCCTGGCGTTTCATAATTGTAGCCATTCTGAAAATAATAGAAATGAATAAACAAATGTATATATTGGAACATCACGGGGGGGGGGGGGTACTTTTTGAGCCCTCTCTTAAAACAATTATTATGTTAGTTTAGCACTAAGTTGTTAGCATCATTTGTAACGTACCACGAGTTTTTTCGAACTTCTAATTTCTCTCAGTGTTACGTCTTTATGATACTCTGATCGAGTTATTTTTATTTTGTATGTATTTTTTAGTAATGAAAAATAAACCACGGGATACTTTCTTGTTTATTATCTCCTTGCAGGTATTACAATTCAGTTGAGAGGGAGAGAGAGAGAGGGAGAGGGAGAGGGAGAGGGAGAGGTGAGAGGGAGAGAGAGAGAGGGAGAGAGAGAGAGAGAGAGAGAGAGAGAGAGAGAGAGAGAGAGAGAGAGACGGAGAGAGAGAGAGAGAGAGAGAGAGACGGAGAGAGAGAGATTCATAGTTTCATTTTTACGCGCGTTGCATCAGCTGTTTTCAATTTGGTAACCTGGTAACCAGTTACAGGTTATGTTGTCTTAGCTAACTTTCTTACTCTTCTCTGCTATTCACCTGTTTCCTGTAACAAATCTGCTATCTACAAGAAATAATACAAAGTCAATTCCCTACAAGAAAGGTATTTATTGATTGAATTTGGTTTATTTTCTGGAAACTATTACGTCCAGTTCATCAATTTCCAAATCGACTATTATCGAAATTACAACAGTTTTCGATATAAGTTTTTTATATAACATAACAGATATATTCACTAAATATCACTATTACATTAACGACTCGGAACAATAGGTTTTTATAAGTAAAAGCATAACGTTTTACCTTACAGTCTGAACCGGTTTTCTCCTTTAAAAGGCTTCTTCAGAGGCTGCCGCTGGTAGCGCTGTCCGTCTTGTTGTGGGTGACGGAATCGAGTTTCGAAAGATCGATGCTGTGTATGTGTGTGGGGTGAGATATGTTCGAATAATGCATGCGATTTGAATTGTGTCTGTTCGTTTAGGATGTCGTTTTTATTTGTTTTTGTGTGTTTGTATATTTCCAATTGTTCTAGAGTGTCTAGTTTTCGGCCTTTTGTGTGTACGTGTAGAATGTTCATGTTATTGTCAATGTTTTTATATGTGTGGTTTGCTTCAATGAGGTGGTTTGCAAAGGTGGATTCTGTAGTGGAGTGGAGTGCCTTTGTGTGTTCAATGTATCTCTGTTTGAAGCTATGTCCTGTCTGGCCTATGTAGAATTTATTAATTTATTGCAATTTGAGCAATTTAGCTTGTAAACACCGGGTAGATCGAATTTGTTTTGTGCTTTGGGCATGTGTTTTGATAGTGTGTGTTCTGTTTTGTTAGTAGTTTTGTAAGCGATTCTGTATCCTGCTTTTTTGAATTTGTGGGCTATTTTTTCAGTTTGTTTGTTGATGTATGTTAGTGTTATGAATTTGTTGTTTTCTGTCTTTGTCTGTTGTTTGTTTTGTGTAGGAGTTTACTGACTATTGTTCTGTCGTATCCGTTAGATTCTGCTAGATATTTTATCGTGTTTAGTTCGTCTTTGTAGTCTTTTTCATCTAAGGGGATGTTGTTAAGTGTAAGTATCATGGTTCTGAAGGCAGCTAGTTTGTTTGTATTGGGTGATTGGAGGTGTTGTGTATTAGTGTGTCAGTTGTAGTTGGTTTTCTGTATATACTGAATTTGTGCCTGTGTTCTAGTTTTGTGATGGAGAGGTCTAAGAAGTTTATGGTATTGTTGTGTTCGTATTCGGCAGTAAAGGTTATGTTTTATGTATTTTGTTTATGTGCGTTAGTAACTGTTCACATTGTCTTTTGTTTCCCCTGTATAGTATTACAATGTCATCAACGTATCTGTGCCAATATAGTATTTTATGTGAATGTCTGTCATTGTTTGTGAGTATTTTTGTTTTTTCTAAGTGTTGGAGGAAGACTTCTGCAGAATGCTGGATATGGGGGAGCCCATGGGTAAGCCATCGTTCTGTGTGTAGTATTTATTGTTATAAGTAAAGTAGTTTTGTTTTGTGATAATGTTCAGAGTTTCTGTTATTTCATTGATAAGTTCGTCTGGTGTGTTGTTCTGTTTGAGTTTGTTTTGTAGGATGGTGATTGTTTCAGAGATGGGGATGTTTGTGTACAGGTTTTTAATGTCAAAGGAGGCTAATGTGGCATTATGGGGGATGTGTATGTCTTTTATTTTTGTTACTAGGTCTGTGTTGTTTTTTACTGCAATGTTGTTGTCTAGTTGTGTGTGTTGTCTGATAATTTTGTCTAGATATTTTGCGAGTTTGTGTGCAGGGGCATTACGGTAGTTGATAGTGGGGCGGATCGGAATATCTTCTTTATGGATTTTGGGAAGCGCTTGGAGGGTAGGGGCTGATGGTCGGATTTGTTTCATGTAGGGCTTTTGTTTGTGTGTCATTATGTGTTTGGCTTTGTTGACTAGTTGTTTTACTGTGTTTTGGTATCTGTCGGTGGGGTCGTGTTTTAGTTCTGTGATGATGTTCTGTTCCATGAAGTTTTGTACTTCTTTGTGTAGGTTGTCTGTGGGGATGATTACAGTCGTGTTGTATTGTCTGCTTTTACAAATGTGATGTTGTGTTTGTGTGCCTTTTCCCTCAGTTTGATGGCTGTGTGTATTTCTGAGTTGTGGTTGTTGTTGTCTGGTGTCTTATGTACTCCTATTATATTGTTTATATTATGTCTTAGTGTGTCTTGAAGTTCTGGTGCTGTGTTTTGTATATTTGTTTCAGTGTCAACTATGAGTTTTGTTAGTGTTCGGTTGTTATGTATGTTATGTTTTAGGCCTTGGAAATATACAAACACACAAAAACAAATAAAAACGACATCCTAAATGAACAGACACAATTCAAATCGCACGCATTATTCGAACATATCTTACCCCACACACATACACAGAATCGATCTTTCGAAATTCGATTCCGTCACCCACAACAAGACGGACAGCGCTACCAGCGGCAGCCTCTGAAGAAGCCTTTTAAAGGAGAAAACCGGTTCAGGCTATAAGGTAAAACTTTATGCTTTTACTTATAAAAAAACCTAGTGTTCCGAGTCGTTAATGTAATAGTGATATTTAGTTAAGTAACGGACACGTCATGGACAATGAAATCCAAGATATATTCAATTATAGTTATTAGTAAAATTAATAAATTATGTATCTCAGTATTATTTGGGAATTCTTTGAGCTATAAGAAAGTCAAGAAATGCTTAGTTAATAGTATCATACTTTACAATAATTAATATTTTGTTTCTTAAAGTCTGATTCAATAAGTTCGTTTTTTAAACGCCAGAGCGCAGACTACGAGTATTCACACTGATGGAAAAACAAGAAAGATGGCTTCTATGTACTTTTAATGAAACCACGTGTTTACCGTTTTTTGGTTAAATAAAGAAAGTTTAAAATGTTCACACTAAGTTTTCTTATAAATTGAATGATGTTGTACTGTTTCTAGTGTTCGTTACTTGTTGGTGATGTGTAATTTTTTAGTTTATTAAGGTAGGCGTTCTCACCAACGTAGTGATAGTTCAAATTTTTCAAGCAATCTGATGGTTGGATAATTTTTCAATGTTCTTCGATATTCCCACATCAATTGTTCTGGTTGAACGTATGTCTCATACGTAGTTTCTTGTGCTGAATCGTTTCATTAATTTAGAATAGTGGTTAGTTCAAATTGAAGTTATTAATTTTTGAAAATTTGCTGGACATCATTTCTGTCATCTACACTCTTGAAAATCCAATTTAACAATTACCTATCTTGTTAACTCTGTTACTCTTAGTAACCAAGAAATTGATGAGTTTTTATTGGCTAACCTAGGTACAGTTTTAGTAAATAGGCTAGTATTAATATATTATTAGTTCTTCCATTTTTTAGGAAAAATACTCCTTCATAAATTTTAATTCTAATTACATTTAATTTATATAATGTTTTTCTTCATTTGATTACATAAACTTAGATACTTGTATTTTATAATTTAGTGGTTTTTAACTTAGTTTATTTCTGACTTTTACTTCTGTAAATGTATTACTGCCCTAGGCACTATTTTATTTTCCACCATCTCTTTACAATTTATTCTAATTAGCAGTGATTAATTTCTTATATAACCCTGGATCCTTCAAACATAAACAAAATAATCTTTTACTTACATTGATATTGCCTTTGTGGTCTAACAAAACAAAACTACAACAACTTATTACTAAACTTATAGTTTATTACTATAGTTCTGTATCTTCACTATTTGTGATTGTTGTCTTCTTTTGTTTAAAACTTACATATATCATACTATGTTGCACTTTGTACACACTGCACTTCTATGGTAACACTTAGTACACTGTTTTTTTTTTTTTAATTGCTAAAGTGTTTTATTGTTTTGGTGTAAAGATTGTACAAATGTTTCATAGTATGATACTTAATCATTCATTTCTGACTTGGGGAATGGGGTAATTACTGACTTTTTATTATTATTAGTTTATAAAATAATACTAATAAGTATTTCTTTATTTTACTCAATATTAAGCCCTGATTATGTAATGTTACAATATGTATACTGTTATGACAGGCTACTGATCGTCATACGGTACAGTGGGAAACAAATTACAAGACACCAATTACGTCACTAATCACCAGCTTTAATTATCACAACTACACAATTTGTAAGATAGTCTCTTACAATAAATCAAATAAAAATTGTTCACATGCAATAAAAATGTCTACTAATATAAAACACAACTGTATTACAATCATCCCATACAATTATAAAACACATAACACTTCGCCAGAATACTACAAACCGCACTCCAATAATTCACAGCTCAAACTAAACTGAAACTCGCTGAGTACTTGCATTTATACCCCGCTGAAGTTCCAGAATATTCGCTAACTGCGCATCAAGAATGTTACTAGAAAACACCAGAACATAATTGGTTGCGGCCTTGCACACAGCAGGCGCGGACCAGTGAGTCAGGAACAATCTTGCAACGCATGTCGAGAATCACGTATGCACATAACATTACAGCCGTATTCCACTGGATCATTCGAGAAACACACAGATTGTTCTGTAATGTCGTAATAACACACACACACACACACACATGCACACACACTATATATATATTACATTTAATATTTATAATGAATTTACCTCAAGATATACCTTTTTTTCCTTATTAGGAACATGTTTCAGGTACCATCTTGTACCCATCCTCAGCCTTCCGGTTTTTGTGTCTGGTGAGGATGGGTACAAGATGGTACCCGAAACATGTTCCTAATAAGGAAAATAAGGTATATCTTGAGGTAAATTCATTATAAATATTAAATGTATTATATACATCAAGAAACGGACTGTAGCAGAAAGTGATTGAATATATATATATATATATATATATATATATATATATATGTATTATAACAATTTACACAAATTCAATGTAATTTAATTTGGGTAGCCCCACGCTTTTGGGGCGCCAAATTATATAACATAACAACACAAATTTGATTTCATGGGTGTAATCGTAAAAACAAGATGATGCGTTATATAAGTTTTAAAATTTTTCCATTATTTACTTTTTTTATTAAACAAAATTCTTTCATTTCGCATATTGAAATAATACTCATTATTAATCGTTTGTATGAACCATTTGCACATGACTTATGGCTAACAAATTATATATAACATGGTATGCATAAACCTTATCATCTAATCTTAATTAATTACATATTTTGCTCTCGGCTTACTCATTGTGTGGTTATCTTTGCAATCTCATATTATTTTCTGTAATTCTTAATTTACTGTTATTTTTAATTTATTTAATCTTATTTGACTCTCATTATTTACTATTGCATTTTATTTTATCAAACAAAGACTTTATCAATTACTCTCATTTCTTTTTATTTAAAATCATATCAAACAAACCTTTCTCAATGCTTTAAATTGATTTTAATTTAAACTCAAATATTTCTCTCTTAGCATTTATGTTTGACTCACCTACTAATTCCTATACATGAATTATTATTCTACATTACAATCTGCTTTTACATTTATGTACATTTCTTTATGATTGATTAACTGTTCGAATGTTTTTCATTCTATGTTAATTACAGTCTTTCAATTGTCTGTAATGGTTTTTCATCACCTCATTTGATACAATACTATCAGTGTGTCCTCCTCCGGTCCTCGGTCTGTGTCCTCGTTCTTCTGGTCCTCTGGTCCTTTTCCAGGATTCCACTGCTAGTGCTGTTTACTAGTTGTCTCGTATCTTCTCATGGATCGTACATGAGTCCATCGAACCTCTTCGTAGGTGCTTTGCTGTTCTGGTTGGACTTCCAGTTCGTCCCGTGACTCTCACTGTAGATTTAGAATAACATCGTCAACTGACATAGCCTCTTACGGCAACGGTTGAAAATAGAAGAAGAAACTTTATTAGTGCGACCTGGTATTTATAGCCAGGTCGTGCAAAAGCTCAGATCTGAACAATTTTCATCTTGTCAGAGTTTGTCGAAGCATCTTTACCCCCACTCTGGTTCAATTCACGAATTTCGCCTATCTTCGCGAATTACGAAGTCTGTTTCACACTACTCGATGCTCAATCGATCACTAATTTTTATATGTTTACTACACGTAAATTACACTTCTTTATTGTAATTACAAAAAGAGCTATTCACTTTTTACTCATAGTAATTGCATTTTCCGTCACTTTGGCACGGTCTTTTAACCCTTTGTTCACCTTTATTTTCTACACCCTCTGGTGTCTTTCGTTTTACAATATCGTACATATTTTTTTTATAATTAAAATAAAACATAAAATCTATCAATATTTGAAAAGGGTTGGTTACAGTTCAGGAACGGACAGGCTTCACACACACAAACAAAATACACGTGTACACAACGCTAGTGACAGGTGGGCCAGATATGCGTGTCCATGCAGGAATTCTGCGTTCCCTTTTTAAATTCGATCCAGCTTGCAATCTGAATCATGTTTATTAATCCATATTTATTTATTTTTATTATTCATTTAAATTATTTTGGCAAAGTACCGTAAATGGTTGTACTGTTGCATTATTTCCCTGCTTGGTGAAAAAAAATTGTTAATACAAAATTAAACATTTTTTTTCTGCCTTTTTATTAGACAAATAATATGGTATTGTTTTTATTTACAAACACATTTATTTATTTTACGTGCAAATAATGATGAATATGCGATTTTTCAATTTTACCCTTATTTGGAGGGTTTGAGCAATATTCCCTCCTCTATGCAAGTAAAGTCGATGCGGTGTTGCGGTACATCCGCTTCCGACGTTGTTCCACTTTAATCGTCCTAGTAACCCAGTTATTTATGAATGGAATTATCTCAGAGAGCTGGCATGATATTTACCGACTTCTCTCCTTCTTGCGTCGTCATATATCTATGAGTATGAGTTGACTTCCACCTTCTCTTAACGTTTTATTCCAATCTTCACTCTTACATTTACTTTCTGATCGCTAATAATTTTCTTCATTCTTATCATGTGCTGAAATACACTTCCGTAACAGAATATTTTTTTAGCTTTGTTGTGGGTCGCATGATCGGATACAGATGAACTCCCTTAGAAACACGTCTATACACAGACTATTATGTTTTTAACCCGCTCGATGTTTTAATCGTAGTACTGGGTCCTAAGTAGTGTCTACCCTTAGACTTCCACTTTCGCTTTCTTCTGTGTCCTTGCATTTCCACATAAGTATGAAGTTTTCGCTTGACCAGCCATCTGACAATCATAACATTTCTTTAACTCATTTCTAACTCTCTTAAACATATTATTAATAGTTGAAATCTTCTCACAGACATAAATAACATTTTCAAAGCTGATGCATATTCTACGCTTTCATGTATGGGTTTTATTAATTAATTTAAGCATCATTTCACTAGATAATACTATCTTCCAATCCTGCCTTACCAGTTTGAAGAGAATAGTTGTGTACCTCCTATTGCTGGTAGTTGATCTTAATTCTACTTTTTTTTTTGTAGATCTTCTTTTTTACACACTTTTGCTACAATCTCGTGTCATTATATAAGACTTCTTTACATTATCTCCGTCGAGATGGGAATTTTCTGCTCATTTACATCTTATCAAAAACATATTATTATTCACTAATTATTCAATTCCTTATCTTATTAATAATTCAAACAGTAATATTTTCAAAATAATTTCTATTTACATTAGGGCATTGAGTGTCTCTAATTCACTCTAGTTTAGACTACACAATGCGTGAGTTCCATCAACCAAATGTCATGTATGGTTCCTTTGCAACATAGCCGCTGACATATAACAACTTCCATTTCTCACCCTAATTGTGTTAACATCTGTTTCGACTTTGTAACTCAGCTGCTTATACAGTGAGAATTTATTTCTTCCATGCGACGAAACGAATTCTCTCTTCGTCTCTCTCTTCTCTGCACGTTCAATTACTCTTACGTAGCAATTGCATTCCGTATGGGCAGTCTGCTTGAGGCCTATATAAACAGTTGAACGCTTTTTCGTTCGTGGCTTCTTATAATAATCACCGTAGTTTTTAGAATTATAATTGTGATTATTGTCATTATAATTAACATTAGCTCGATACTTACTGTGCACATTCTCGTTACAAATGCTGTGTTTTAATTGTGTTACTTTCTTACGTGTTTTAATACAGTGTGAGTAACCTGCTAATTGGATATTCTCGCTACCCAGGTACGATTGTTTAATTTTTATTTTGCATTCTTCCCTAGTGTTAATTATTTCACTAGAATTATTATCAGTAATTATGAACGTCTGTTCTTTCTTACTTTCAATTATTATGGTTTGTTCATATAGCGTTATTTCGATCGTATTTTCGAATCCAACAATGCAATTATTCATGTCTACAAATTTATTAGCTAATTGCATCGTTCTATCTTTGATGTCTTGTTTCAATTCGCTTATTGTATTATTTACACTTTATTTTAAATCCTCTGTTTGCTTATTTAGTTTCTCATTTAAATTTTCTGTTTGCTTATTTGGTTTCTCATTTAAATTTTCTGCTTGTTTTGTAACTAATTTGTCCATCCAGGCACGCATCATAGTTTGAAGTGCTTCCATATCAAAGCTTCCTGGTGCTGCCATATTGAATTATTTATATTTATTTATTTATTCCTTATTATGTTTTAAAATATTATTATTATGGAACCGAATTACTAATTTTATTTATTTAAAATATTATTATTAATCTTAATATTACAATTACACCTTTAAAATATTATTTCGTTGAGCACCAGTTGTGTCGTAATACACAACAAAAAAATATATGAGAATATTTCGTACAAATCTACGAATTTAATTGTTCAGTTTTTAAAGAGTTAATCAAAATGAACAAAACAAAAATAATAACAACAATAAAAAATGGGCCCATATTGTAACATGACATAAGGTAGTGAAGATTCAATTGTATTTAATTATAAAATAAAAAGCTGAAGATCAGAATAAGAGGCAAAAACTTATAAACTTAAAGATCAATAACCCAGTAACCCAATAAATGACAAATGACTATTAAACTGACAATGACCTGACACAGTAGATCGGATAAATACCAGAGGAACCAAGAGACAAAGAAGAAGCAGCCGAGACCTAAGTGCAATCAAATAATCCCAAATAATGACCAGTATATTGTAAATTAAATAACGAACTGATATTTGTAGTATATGAGATTTAACTAGGATAATAAGATTAATGGAAGGTAATAATATCACATATATCTTGTTGATAAAAGAATGTACTTATATAAGGTAGGGAGTTAGAAACTAACCATACCCCAAACTAATAGTAATGATAATAGCCAAAGACAATAAACAATGCTTTGAGCCAAACAAAGGCAATATTTAAGTAATAACTAAAAGTGATCAGAGTGATTTGGAAGTAAATTAGTTATTCATGACCATAATCACACAGCGATATAAAGTAATCAGACAAATCGTGTGAATAAACAAGTGAGTAAGTTAAAAATGTGTGTAAAATTAAATAAGTGGTGAAGTGCTAGGTATAGCATATAATGGAACAAAGTGAGAATGATAATAATTAAAGAAACCTTCTAATGAAAGGAAAAGTGCAGTGGGGGTGTAGAATAAAATATTCTATAAGCAGACTGTAATAAACAGCTAAACAATTTTTGATAAAATGTACATTAGTAAGTAAGATTAAACTGATTGTGATATTATAAATTTAGGTAATAGATGTCAGAATTATATAATAAGGTAAGAATTAAGTTATTAGAATGAGTAGTAAAATAAGAAGGATAGACACTGTATTTAAGGGAAGGGATTAGTATATATGACATATCATGTAAGGAACAGTTTATCAGTAGTATTGTAAGAGTTTTGTTATTGTAGTAAATTATAGGATAAGCAAGATAATAGTAGAGAAAAGAAAAGGTAGTTAAAAGTTATTTCAGGCTAGAACCTGACAAGGAATCTTTCATAATAAGAATTAGAGTTAGGAATACTGATGTTTATTGTTTGTTTTGTTTATAAAATTGTATTAGAATTACCAGATATGGTATTAAGAAATGTTAGGTGGGAGTAGAATAAAATCTAGGCTCTAGGCCAACTGTTGAATATAAATTTAGTAATTTTGAGAACAAATAATAGTCCAAAGTTAAGGCAGAATATGCCAAATGGTTAAACCGATTAAGTGAGTATTCCTAGTACCAAAATATATGAATAACAACTAATTTTGAATAAAATATATGTAAAATATAAATATGGAAAATAGTAAAAATGTAATTAGCTATTCAAAAGTGGGCATGAGGGATATCAAAATGATCATCATGAAAAATTAGGAAGAATGGTACTCATGTAATAACTCTAGCTATTAGTATAAGATAGAAATCTTCATTTGAAGATATTTTGGTAAAATTAGACTAAAAAAGACGTTAAATCATAACAATGACTTAAGTTAATAACCAACGAAAATTAGCATAATTTATTAGGTAACCATAGCAACAAGAATTTTATTGCCAAAAAACCGTTAGATTTTCAGTAATGTATTATTGACCAACGCTGAGAGTGGATCGAGGAGCTCTCGTATTAAAATTTTTATTATTAAAGTAAATTTGAACCTAATTTAAACCAGATGGAGATAACAACAATAGTCCAGGGAATCCTGAACAAAATTTCGTTTAATAAAAAATTAATTAACAAACCATAATTATCTGAAGAAGACGGAACGACGCAGTGAAGAAGAGAGACGACAACGGACATCAAATGAGGATCATTGGAACATCTTAATAGAAGAAGACGGACGACAACCAAAGGAATACGTGGCCTGAGTCAGCGAGGAGCAACATCGAAACGAGGAAAATAAACTTCTGGAGAGTATAAGAAGACGACAGCCCACGAGTTATCCATAGAAGAAGACGACCTCAGGATCTTCAGCAGGAAAACCGATGAGTATAAACATTATCCCATTATCGAGTTCACAATTTTTTGGTCAGAATTAATAAATAACTATTTCACTTCACTGATCACTATTCCGAGTCAAAAATAAATGCTTTGTTAAATTCACTATTTAAACTTTAATCGATTAGCAATTATTAAAGTAAAATACAATAAATAATTGACGAACCTTTTGATAAATAAATCTGACAAACGAAAACTAATCCAAAAATTTCTTTACAAGTTTTCATTGGTAATTACTTAATTGAATATAATGAGATATTAATTTGTTTATGTAACTAGGATTAAGAATTGTCATAACTTTGTGTGTGTTAGCCGTAAGTATATATTTCTGTAGCCGAAAGGACTTTAACACCCCTGAGAAAAATCATAATAACTGTAAATTAACGTCAAGGTAGAATTGTATACAAACATTGAAACTGAGCAAGTACCAACCGAACAAGTGTAATAGCCGGTGCAGAAAACGAATTTGATGTACCATAAAGCAATTGAAATATTCTAAAAGGTTAATAAATGTTCTCAATCTGCAATTCTGTATGTTTTATTCAGTTAATTTATAATAACAACTAAGAATTATTGAAGTGAAAGCGTTAAAGCAAGACGCTAGCCGAGTCAACACTGCAGAAAGTCGTGCGCCAATCAGGTGGCGAGGCGGCAACATTTGAATGCAGCAGAGCGAAATACGGTTTACCCGTAAATGATAAGAGAAGTTACATTTTGACACAATTAACACTAAATAACATTATTATTAAAACTTTACAACCCACATAAACGTTCTGTAACAAAGTGGTGCGCCAACTAGTAGGGCTAGAATAGTTAAGGAAACATACCTTTAAACTTTACAGATTCTAGCGGCGACTACAGAAATGGAACCGGCAAAACACGGGACGAGACTCCAGACGCTGCTACGTGAAAAGGAGGCGGAAGAGGAAGCAAGGAGATTAGAAAAGGAGATCGAGAAAGACGTCCGAATGGAAGAAAAGGGAATAACATCAGTGGAAGATGTGGAAGAATTACTAACTCCCATGGAAATAGATAAACACACACAACGGGAGGAAGCCAGAACAGGCATGGACTTGCTACAATTATGGGAAAAATTAGATAAGAAATTTGAGTCAATAAATGACAATTTCAAGAAGCAGAAAGAAGAAATGAAGGACACTAAGAAATTATTGCAACAAAACAACGAAAAATTAGATAAGAAGTTTGAGTCCTTGAACGAAAAATTCGACAGGAATGAGGAGAGTAACAAAAAGAATATCGAGACTTTAGAACAGAAGATAAAAGAGGAGAATAAGCAGATAGGAGAAAAGATAGAGAGAAGTAATGAGAAAACCAGTGAAGCTTTGAGGCTGATGAAGGAAGATATCGAGACGCTGAATGATAAAATTGAATACAACCAGGATACATTACAGCAACAGTTGACTGAGTACAGAGAAGAACTGAAACAAACTGTAATGGAAACGGAAGAGAAGATAGAGAAAACCAGCGAAGTAGTGATGCAAGTCCGAGAAGAAATTTTAATCAAGGTGAATGAAGTTGAAGGCGAAGGTAAGAGGAGGGTTGAAGGACTCCAAAAGGAAACCAACAACAAATCAGAACAAATACAAACCAGAGTAGAAGAGAACTATAGCAGATTGGACGCGTCAGTAAGTGAAGTGAAGGACACCACAACCGCCCAAGAAGGGAAAATTGCTGAATTTAGGGCTAGAGAGTTACGCCTACAGGAGGAGATCAACGCATTGAAGGATCGACCAATCATGACCTCACATGTATTATGTAGCGAAAATAGAGAGACGATAAATTTTAAAAATTATAAACGCAATCCAATTGAGTTTATAGAACGAGTAGAGGAGAACTTAGCCCGAACCAGAGAGACAAGGTGGACGGTAATCAAGAGCATGATAGATGACATGTTCAAAGAGGTCCATGATAATTGGTGGACGGCGGTGAGACCAGATATAAATAATTTCAGTGAGTTCAAGAAATTATTCAAAGACAAATACTGGTCGGAGGCGACTCAGCACGTGGTGAGGAACAACATAAGTAATGGCAGATTCGACCCTTACCTAGGACAGTCCCCAACCGCTTATTTAGGTAAGGTAAGCATAGCAAGGAACCTCAAACCTAACATCCCGGAAGAATGCTGATATATAAACATATATAACATTTATATATGTTGATAACAATGATAATATAACTTATCTGATTATGACTAATTACACTAAGGGTGACTGGACCATACCGAATGTTGACAAGTTTTATGATATAGTAATGTGGAGTAACACTGCAGAGTATTACTATGGTATAATGGACAAAATAAATTTAAATAGTTATTATATTACAAAAGATGATATAATGTACTTAATTAAAAATGAGTTATGTATACGTAAGATAAGACTATTATTTGACGATGGAGGTTAGTTGTTCTTATTGTGTTTATGAACATTTAATTATGTGGACAGTGTTTTAAAATGGACTGTTTATGACTGATTTATGGTAAATGATTTAATGGTTATGTGGATTGTATATTTTTGTGTATATTAATGTCAGTGTATTTGTGTATTTTTGCTGTTGTGTATTTTATATATTTTTTGTGTGTAAACATGTATTGTAGAATTTTAAATAACTGAAGAAAGTTTAAATGATATTGTGAGATTCGGATTCTAATGGTTAGTAAATGATTACGCATATAATATATTTGGATCTGGAGATGTACTGTTGTTAGTAGGTAAGTGATGAATTTTCTAGTAGTATGTTAAGGTGAAATGTTGCAAAAGAGTTTGGGAAATAGTGATAAATAAGGCCACTGGAGTTAGTTAAATAGAGTTAATAGGAGTTAGTGAAAATAAGAATGTTGAGATATTGATAATATATAAAGAGGTGTTAGATATTTTAGGGACACAGTGGTTAGTGATTATATGTAGAGTTGAGTAATGTGAATGGTAATTATATATTTTGTTGATGGTGATATTTTGTAATAAGGGTATTGGTGTAGGGAGTCTGCAACGAAAGGTGTTGGGACAGGAAGGGACCGTTGTGTGCCGAAAAGGGTTACCTGAAAGGGCCAGGAACCAATGATGGAATGAGCATAGATAGGGAACACACATACTAGTACAAAAATGAGCGGTGCCAGAGGTTTTAAATGGATTAGTGAAGGGGGTTATTATAGAGATATTGGTGTCATAATATGTTAACGGTTAGAAGCGGTTGTTAGTAGAGAAAGAGGTGAGTAAGGTTAGACTGACAATGCCAAAATAAGATAGAGAAAATAGTGAATAATAGAGAGTCACCCAAACTAGTAAGGATAAAGGGGTTAGAAAAAGAAAATTCATGGTAGGAAGGTAATTGTAACTGAAAGGTAAATGATACAGTTGAAATTGCTGTATAGAATCTGATATAAACAAATGTTAAATAATAAAAGTTAATAGAGAATTGTTGATAGTAATGTTATAAAGTTTTGGTACAAGTCATGTAAATATAAATTGTTTAATGTAAGATAAATGTTACAATGTTAATGTGTAATGTTTAATGTTTTATGATGTTTTATTGTTATTGGTAACGACGTTAACAAGTGTCAAAGAATAGTAGCTTTTAAAAGTTGAAAGTCTAAAGGTACAAATGAAGTTGTGCAAAAATATAGTAGGATGCCATTTACAAAATAGATAAATGACTATAAGTTGAGTAATAAAATTTGAATAATAAACTTGTCTGCCATAGTAGTTGTAGGTTGAATTTGTAGTAACAGATAGGTGAAGGTATTTTGGGGAATATTAAAGAATTGTTTATGTATTGTGTTATTTGTAGGTATATATATATATATATATATAGTTTGTTTCTCTTACAAGGAAGAAATTGAGTTTGGTGGTGGTAAAAGAATATACATTTTAAAGTCTTGTTGTTATGTTAAACTTTTGAAGTAGAACAAACCAATGCCCCAAACACAAACCAATGCGTCTAAAAGGGAACATATCAGTTGTAGATATGGAAGTGTACTAGACCACTATTTTAAATTTTTGTATGCAATGTTTCAGAGTTTTGTGGTGTTGTGACCGCGGTCCTGTGCTGGCTGGAGCATCAGAACAGGAGCGTAGAGTGCCTCATGGCCTTATGGTGTAGGGATCTCTCAGGAGAAGTCCAGTAAGGTCAGAGGGTGCGATCAGCATCATTGGACCAAGGGTAAGTGATGACAAATTTTTTTTATATAGTAACATTACAGGGGGTTGTGGTGACATATCTAGACTGATCCTTTTAGGAAAGTGTGAATGAGTCAATGAAAGTTTTTGTGTCTCGACACAAAATCTTTCATTGAGGGGGTTTGTAACAGTACATAATGACCCAATACCATAATTATGGGATTTAAAGATATTTTTTTTTATGTTTTATTGTTTAATCATTAAAATACAGAATGGTTAGGTCCATTGTCCCTATATACGAAGGAACAAAGCAGATTCAGCAAGAGTACCATACCAAGGTCACCGGTGGACGTGCGGGAGTCGGTAAAGGCCATGGCGGTGTTTGTGACGAATGACTGTAAATATGCATTGTCATTGGATAATAACACTGTTCCGTCTTAACCAAAAACAATGACGCACTGACTACAATACGTGCAACGAGGCGTTGTCCAGTATGACAAAGCTTGATGACGTAAAATACACACACACAAGCGCAAATTTACATTTGCCTCTTTCTCAATTCAGCGTAGTTCTTCAAAGGATCAACAGCGATGTATCGCTGTCTGATCGGTTTTATAACAAAAGCTTATTACAACTAGACTCTAAATTACAAGTGTGATGGTGGAGCAATAAATGCTCGAATTTAGTAACAGTATAAACCATAACATGTAGAATCAGTGCTTATATTTAATTAATTAAAAAAATCAGCAGAACATGAGGCGAACACCGGCCATCAACATGGGAATCAACCAACAACAGCGAGGGAGCAACGCCGACCACCACTAAGAGAAGTCCAATTTTTACCATCTTTCTTTATTATTTTAATGAGCTCATTAATCAAGAATAACCAATTAAACGAATGTACTTGTAACAGGGTGAATGTGTGTGAGAGTGGGT
The DNA here is from genome assembly GCA_034769895.1 of Magicicada septendecula. Lineage (NCBI taxonomy): Eukaryota > Metazoa > Arthropoda > Insecta > Hemiptera > Cicadidae > Magicicada > Magicicada septendecula. The sequence goes on from CM068372.1 coordinate 429,070,044, forward strand.
GAGTGAGCACATGGCCATAAATATCTATGCCGAGGGCATTGGTTTGTGTGCAACTTAAATACTAGTTAATAAATGATTAAAGCTGCAGCAATATAAAAGTTACAATGATCTTGATTTAGAAACCAAAAAGGGAGTATTAAGAATGATTTTGGTAATTAAACTAGCCACCATTTTGTTTTGTAATCTTGTATGACGCCATTTTGGCCACATGGTTGTGTATGCAAAATCTATTTGGGAAATTACAAATTTGATAGTTACTTTCAATATAATACAGTGTTATCATTTGTGTCACCTTCTGTGTATCAGAAATCTCGCTGTTAATGAATCCTGGCCCCTTAGGTAAAAAGCATATTAAAAAGAAGAGTATGAACCCGGCTGCGACTGAAATTGGTAAGTACGCATATGTGCCATATTATGGTACTATTTATACATATAAATATCAGTATATGTGTGTAATAATTAATAATAAAGTGGGTAAAATCACAAATGGCGCCTGAACTGTGGACATTATATAAAATTACTTTATATAAAACAGGCCAGATTTAGAAACACAGAAGGTGATATAAGACGGAACATAACCTAATACACAAGAGGTTATGTTGATGAAACAAAGCAACCAGTAATTGTATAATTAAAAAATAAATAGTCATTTAAATAGTTTAATTATGGCAGAAAGAAATAATAGTATGGAAGTAAACAATACAGACACAGAATCTATTTTATTAGACAAAATAAGCGCGAATTCTACGCCTAGGGCAGTCGAGAATAAAATATCGCTGGAAGATCTGTTTATATTAATTAAAACACAAAATTGTGTATTAAAAGAAATTGACGAAAAGTTTGATAGCCTTGAGAATGAACTAAAGAAACAAAACAATGTACGAAATATAAAATTAGATCAAGTAGAGGAGAAATTAGAAAAATTAAAAAATGAAATACAGAGACAAAATTGTAATAGTGACCAGGTAGACAAGTTAGAGATAAACAAAGATGACAAGGTAAGTAGGGGAGAAAATTGTAACAATATAAATAAAAGTATAACATTAGAAAATGATTGTGTAAACAGGAGTAGTGATAATGAAATTTTATGGGGAATAGAATATAATAATGATGGAATGATGGTGTGTCTTGAAGGGTTGAAGAGAGTGTGTAGAGAGAGCATAATTGTAAAAGAATTGCAGGGGTTAGATTTTTCCCTTAATGGTGTATTTGGGGGTGATGTACATGTTTTTAGGAAGGACGAGAGTGCCTTCGATGTAGATTTGGGAGACAAAAGGTCTGTGAACAGTTGTCCCTGGATTTTTTGTGCACCTGATAGGTGGTGCGAGAATAAAGTTGTAGTGTCCCCTGCATATATTGAGAGAGAGAATGTAGCTTGGTATGATAGAGAGAGATGTTTTAAAAGTGAGAGGTATTGTGAGAGAAACAGAGAAGTAGAGATTTTTAAGATATGTAGAGATTATGAAGAGTTTATTGAAAGGTTAGGTGGAGAGAGAAGTGATAAATATAATAAAAACTTACCTTGTATTGAAACTGAGGTAGTAGGAGATTATGTTGATAACAATGATAATATAACTTATCTGATTATGACTAATTACACTAAGGGTGACTGGACCATACCGAATGTTGACAAGTTTTATGATATAGTAATGTGGAGTAACACTGCAGAGTATTACTATGGTATAATGGACAAAATAAATTTAAATAGTTATTATATTACAAAAGATGATATAATGTACTTAATTAAAAATGAGTTATGTATACGTAAGATAAGACTATTATTTGACGATGGAGGTTAGTTGTTCTTATTGTGTTTATGAACATTTAATTATGTGGACAGTGTTTTAAAATGGACTGTTTATGACTGATTTATGGTAAATGATTTAATGGTTATGTGGATTGTATATTTTTGTGTATATTAATGTCAGCGTATTTGTGTATTTTTGCTGTTGTGTATTTTATGTATTTTTTGTGTGTAAACATGTATTGTAGAATTTTAAATAACTGAAGAAAGTTTAAATGATATTGTGAGATTCGGATTCTAATGGTTAGTAAATGATTACGCATATAATATATTTGGATCTGGAGATGTACTGTTGTTAGTAGGTAAGTGATGAATTTTCTAGTAGTATGTTAAGGTGAAATGTTGCAAAAGAGTTTGGGAAATAGTGATAAATAAGGCCACTGGAGTTAGTTAAATAGAGTTAATAGGAGTTAGTGAAAATAAGAATGTTGAGATATTGATAATATATAAAGAGGTGTTAGATATTTTAGGGACACAGTGGTTAGTGATTATATGTAGAGTTGAGTAATGTGAATGGTAATTATATATTTTGTTGATGGTGATATTTTGTAATAAGGGTATTGGTGTAGGGAGTCTGCAACGAAAGGTGTTGGGACAGGAAGGGACCGTTGTGTGCCGGAAAGGGTTACCTGAAAGGGCCAGGAACCAATGATGGAATGAGCATTGATAGGGAACACACATACTAGTACAAAAATGAGCGGTGCCAGAGGTTTTAAATGGATTAGTGAAGGGGGTTATTATAGAGATATTGGTGTCATAATATGTTAACGGTTAGAAGCGGTTGTTAGTAGAGAAAGAGGTGATTAAGGTTAGACTGACAATGCCAAAATAAGATAGAGAAAATAGTGAATAATAGAGAGTCACCCAAACTAGTAAGGATAAAGGGGTTAGAAAAAGAAAATTCATGGTAGGAAGGTAATTGTAACTGAAAGGTAAATGATAAAGTTGAAATTGTTGTATAGAATCTGATATAAACAAATGTTAAATAATAAAAGTTAATAGAGAATTGTCGATAGTAATGTTATAAAGTTTTGGTACAAGTCATGTAAATATAAATTGTTTAATGTAAGATAAATGTTACAATGTTAATGTGTAATGTTTAATGTTTTATGATGTTTTATTGTTATTGGTAATGACGTTAACAAGTGTCAAAGAATAGTAGCTTTTAAAAGTTGAAAGTCTAAAGGTACAAATGAAGTTGTGCAAAAATATAGTAGGATGCCATTTACAAAATAGATAAATGACTATAAGTTGAGTAATAAAATTTGAATAATAAACTTGTCTGCCATAGTAGTTGTAGGTTGAATTTGTAGTAATAGATAGGTGAAGGTATTTTGGGGAATATTAAAGAATTGTTTATGTATTGTGTTATTTGTAGGTATATATATATACTCCAGTGTTTTAATGACCTCCTTAAATTGTAACACACTATCTTGTTGTGAGTCCTTTCAAATTTGGGCATTTTCCATTTAAGCATAGATTTGCTGACTTTTTCACCCGCTGGTTTGCTGTGAATTCCCTCTATTTTGGGTACCTTCCATTCAGGTATTGCTTTTCCCCAGTTTCTTCTCGCTGGTCGGTAGTTCACTCCTTCTAGAATTTCTTTTAGAGTTCTCCTGCACTCCATAAAATTCATTCTTTCGGTATGGTTGATCATTTGTACATTAAACACATCGATTAGTCCGTTCTTCATCATCTCCACTTCTTCTCTTGTTTTTTTTAGTTTTCTGTGATGCCTTATCTCAGTCTTCATTTCCACGTATTCATCATTTGTTTCGTTGTTATTATTTTCATTCTCTTTGTTACTGTTATTTTTATTTTCAGATAACGATGCATCTTCAAACTCCAAATTGTACAGAGTATATGCCTAGATGTTACGTTTTTAATTGAGGAAGAATACGGAGTGGTAGCCATATTATTAACAAAGGCAAAATAGATAATTAAGAAGTTAAGACAATACAAATCTAATTACACTAGAAAATTAGTAAATGTAGAAAATAACAGAACCATACAGTTGGGATAATAAACAAAACAAAACACATTAGAATAAAATGAGAAATCAGTTGTATAAATTCAGTAAATATGGTGAATGGCTACTAGTGCATCTGAAATGCCTAACTGTCAAAACCAATAATTACAATTGTATAAAATCCACAAGGAAATTAACAAATCTAAGGCAAGTAACTAGCCAAAAATAATGTATAACTCATTTTAAAAGAAAAATGTTACAATAAGAGCTTAAATTAAAAGAAATATGTAATTATCAAATGTAACACAATTGTACAAAAGTTAATATCTAATAGAACACAACCTTATGAGGTATGAATTTAATCTTTGAAAGGAAATAAATACAATAGTGATAATATTTAATACTCAGGAAGGAAGACAGAAGAATAAAATCAATCAGAAAATATATAGTAATTTTGAATAAAAATTCAAATATGATAACAATGGTAATAAACCATGCCTTAGCCAATCAAAGGGTTTAGGATTCCATAGAAACGAGCCGTTGGTTACTAATTTTCCGTTAATTTTCAGTACTCGTATAATGACGCTTGTGTAGTAGGGACGCAAGATTTTGTATAACATAAATTTTACTTTGAAAAGTTTAAAAACTAGTCAAAAGTCAAAAACATATACCAGTGAGAAGGAGATGAAGAGTAATAACATTTAACTGATGTCCAGGAACAATTTAAACGAAAATTAAAAGCAGAAATTCCCAAGACTAATATGAAAAGGACGCCAGCAGCCTAAGTCACTCAAAATCGATGAATTTTCCATTTCAAAAGAACAACGATCTATCACAAACCTTCTGAACTGATAAGTATCATTTAAATACCCAAATTCCAGGAAGAAAAGCACTTTAAATATTTCTCGAATCTATACAAACTCTCACTATGAATTGAAAATAATTTCTTTCAAGGATTAAATAAAATAAACTTACATAGAAAAACTTGTTAACTAAAAAATAACCTCGCACTAGATTGCGAACTTTTGAAACACATATTACTACACTGCAGAACAAATTGTAGCCACACTTTATATTATTTAAGTACGAATAATGTAAGGTAGTGTACTTTTTTATGGTAATCATATTTAATGTTTTCTTTATAATTAAAAGGACTCCCGATTTTGAACGAGGTTACGTATAAAATACAAACAGTAGCCATTACGGCATCAAGTAACTCGTTGCAAGACCGATTTCGTCAACTTGAGATAAAGCGTTTCATGTTTAATGTCGGAGCAAATTTATTAAATACTAAATAATAACATTATTGTCAAATTGCATAATTACCAGACAACCATTAAAGAAACAGTACAGAGTGTAACTATTGTTTTATTTCATAGAAAATTGTATTATATATGTGTGTGTTAGCGAAATTACAGATTAGACAACTAGCGCTTTCGCTATCTGTGCGATACAGCAAGCTGTACAAAGGCGGGAACCGATTCGAATGCTCCGGCCGTCATCGCTGAAAACACCATACTTTCACATTAATTCATAAATTTAATTGTTTTCAACAAACAATTTGGCGCCACCCAGGATTCACAAACCCCTATGAAATTACAGGTAAGGTTTCCACTAGGTTGTACTGATAATTGTGACAACGCTACGGACTTTGTTAGCAGCAACCATTAATGTAACGACAAGGTGCGAGACGAACACACCACACTATACATAAAAAACCATATACACGTCTTTACAGAGACACACCTGTCTTCTCCTTACGAATCCAATGTGTGGCATTATACAACGGGGAATCTTACTCTCGTTACAGATTGGCTTCCATCGCGGGGCTTAAACAAAGAAAAGGACGTCTTTTATAACGTTATTTTGCCAACATGGGGCAAAATAACATGGACGTAATACGATCTCGTTACAATATTTACTTTAAAGAAATAATATGCTTTATAAATTAATAAATCACTTTATTTGATGATTTTTAATCTCAGGGTAAAACGGTTCGTGAATCGAACGGAACAGTAACCGTATCGACTTGCTCACCAAGCTCGACTCGAAAAAATACAATGTTAGAATGAATGCAATTTTATTTTAATATCACGTCGTGGATACTTTGAGCTGCTAAGAAAGATCAGAAAATGCCTACAGATACAATACAATACATCACAATTAATTAATTAACCCTCTTAATAAATATTAAAATTTAAATAGTATTAATCTAAAAATATTACAATTCTGTCTTTTTCCAAGTGTCACTCAAAATGGCCAAGATGACTAAACAAACAAAATGGTTGTCGGCCAGCATCTATGCGTACTTAAAACTGCCTCACCTATTTTCTTTAAATTAAATAGTGTTTTTAATGGTTTTGTGTCCACAATGATATTAAATAAAAGTTTGTTGAAGTACACAAGTGTCTGGATTAACCATGTTGTTGGTGAAACTCGTGTAGTGTGTGTTAAGGTTGTTTCATTATGAGTTTATGAAGATTCTCACCACTCGGCGTATTAACTTGAATAAACCGTCGTCTTGTTATTCGGTCTTCAATTATTTCTAGTATGGGTTGTCTGTGTGGTTCTCTAATGTGTTTTCTTAATTTGGTATAGTCATCTCTTTATTTTTACTTTCAATCATTAATTATTCAGCAAATACGATTCTCTGTTACATGGAGTTCATCTATACAGCTTGAGTTTCAACAACAGACTAAACGAATTCTTCCGTTAAAAAAACGGCTATGACCCAGTTGCCCCGGCTTTTATGGGCTATGATTGGTTAATTTTCCCCTGACCCCGGTCACGTGGTTTTAATTATTTGACATATGTAAATTTTAAATCTGTCACCTCAAATTACTCTTTATTTAATTTTTGATTCAGTTAAATTTGAGTTATATGATGATGTTGTCTGAAAAAAATAGAAGTATTTTGATACCGAATGTGACCCATTTTGGCCCAGTATCACTAATTCTAACACATTTACAGGCCGTGAGGTGAGTGATGAAACCGTCTTGGTGGTGTGCAGTGGCAAAGAGAAAGAATGCGCATGTGCGGGACAGCGGCTAGGGACAACAACCCATCGGCTTAGGTCTCCGTGAGGGGAAGTGTCTCCCCAACCTGCTACCTCCCCTCCTACGCGCATGACAGTTTCATCACTCGCCTCACGGCCTGTACAAATTTTAAGTTTTTAGGCTTTTACATATTTTTTCTCAACACTTCTTATTTCCTCCTTTGTTATTTAAATCTGCCCTACTAGGGTTGTACTTATTAATAACAATAATGTCTGATATTTTTATCTTATATACAACATTACAATTTTAAATACCTATTCTTCATTTTCTTATAATAACAATAATATTGACAGCATGTCAGTTCAATGGCTTCTATTTGATTTTATCTGGTTTGGTTAATACTATTTTGGACATTTTACTGTTTAAGTTCAGCTCACCTCTTTTGGCCTATAGATTTTGCCATTCCTTTACAATGATTTATTACATAATATGATGTTTCACCAAGTACCTGATATTGACATTTCTGAACAGCTTTTACAACTACTGTTCTTAAAAAAATTAACAAATCTTTTAACCATTAATTCTAACATAACAAAATTCTGGGTATATTGAGCCCTTTTAACAATTAATTATAACATAATATCCTATGAGTATACAAAACTCTTTAAACAACTAATTATAACATGATAAATCCTAAGAGTATACAAAACCCTTTAAACACATACTACTTTTATTTACTGGCTCTTAATATGTATTAGTTTATACATAAGACCATTGCTTCACTTTCTCCCTTCCCCACTGGTTTATAACATGATCTTTGATCATCACTATTTCCTTCTTTGTACACTTATCACTTCACTCACTTATAATATAAGTTTTTACAATTTATTCTTAGACTAATGCATATATTTCTTACTCTTATTTATACCATTGCATTGCATTTTCTATAACTCTACCTACTGTCTGATCTTTTCTCTTTAATTATTATTATTATTAATTTATGAAGTATTGTTTATTTATTTTTTACCTGGTTATCAACATGTTTTTTGTTTAGTTCTTTTGTTATTTTTTTTATTTTCAGTTCTTCATGCATTTATGTTATTTGGTAATTAATGTGGTCTTCACTGTCTTGTTGCTTAACATGTCTTTATTTTAATTAGTTGTTTCGTTGTTAGACTTGTTTATACCTCTCACTTACCATATCTATTGGGTTTATCACGTTATTAAGTTCTCTTCTTCTAATACTCATCATAATTACGATATTACATTTCTTTAACATTTATCTTTCTTCATCCATTGTTTTGTTTTAGCATGGAACCAGAATACACTGCTTAATACTCCCTTATTAGTAAGTTTCCTTTCATTTATTATTTATTCTAGTACTTAGTCATTTATCATTTCTTTATCTGAATAGTTCTTCTATGCATGGTGGTGATATGTATCGCCACAATATATATATTCAAACACTTTTGCTATAATTATATAATAAGTAACTCAATGAGTTTCTTGCAGTATTATTGTATAATATACATATTATTAAATCATAATTATATTTATAATTAATAAAATTATAATTATAATAAAATATAATAGCCTACTTGGAGAAGTAATTATAATTTGATAATATATATGTAACACACACACACACACACACACACACACACACACACACACACACACACACAGTTCAGTATATTCTAAGCATATAAAAGTAAACCGATTAGTTTTTTAAAAAGTAAAAATGATTTGTTGTTCCAAGAATAACTCTTTTTCTTATATGTACACACCCCCACAAATTATAATAAAATTATAGACAACATATAATTACATAATAAATGAAGCAGTAACAGCAATACAAATACATCAGTAGACAGATTCAACACAATGTTTTGTTTTGGCTCTTATGCTGCCATGTAACAGACACGTATCTGTGCAAGTCTGTACACAACTTTCCTACATCGAAACTACACATGCCCTTGGGTGCAAAGAAATGAGGGAAACTGTATACAGCTGACTGAGTATATAAACATCATGTGTCTCTTTCATACAGTTTTCTCTCTCTCTCTTGCTCTCATCTGTGCATGGCATGGACAGTTTGGTTTCAGGAGAGGTGTTGGCTTTCAATATATGTAAAGCAATGTATATGGTAAAATCTTGTAAGATATTACCAAAAACGTGTAGAGTAATAAACAAAACGAGAGAAGTTATTTTTATCTTAACTATGTTTTTCTACTTCTGTTGTATTGCTGCCCAGTTCTTTCACATTCCAAGTGCAGTTACAAAATCAATTTTTTTTTCTTGTCCATTCTAGATTTTCACTTAAGTTATTTTTATCTTAACTATGTTTTTTTTTACTTCTGTTGTATTGCTGCCCAGTTCTTTCACATTCCAAGTGCAGTTACAAAATCAATTTTTTTTTCTTGTCCATTCTAGATTTTCACTTATGTCATTTTATTGCCTTGTGGGTAACCAATTGTGTTCCCAACTTTCTTCTTGTTTTATTATCAATTAAGGATAGTTTACATATTCTTTGGTTATCTGGAAAACTAGGTGGTTGTGCACGTACAAAGCAACTCTGTTCACTATGAATGCTCTCTCCTATACACAGAATTTTAAAGAATGAATACCTTGAGGTTCCTACAAGCCTGATGTGAAAATTTATCCCAAAGCCAATAACTTTCTCATAGAAGGAATTAATTTCTATTACTTGAATCTGCAATCAGCCTGTTTCCATAAGGATACCACTGTAGTTTTCTTTATTCAATCAACATTTTTTCGTATACATTAATAATATTCAACTGGATACATAAACAAACAATGTTTTGTATAGATGGACATGTCTGATAGATGCAAAACACAATTGCCGAAAAAAGCTATTACAAATGGCTGAAATCCTCATAATGGACAATTATTTGCCAGGGTGTTATGCTTTGGTCTACCGTTTGTGTGGACAGACGTTTCAGCCCCACCATCAGGGGTCATCTTCAGTGTTAGAAAACAACTGGCAAGGTGTCCTCCCAATTCACCACAGAGATGAGGTAGAAACCATGTATTTTGCCTATGAAGGCCCACTTATACAAACTTTCATACCATCGCAATCTAAGCTGAAAAGGAGCATCAATCAATTGGCATTAAATGCTATGTGATTGGCTTGGGAGCGCAGCATGCCAAATCCTGTTTAATAGGAGGCCTTCTCCCTCCGATTCATAGCGGCAGAACCATGTTTGAAGATCTCTATGGACTCCATGTGCGTACGGGGGTAGTAGGCGCTCACTAAAAACAAGATCTTGGTCTCATCAAAGAGAACATGATGATCAACACTGGAGAGTACATGCTCGGCCACCGCAAACTTCTCCGACTGTCTCAAGCAACAACAGTGGCTGTGTTCACGAACGCGGGTGCAGATGGTGCACTTTGCCGCATAAGCAAGGCACACTGTACACCTCCCTATGAGAGTGATCCCTTGTGCCCCTCACCAGTTCCTGGTCGGCTTGTAGATGGTCCTCACACCCCACCCGATTCAGCAGCCTGCCAATGTGGTCACCCCATGAATGTAGGGTGAGACCGCGAAGGACAACAGTCTCATGCATGAGCATGCACTCTCCACCTTTGTTGAAGCTGCCCGTGAAAGCCATAGGAACTCAATCCTCATACTGTCAGAAAATGGATAAACCAGTGACACTGCGAGTACCAGCATACTCTAAATCATATGGGACAAGGATAATTTAAAAACTATAGCAAAAGCCAACAATTTTGTACTTATTATATTCATCTGATCTATCATATGGAATAAGATCCCCCCCCCCCATACACACACACGTCAAAATTTCATAATTGATGAATATGTGCGCCAAACTACGCTAATTTTATTTTCTGTGTGCATGTGTGTTTTATGACAATCTTATCCCCTTCATCTGTCTGCCTTATTTCAGGTTAGTGACTTGGAAAGTTGAGTTTCACTTAGTTTTTAAAGTATTATTATGGTCTACAGCCTTAACCTATAAAAAAATTCAGTGTAACAGATAAGAGTATGGTATAAACTACACAAATTGTATGAAAATACAGAACAGAGTTCTAAGAAGAATGTATAAACCAATATTGGTGGATGACCACCAAGAGTGAGGTTCTTGGGATTGTAAGTACTCGTCTAGCTACCATAAGCTAACTACCATCTACAGTTATTCTCATTACCATACACTCTAACAATTAAATATATGCTTGTAAAAAGAAATGCATACCTTCCTAATGCCGCTTTCTTGAGTTGTTTGCATCTGTACAGGGAATCACCAAACTTCAAAAGTCGCAAGTAATCTTTTGCAACACTGTAAACAAAAATAGCCATAAGTAAAACAAAAAATAATAATAATACAATCCTATAACATAAATAGGTAATTCTAAGCAATAACACTGGTATCTTTGATTCATTTCATACTTTTATTATGTTTTCTACTGTTCCAGGAAAGGGAAATGTAATAGTAAAATGAGTGGCAAACAAAATGGTAAGGGCTATGAAGTGATAGCAAGATGACAATAAATAGTACTGTTTGTGAGCTTGGTATTAGTTCATGATCTTAGTAATGACTCACTGGTCCCATTAGCTACAATACTGAAAAAACTGTAAATATAGGTCTATGGCACTGTGGATATAGACAGAAGTGCTATTGTGAAAATTCCAGTGCTAATAATTCTTTGGTAGGGTTATTCTCCAAAAAGAAATGTGGATTGAAAAGTAAAATGTTTGCTTAGTTTTCAGAAATTTGGACTTCTCTAACAGAAAAACTGTATTACTATAAAAACAAATTTATATAAAAAAAGCATAGGCTAGGTAAGACTGGTGTAGCAGTTGTGCAAAATAATGAAAAAATTCGGAGGTATAAAAATACAAAGTGTACTAAATATAATATAAATATATTGTTATATTATTTATTTAATATCTTTTTTATTATATGTAATATTAATAACTTTCACCAACATTATGTTCAGGCGCCATCTTGTTATAATACAAGAACATTAGATTTGCTTACCTTTATGGGCAGAGTTCGTTTAAGCGAACTAGAAGTAGCGGAATGTGTTATCTGAAATAATTTACCTCTTGCTTGAAATGTTTATCAATGACATTACCTTTTATTGTTGTATTACGTACAAATGAATGTGACTCTACCGTGCGAAACAAGCACGCTACTATACGCCATGAGGCGTTGCGCCATGAGACGCAGTTCCACTATTCAAGTTAAAATTCCCCTTAAACATTTCACAAGCCCTCCAAAATAACATATTCAATTATATTTTATGATATCATTATTAAAATAACTTTACAACCCAGCACTTCTAATTAAATGTAATTAGATATTCTCGCATTCACTCACACTCTCATCCTTATGGTACAATTTTTTGTTAATTTTCCCCAAATTGAGCTCATTTTTTATTAATTATTTAGTAATTGAAAATTTTGTATTGACCCTTATTTATACTTTTCTAGTACCCCCCATTTTGTCACTTAGCTGAAATCAGTCCTGCAGACGTCCCATCGCTGAACTCGCACTATTAGATGTTAAAACTTTACCAAACTTTGTGTTTCCGTTTTACATGTTAATAACGTTGAACTGTTACTTCATTTTATATAAAATACTTCACTTTACATTGTACAGGCGAACGTCCGAGACTTAGTTTTATAAAATTTAGATAGGCAGCCGGCCGGCTTAACTGATGTAGCGTACTGAGAAAGATTCACAATGCTTCAATTCCGAGGTGGGGAGTAACTACGTCACCAGTCTCTTTGTGTCCAGTTCCACGCCTTAGCTGTTTACAAGCGCATTTATTACATGTTGCATACTTTTAGATGACGTATACATGGGTGCAGCTTGTTGACACATTAGTACGGCAAAATGATGTTGTTTCTGCGCGTATATTCCCGACCTTGACGCAATTTCTGTCCACTCGATATTGCGTAGTTGCAAACCTTCATAAAACTTTACTAGTTTCTTATATATGACTTTGAATAAAAATACAATTTAAATTGATTGTTCCCCAAAACTCAGGAGGACCAGAATTGTACTGTTACAAAACCCCCTCAATGAGAGGATTTATGACGAAGCATAAAAACTCTCATTGACACACTCATACTACCTAAAGGGATCAGCTAGGATATGTCGCCACAACCCCCTTACTGTTTATATAAAAAAAATACAATAACTTACCCTTGGTCCAATGATGGTGACCGTACCTGCCTGACCTTACTGGACTTCTCCGGAGAGATCCCAACACCGCAAGGCCAACAGGCACGTAACGCTCCTGCTCTGACGCGCTGGCCAGCTCAGGACCGCCGTCACAGCATCACCAGACACTGAAACAACAAATCAAAAATATCAAAATAGTGGCCTGGTATAATACCATATCCCTAACTGATCTGTTTCCCCTTAGCTATGTGCTGGTTTGTGTTAAGAAGCACTGGGTTTTGTTTAACTCCTAACACCTAGGATTATTACACCTAGTACAAGAATTATTATACAGACGTTCCATTCTCTTAGTTCACTACCATTAACATTTATAAATTTTTCGACTCCAATCGATAATAATTAATCCTTTCCCATTAACAAGAAGAAATACAAATCTTTATATTAATGCAATAATACTTCCAAAATATTTAAACACATAATCAAAATTTACTCAAATAAAATTATCTATATCTCCCTCTTTCTACAATTCTGAAATTTCTCTACAATTCTGAAATTTCTCTACAATTCTGAAATATTTTCTCTTTTATAAAATATTAATATTATTATTATTATTAACAGAATTTCTATTTATCTGGCGCTGTTAATAATAATCATCCCCTTTTCTCCTCCACACACACTATTTCTTAATACATAATAAACATAATACATCATAATAAACATTGTGATTATTACATTAAAATAAACAACTTACATTTAAGCTTGACCAAAATTTACACACCTTACCTCTTTAAATTTGTGTATAAAATTATAAACATTATATTTTAATTTCAATTGAACTTTTATTAATTAGCCATCAATTATTTACTATTTAATCATTTACTATTTATTTATCACTTACTACCATTTAATTCTTCACAATTTCAAATTTAATATTAACATTCATGTTACATTATATTTCATTTCTTATTACCTTTCTACTATGAATTTTCTACTTAACCTTTCGCACTTTGATTAGTCTGGGTGACTCCTGTATTCACTATGCTTTGACTTATGGAAATGGCACTAATATTTATAATCTTACTCCCTTTCTTCCTACTAACAATCACTATTAACAACCAGATTTACATATTATGACACCAATCTCTCAATTATAACCCCCTTCACTAATTCCACTTACCTCAATTTATTCTCCTCTTTGTACTAGGATGTGTTCCCAACCTGGCCATATACATTCCTAACCCTTTGCCCCCCCACCAAATATTGGCAAACACTCCCTTAAACTACTCTATCACTTGCCACAATGCCGCACGCAGGTCTACTAGCCACGCCGCACGCTGATCACTCCTTACACCACTACCCTTACTACAAAATATCACCATCAACTATTTACTCTTTAATTACATATTACTCACCTTCTCTACATATAATCACTAACACCACTGTGTCCCTAAAATATCTAATACTCTCTTTGTGTATTATTTTCTTCAAAATTCTTATTTGTCTAACTCCCATTAACTTTAATTGACTAACTCAAATGCCTTTATTTTAATAATTATCACCCAGGCTCTATCCCTTTTTAACACTTTACATTACTGTGATCATTGACAATTGCATTAGAAAATTCATCCCTCACCTACTAATAACAATACATCTCAACATCCATATATATTACATGCTTAATCATTTATTATTCATTAGAATCTAAATCTCATAAAATCATTTAACTTCATTATCAAACTTTCTTTTGTACAACATTAATTAAGTAATTAATCTTCAATTATTTAAACTTTCATCATTACTTTCATCACTTGTTTAGTCAAAACAAAAAAATGTTAATTGTTATTATTAAATCAATTAAACTATAACTTCCTGTTGCATACATGGTTTACATAAAATTACATGTAATACACACATCAAGAATACACAAATACATTGACATTAATACACACAAAAAATATACAATCCAACTTATTATTTGTTATTGTTGACCAAAAATCAGTTCATAAAACAATCCGTTTCAAAACCACTGTTCACATAATTAAATGTTCATTAACAATAAAACACTTTATCCTCCATCATCGAACAACAGTCGAATCTTAGGTCTACATACATTATTTTTTATTAAATAAATGATATTATTATTATCAATATAATATTTATTTAAACTTTTATATCTTTCCACAATGTCGTTTGAATTAATAGGCTTATTCCATATCAATTTATCATGTAACATGTCATCATAGGGTGTGGTCCTGTCGCCCTTAGTATAATTTGTCATAATCATGTAAGTCATCTTATCATCTTTAACATCATCTACTGCTATCTCAGTTTCACTATAAGGTAAGTACTTGTTATTATTATTACTTCTCTGTCCACCTAACCTTTCTACAAACCCTTCATAATTTCTATTTACTTTAAAAATCTCTATCTCTCTCTTTCTCTCACTCTCATTACAATACCTCTCTCTCTCAATATATCTCTCACTCTCAAAATATGCAGGGGACACTAACTCATAATTACTGCACCACCTGTGAAGTGCACAAAAAATCCAGGGAACTTTATTTGCAGACTATCGTCTTCCAAATATATACTGAAGGATCTCTCGTCCTTCCTAAACATATGTGAAGCCTTTACTTCACCCCCAACTACAATATCACGGGAAAAATTTACCCCCTGCAACCCTTTTACCTGTAAATTCTTTCTCCATTTTCTCTCTGACTCAACACACACTAACATCCCATCATTATCATCTTCTACTCTCTCTAAAATTTTGTTATCACTATCAATATCCACACAATTATTTTCTAACACCATATTTTTATTTGTATTGTCATAATTCTCAACACCACTTACCTTATTATTTGTCATCTGACCGTCTTTATTTACGTTTAGTTTACCTGTTTCTCCCTCTTTCTCTACCCCCTTTTATTCTCGTAATTCTCGTCTACTTTATTCTTTGGTCTATCGAACTTCTCATTTACTAACGCTATTATTTTTCTTTCGTTTTATCGAAACGTGCGTTCATTTCATCAATTTGTTTATCAAAATTATCATTTTGTTGTTTGATTTCATTTATCATTTCATTGAAGTTTTCATCAAAACTATTTTTGATTTCATTTTTCTGCTCGTTAAATTTTTTATCAAAATTATCAAATCTTACATTTTGCTCATTATTCTGTTCTTTCAATTCTTTAAATTTCTCGTCAAATTTGTTTAACAGTAACTGCATCATGGCAGCTGTCTCATCTGTTTTCTTTTCAGACCGAGTTGAGATGGGTGTCAATTTAACTGTATTTAATTCGACTGATTCGGTGGCGCTGGACTTACCGATCTGGCTAATTGGGGTTAATCGAACGCCCATTTCACTCGTAAATGTTTCGTCAGTTATGCTGACTTCTGCATTCTTATCGTCATTAGTATTCATTTTGCTTATTTATAATACATGCATGCACATAATCTTATAACATAACCCTATCTTTACGTCTGTATTTACGTATCTCCAAATTATATATTACTTCAGGTAACTGTTCCGCTCTTTCCAGTAGGCTTACTCCACATAAAATCACATTCTATGTCAAGTCCCTGTTCCAGAAGCCATTGTTATATTTATTCTTTAATGCATTTTATTAATATGGAATACTAATAACTTTCACCAACATTTCGTTCAGGCGCCATCTTGTTATAATACAAGAACATTAGATTTGCTTACCTTTATGGGCAGAGTTCGTTTAAGCGAACTAGAAGTAGCGGAACGTGTTATCTGAAATAATTTACTCTTGCTTGAAATGTTTACCAATGACATTACCTTTTATTGTTGTATTACGTACAAATGAATGTGACTCTACCGTGCGAAACAAGCACGCTACTATACGCCATGAGGCGTTGCGCCATGAGACGCAGTTCCACTATTCAAGTTAAAATTCCCCTTAAACATTTCACAAGCCCTCCAAAATAACATATTCAATTATATTTTATGATATCATTATTAAAATAACTTTACAACCCAGCACTTCTAATTAAATGTAATTAGATATTCTCGCATTCATTTACACTCTCATCCTTATGGTACAATTTTTTTGTTAATTTTCCCCAAATTGAGCTCATTTTTTATTAATTATTTAGTAATTGAAAATTTTGTACTGACCCTTATTTATACTTTTCTAGTACCCCCCATTTTGTCACTTAGCTGAAATCAGTCCTGCAGACGTCCCATCGCTGAACTCGCACTATTAGATGTTAAAACTTTACCAAACTTTGTGTTTCCGTTTTACATGTTAATAACGTTGAACTGTTACTTCATTTTATATAAAATACTTCACTTTTACATTGTACAGGCGAACGTCCGAGACTTAGTTTTATAAAATTTAGATAGGCAGCCGGCCGGCTTAACTGATGTTGCGTGACTGAGAAAGATTCACAATGCTTCAATTCCGAGGTGGGGGGTAACTACGTCGCCAGTCTCTTTGTGTCCAGTTCCATGCCTTAGCTGTTTACAAGCGCATTTATTACGTGTTGCATACTTTTAGATGACGTATACATGGGTGCAGCTTGTTGACACATTAGTATGGCAAAATGATGTTGTTGTTTCTGCACGTATATTCCCGACCTTGATGCAATTTCTGTCCACTCAATATTGCGTAGTTGCAAACCTTCATAAAACTTTACTAGTTTCTTATATATGACTTTGAATAAAAATACAATTTAAATTGATTATTCCCCAAAACACAGGAGGGCCAGAATTGTACTGTTACAATATTAAATTGATTTTGCCCAATTTTTGTAAAAAAATGAATCTTTGTTTACCACATTTCAATTAGGTATTACAAAATTATTCTGAATTAGATAGTTATAACATTTTTCAATGGTTATACTGTTTTTTTGAGTTCTTACTAACCCCCCTTCACATAATACAAGTGTTCCTTACAGTAGAGTTGTCCATAATAAAAAACTGACTGGTCCCACCAAAATTCTTATACATGTTTTTTTTTTTTTAACTCAAGATATAACAACATTTTTTGACAGTAAAATGTTAGAGCCCCACCAAGTCTGTTATAGGGAGAGTTCAGTATCATTGAAATTAAAAATTCTGACTTCTTTGATCAGAAAATTAAATAAACTGATAACTCCATGGACTATAGTAGTCATTATAAATAATCCTGTAATTATGTGTTATACACTTACTTGTCAATAAGGTGGCGTGCTTGGTTCAACTGTCCCAAACCCAATTTGTAATGATCTTTGTCATAAAGTACGTTCATTAAATCTGCATAAAATGGATGAACATTCTGTAACAAGGAATTATAAAAATTATACTTCCCCTCACTTTTAAGCTTACATACAACTAGTGGTCTTACAGTGAAACTCAATTATACTACTAATCACAATTACACTATAAAAAGGCTACCAGATAATACCATATTATTATTATTTTACAATTATAATAGGTATGATGGTATGATATTCGCCCCTAAGACCTGAATAAACAAACTTTTGGTTTGAGATCAAGGCCTCTATTACAGTATGCAACTGATAGCACAAAGCTATGTGAAACTAGTTGGAGGGTAGTAAAAACTGGCTGCAACTGCTGTGCAATCAGTTGCAGAGTTAGTGTGTCGTCAGTTTAGGCACTTACTGCAACAATTTTAATTACAATCTTTTAAAATAATATCTTGATACTAATATAATAATAATAATATATATATTACACACACACACACACACAAAATATTTTAATTTTACTTAAAAAAATATTATAAGGCGTCTCCTGTTATAATACGTATTACTGTCGATAATAATATACGATATAACGTCTTTACACTTAGGCAATAATTTCAAAGGTCGGGCGCCATCTTGATTTGCAAGAAAGTAAATATAAACGTAAATAACTTGTAGTTTTACTTACCTTTAAAAGTTACTATAGGGCAGGAATTCGTTTAAGCGAACTCTTGAGTAGCGGAAATTGTTATGTGAAATAATAATACTTTGTTAAAATTTTTACCAAATGATATTACCCAATTTATTTTCCAAAAGACTCTAAGTACATATGAAAAACTGACTCTAGCTGTACCAAACACGTACATATTACGCCATGGGGCGTTTAGCAAACATCAAACCCTTAGAACATTTTAACCCTCCAAAATACCTACACAGTAAACATTAAACATTTGATATGTGATTTATAGATATATATATTTTATATTCGCACAACCCAGCATGATTTAAGTCACTCTCTCTCTCTCTCTCTCACTCTCTCTCTCTCATTCTCTGGTACAATTTTAATAAATGAGCTCTTTTAAATTTAATTTTGAATTGGTCATTATGAATTTGAATAATAAAAAGATTTTTGATAGCTAATACTTAGCTGCCGTTTTACGAACTTCGCACACCGCGAGTTCGCGGATTGCTACCGGTCACATCTTGAAGTATTACAATAATCTGAACACTGTTTTAATCCACTTCTGGTGGTGTAAAAGTTAAAATTCACACTTGGTGAACGTCTTGCCGGCCGGCTGCATTCACACTCCAGAAGAAAATGACACAGAGTCTTTGTTAAGCATTGCGTAGGTGGGGCGAAAACTACGTCATCAGGCTTTTGTTCATATAGCCAAGCCTTGAGTTGTTTACGGAAATATGCATTCCTTCCACTGACGTCATCAGGGCTTGTCACTTTATCGCTATTTGTTACATACGATTTTTTGCTGTGTTTGTTGTTTTGCAATGAAAACGGTCAGAATCCTGTCAATTCACATCTGCGTTTTATAAAATAGTTATATAGTCCACTCACCAAAACTTTACAGGGATTATGAAATATTTAAATAATTATTACCAAATAATGGTTAAAAATAAATGAATACAATAATTATGGTCTTTTGTACCATGTTTTTATAAATTTAGTATTGTACCAGAATTGTACCATCACAAAACCCCCTCAATGAAAGATTTTGTGCCGAAGCATAAAAACTTTCATTGACCCATTCGTACTTCCTAAAGGGATCAGCCAGGATATGTCGCCACAACCCCCTTACAATTTATATTAAAAGAAAATCAATAACTCACCCGTGGTCTGATGACGATGACAGAACCTGCATGACCTTACTGGACTTCTCCTTTGAGAACCCAACACCATAAGGCCAATCAGGCGCGTAACGCTCCTGCTCTGACGCGCTGGCCAGCTCAGGACCGCCGTCATAACATCACCAAACACTGAAACAATAAATTAAAATATCAAAATAGTGGCTTGGTATATTACTCTATCCTTAACTGATCTGTTTCCCCTTAGTGAAACTCTATAAGTTACTTCAGACTCAAGATTTCAATATAAGTTTTTCAAGTAAATACACTCTTACCTTTTGTGGTATTTTCCCGGGTCTTACAGACGAAAATCCACTGCAGACAAGGTTATCTGGGTAGAAGTGAGAAATGATTACGCTAACTCATTTCTACTGTCTAAAATACATACTTATTTTATTTATCGAAAATCGCACCCTTCTTGTACTTTCAACAAATGACAGTATCTTTGTTAAATTTTGTTTTAAACTACTATAATAATTGACATTACTAAGTACATCTAAGAAAATTGAAAATGAACCAGTATATAACCACACACACACACACACACACACACACACACACACTCTCTTTCTCTTTTTGTTAATATTTAAATAAACTCCCCTCTCTTAGAGATCTCTGTTTCTTATTAAGGTGTCTATAAAAGCAAATTTTATAATATAGTAATTAAAGTTTAAAAGGTGGTACTCATCCTAATAATGGTTTCACTCCAATGCATTCACATGTAATAACCGTGACACAATTTCACTAGCTGACCGATTTCTGAGTTCTCTCGCACTCACGCCACTGTTGGTACTGATTTTACAGTTTTTGTTTCCTGGTTCTCACTAATTTACTGGTCTCACGTTATAAAATATGATCAAGTCGGCCGACGTAACTTTTTGCACTTAGATGTTGTTGTAGGCTGGCCGCGCGTTATTATTTACATACTTTTATATAAATGTTTTCACACTTTATTAGATAGGCCGAATTTGTTTTAACGGCCTATCTTGTACGCCCGAGGCCACTGTTTTAAATTAACGAACTTTATGCTGCTTCCTGCTGCTGGCTAATGTTACAACTGGTGACAGACTGTTTCACAAGAAGCCTGCTGCTTACTGGGCGGTTACGCAATGCGTCTGGACAATTGTTTAGACTAACAGTGTATGTTGTACTGGGGCTCCTCACAGGTGAAAGTTAACAATTTATTAATTACTGAATTACTGAATTAAATACGGATTAAAACTGGACCACACACTTCTGTACCGTTACAATACCCCCCCAATAAGAGACTGAAGGCCGAAGCGTTCAAACTCTTATTGCCTAAACCCTAAGAGGATCAGTGAGGATATGGCGCCACAACCCCCCTGAGCACTCTACTAAAATCATGGGTTCTTACCCCCCTAGTCTGGCGACTGTGGCAGCACCCATCCGACCTTACTGGACTTCTCTGTTCGAGATCCCAACACCGTAAGCTTGGACAGATACCCGCCCCAGTATCGCCTGACTCTGGAACATTCAATTGAAAATCAACAAACGGCCTTTCATCACTCCATATCCCACAACTGATTTGTTTCCTCTTAGCCGTACTGGTTCATTGACAACGTACTGGCTCATTTTATATTATAGAATATCTCTTAACCCTAGAAAATACCAAAAAAGACACTTAATTACAATGATATAAAATCTAATTACACTCGTCATCTGACCCAACACAATCACAATTATACAGATTTTAAGTCCAATCTAATGCCTTTGCATATATGCAACAAGGGCCGTTTTATGAATGCCTTGGAGGAGCTGGAAATTTATAATGCATATAATAACGATAGCAGTCGTGATTGTGTTCTGAATGAACAATTGAACTTTGTATCCAACCGCCTGTATGATACTGCTTTGAGACTGCTCAACGAATTCCAATCAGTAGCAAACAAGACTTGAACGGGTGCGCACCCTACATCACGTGCACATAATATGCTTGTTTCTGCAATTTTATTTCTTGACGAACGCAGTTTTGTGTGATATGTGTGTTTTTTGTTTTTAAACGTCTGATGATGAGGCATACGCCTTGAAACGCGTAACGTAACCAAGTTTGAGAAGTCACACAGCGGACCGCATACAGGTAATCACTTATTATTATATAAAAGTGACTTGGATACCATACGAAACATGTTCACGAATTTATCTCTAACCATAATATTAGACAATTAAAATCTGATCCTACTGATAAATACACCAAAAACCTCAACCAATGTATTAACAAATGTACGAGTTTGCTCAGTGATAATACATGTCGTTATTTGAAGCCAATTAATGCGAAGGCTCCGATATTTACAGGACTCCCCAAAATCCACAAACCACACATACCCATAAGACCGCTGGTTAATTTTACTACAGCCCCCGGTTTCAAAACATCAAAAATTCTTGTAAAACTAATTAAAGACAATTTACAGTTAAAGAATAATCACAGCTTAACAAATAATACTGATTTCATTAATAAGATAAATACTGTTAAATTAAAACCTAATTACAAATTGGTTTCATTTGACATAGTGGATTTATATACAAATATTCCAACTGATGTAACCTTAAAATTTTTGAAGGACAATTTACGAATTAACGCTTCCATGAGTGCTCAGGCTATAGATGAGTTGATTGACTTGCTTAAAGTCATTTTAAATCAAAATTATTTCACATTCAATGGTCTATTCTATAGCCAAGATGATGGTGTAGCTATGGGCTCACCCCTCTCAGGCCTGTTGGCTGACATATACTTAAATTTCTACGAAAATACACATTTATTATATAACAACATATACGCTAATAAGATAAAATTTTATTCACGTTACGTAGATGACACGTTCATTATTTTTGACGGAACTTTGAGACAAGTTGACTCCTTCAAAAATCTTTTAAATGAAATCAACAATAATATTCAATTTACTTTAGAGACCGAGCATGATAACTCAATTAACTTTCTAGACCTGACCCTCACTAGACGAATGGACACATTGAAATTCAATATTTATAGGAAGCCTACTGCCACTAGCCATACAATACATGCAGATTCCCACCATCCATATTCTAAAAAAAAATGGCAGCATATAATAGTTTAATCCATAGATTGTTGACAGTCCCCCTTGACAATAATGATTTCCAGGCTGAGCTAAATACAATAAGATTTATTGCAGTTTCCAATGGTTACAGTAGTCACATCATTGATAAATTGCTAAAGAAGCATAATAACATTCAACTTAAGCCCCGTCCATTTAATAAAACACCGAAAAAAATTTATATCTGCGAAATACACATACATCATGCCAAAAATTTTATCTTCAGTGATGAACAATATTGGTTATACTATGTCTTTTAGAACCAATAATAAACTAATTAATATACTTAGACCTAAACTGCCCTTACCTATTGAAGAAAAAACAGGCATTTATAAACTGGTTTGCAATGATTGTAACAGCTTCTATATAGGTCAGACCGGAAGAGGTTTTTACAAACGCTTCCGTGAACATTTACCAAAAAAGACACTTAATTACAATGATATAAAATCTAATTACACTCATCATCTGACCCAACACAATCACAATTATACAGATTTTAAGTCCAATCTAATGCCTTTGCATATATGCAACAAGGGCCGTTTTATGAATGCCTTGGAGGAGCTGGAAATTTATAATGCATATAATAACGATAGCAGTCGTGATTGTGTTCTGAATGAACAATTGAACTTTGTATCCAACCGCCTGTATGATACTGCTTTGAGACTGCTCAACGAATTCCAATCAGTAGCAGACAAGACTTGAACGGGTGCGCACCCTACATCACGTGCACATAATATGCTTGTTTCTGCAATTTTATTTCTTGACAAACGCAGTTTTGTGTGATATGTGTGTTTTTGGTTTTTAAACGTCTGATGATGAGGCATACGCCTTGAAACGCGTAACATAACCAAGTTTGAGAAGTCACACAGCGGATCGCATACAGGTAATCACTTATTATTATACTCGCCGTCCCTGTTCGGGGCCAGTGAAACTCTATAAGTTACTTCAGACTCAAGATTTCAATATAAGTTTTTCAAGTAAATACACTCTTACCTTTTGTGGTATTTTCCCGGGTCTTACAGACGAAAATCCACTGCAGACAAGGTTATCTGGGTAGAAGTGAGAAATGATTACGCTAACTCATTTCTACTGTCTAAAATCATACTTATTTTATTTATCGAAAATCGCACCCTTCTTGTACTTTCAACAAATGACAGTATCTTTGTTAAATTTTGTTTTAAACTACTATAATAATTGACATTACTAAATACATATAAGAAAATTGAAAATGAACCAGTATATAACCACACACACACACACACACACACACACACACACACACACACACACACACACACACACACACACACACACTCTTTCTCTTTTTGTTAATATTTAAATAAACTCCCCTCTCTTAGAGATCTCTGTTTCTTATTAAGGTGTCTATAAAAGCAAATTTTATAATATAGTAATTAAAGTTTAAAAGGTGGTACTCATCCTAATAATGGTTTCACTCCAATGCATTCACATGTAATAACCGTGACACAATTTCACTAGCTGACCGATTTCTGAGTTCTCTCGCACTCACGCCACTGTTGGTACTGATTTTACAGTTTTTTGTTTCCTGGTTCTCACTGATTTACTGGTCTCACGTTATAAAATATGATCAAGTCGGCCGACGTAACTTTTTGCACTTAGATGTTGTTGTAGGCTGGCCGCGCGTTATTATTTACATACTTTTATATAAATGTTTTCACACTTTGTTAGATAGGCCGAATTTGTTTTAACGGCCTATCTTGTACGCCCGAGGCCACTGTTTTAAATTAACGAACTTTATGCTGCTTCCTGCTGCTGGCTAATGTTACAACTGGTGACAGACTGTATCACAAGAAGCCTGCTGCTTACTGGGTGGTTACGCAATGCGTCTGGACAATTGTTTAGACTAACAGTGTATGTTGTACTGGGGCTCCTCACAGGTGAAAGTTAACAATTTATTAATTACTGAATTACTGAATTAAATACGGATTAAAACTGGACCACACACTTCTGTACCGTTACAGCTATGTGCTGGTTTGTGTTAATAAGCACTGGGTTTGCTTGAACTACTAAAAATACAATATAAAAAATGTAACATACAAGAATTACATAGAATTGCCATTCTCTTCATGGACTACCCTGAATTGTAAAAATTGTTTCGATTCCCATCCATAATAATTAACTCTTTCTGTTTCATAATTAATGTAATTATAAAAGAAATAAATATTAAAATAAACGTGGAAATCCCCATATAAATCTCCCAACATTACTCAAATCTCCCATATATATTCAAACATGGATAAAACATTTTATAGGAAAAAAAATAATTAATCAAACCTTATTGAAATTAAAATTATTATTATTATTATTAACAGTTAATAATTGACGCTGTTAACAATATTTACCCCTCTTTCTCCTCCACACACACTATTTCCTATACATTTCATAACATAATACATGATACATAATAATACACATTGATACATTAATATTATTTTTAATACATTGAAATAGTTAATTCACACTTAATCTGATTAAGATTTGCATATTCTATCTATTTAAAGTTGCATTTAAATTATAAAAATTACAATTTCAATTAATTGATTAATTAATTCTAAACTTTCATTAATTAGGCATCAATTATTTATCATGATTATAGAATTTATTTCAAATTTATTATTAATATTCATATTACGTTATTATTATTTCATTTCATTTATTTCTTATTCCCTTTCTACTCTGAATTTTCTACCTAACCTTTCACATTGTAATCATTGTTTAGTCTGGGTGACTCCTGTATTCACTATGCTTTTACTTATTATAATCTTACTCACGTTTCTTCTAACTAACAACCAAATGTACCTATCATGACACCAACTTCTTAATTATAAACACCTTTCACTAATTTCATTCCGACGATAAATCCTATAGCACCGCGCGTCTTTGTACAGAGATGGGTGTTCCCTAACTGGCTATATACATTCATAATATTTTGCCCTTCCAAAAAATTCGGCAAACACTCCCTTAAACTATGCTATTACCTGCCACAACACTATACGTTGGCTACTCCTTATCACCTCACCCCCACTACAAAATATCATCAACAACAAATATATGTTTAACCTTGACTTTACTCACCTCTACAAATAATCACTAACTACTGTGTCCCTAAATATCTAATACTCTCTTTGTATTATTTTCTTTAAAATTCTTAACTATCTAACTCCCATTTCATTAATTAAATAACTCATCTGCCTTTATCTATACCCAGGCTCTATCCCTGTTTAAACATTCTACCTTACTGTAATCATTGACAATTGTCTTATAAAACTTATTTCTCACCTACTCATAACAGTACATCTCAGTCTTCAAATATATATTCTTACTTAATCATTTATTATTATTCATTAGGAATTACCTTCATTACAAATTAAATAATAGTTTACCTTCATTAGAAACCTCCATTACAATTAATAATTTACAACTTCAGTTACAAAGTTAGTACAACTTTCTTTTGTACCATATTAATTCAGTAATTAAGAGTATTAATCTTTAATTATTATTCAATTATTTAAACTTGTTTAGTTAAACAAAACATGTTAATTGTTAAAACAATACATAATACCTGGTGTACACAAAATATACCTGTAATACACAACATCAAAATACATAAATACACATATAAAACAATGAAAAATATACAATCCAACTTCATTATTTTGTCATTAATCAAAATCAGTCCATATGCAGTCCAATTCAAAACCACTTTTCACATATATTAAATGTTCATTACACAATTAAAACAATCTATCCTCCATCGTTGAATAACATCCTAATCTTAGGTCTATTTATCTTATTTTTTAGTGAATAAATTTTATTATTAGAAACATTATAATCATATTAATTATCAAACATTTCATATACATCCACAATTTCAATATCATATATCAAGTCACGATCGAGTATGGTTCTGTCTACATCAGTAAGATCATATGTTATAATCTTGTTATTATCGTAATTATCTCCTGCTACATCCATTACTACCACAGGTAAGTACTTGATACCATTATTATCATCACCTATTATTATTTCAATTTCATTGTTACTACAAGGTAAGTATTCATTATTTTCATCCACCATCTCTATTCCTAACCTTTCTACAAGTTCTCTGTACTTTACAGGGATTATGAAATATTTAAATAATTATTACCAAATAATGGTTAAAAATAAATGAATACAATAATTATGGTCTTATGTACCATGTTTTTATAAATTTAGTATTGTACCATCACACTCCTTCAGTGTACAGTTAGTTGTCAGTGGAAAAGTTAATGCAGTTATTTCAGTACTCAATACTTCAGTTAAAGTGTTGTATCATCGTGTCATCAAGTAATGTGGAGTTGCTTCTACTCGCATTGTTAATTAATAAAAAGAACCAAAGAGGTCACATCCTATGATAACCACAAGAAAGGATACCAAACTCTACTACACATTATTTGACGAACTCTGTGTGGATGAAAACAAGTGTTTTAATTACTCCTGCATGTCAATATCATCTTTTGATGAAAATTTTGCTTGTTATTTTGTGTGCATAAATTATTAATTCTTGGATTTTGTTGTCCATGACGTGTCCATTGATTAACTAAAAATAAGTATATCACTACCGACTTGGAACACAATTGTGGAAAAGTTAACTTGGAACACAATTGTTTTCTTAGTCGGTAGTGATATACTTACATTTAGCCTAATTATTTAACACGTAATGTTAAAGTTGTGGCAAGAAAAAAAAACACACAAACTGAACTAAGCACTGTCCAAACATTTTCTTCATCTACATTCATAAACGTGCTGAACCTACTTAACATGTTGTTCATAATGGATATGTTTTATTACTATGGGATTATACAGGGTCCGTCACGGGAACCGCATGTTTTTGTATTGGGTAGTACGGCCGAGCGGTTGGCATCAGTGAGTGTTGTGGGTTGGCCTTGATTTGTTCGTTAGAGTGGGAAGTTTAGTTGCCGCCATGTCGTGGAACGTGGAGCATCGTACGTTCGCTCTCTGGCGGTTTTTCGTAAACAATGAGTCAGTGACGCACACACAACGTGACTTTCGCACCCATTTTAATATTCCGGTCCGCCGACCTGTTCCAGACTGCAACACCATTTTGAGATGGTTTGAAAACTTCAACACAACTGGCTCCGTAATGAAGAAAAAACCACCTGGCCCTGTCAACACAGCCCGTACGGCCGAAAACATCGAGCGAGTTAGGACATCTGCGATACAGAGCCCTAAACGGTCAGTTCGCAAGCATGCTGCGAGTTTAGGGATTAACGAGTCAACAGTGCGAAGGATTCTGCACAAAGATCTTCATTATCACCCATACAAAATTCAGGTATGTCAGCAACTTAGCGTAGGTGATTATGAACAGTGTCGTGTCTTTTGTGAAACCATGCTTGAAACCATGGTCAATAATGAAAACATGATTTTTCTCATGAGTGATGAAGCCCATTTTCATTTAAATGGGTTCGTTAACAAACAAAACTGTAGATATTGGTGTAATGAAAATCCTCAGATGTTACATGAGTCCCCTCTTCACAGCCCAAAAGTAACAGTATGGTGTGCAGTTGGGGAGAAGGGCATTATTGGCCCGTACTTTTTTGAGGAAAACAACATTACTGTGACTGTTAATTCAGAGCGCTACATTACGATGCTCCAAACCTTCTTCTTCCCAGAACTTCGACGTCGCAGATGGGCAATGAGGAGAGTATGGTTTCAACAGGATGGTGCAACTGCACACACAGCTCGTAATTCAATGGCTGTCTTATGGGATCAGTTTCCAGGCCACCTTATCTCCAGATATGACAATCTTCGCTGGCCTCCTCGCTCCCCTGATCTAAGCTTTTGTGACTTCTTTTTGTGGGGATATCTCAAGTCCCGAGTATATGTTAACAAGCCACGCTGCCTTGAAGATCTGAAGACGACAATCCAGGAGGAAATCGTTTGTATTCCACGTCAGATGTTAATTAACGCTACTCGGAGTTTTCGGGACCGGCTACAATCATGCATAAACATAAATGGCCAACATCTGAGCGACGTGATCTTCAAAACATAAATGAACAATGAAATTCCCAACGTACAATATGTATTGTCATAAATAAAAATATTTTTTAAGCCAAACTGACTAAGTACATCTTATTTGAAAACCATGCGATTCCCGTGACGGACCCTGTATTTAAATACCATCTAACAAACCTAACCTTGTGAATGAAAACATTAATTTATGCAAACATGTTGCGATTAAAACAGAATCGGACTGTACTGCTGTATACACAGTATACATAAACATTAAAAAAAACTTAAAATATTGTACAACACAAGATAAAAGCGACAACCACACATAGATTTTGGTGATAAAAAAAATACATGTAATATCACGGTATGGTTTTTGTTACAAATGTCAATATAATAAACCTGAAATGAAATATTACATTTGACACACACATTTGCAATACATATAGCCTTGACGCAAAGATGGATGCCACTTTAAAGAGGGCAAGATACAAAATAAATTAACAGTGATTTTAGATTCATATTCCATATGGACACACATCAAAAGAATTAAATAACCCACCAACCATCCCTGAAAAACTCCTTATGTATGTTACACTTGTACCAAAATTACTCACTGTCCTTGATTCCGGATGAAAAACTAAAGCAGAATTATATCGTATTAAGAGTAAACTTTTTATCATTACCGTAACTTACATGTACTATTCGGGAGAAAAATAAGAATTTTAGATTAACACAGCAGGTTTATTATTTTACAATGTATTAAAAAACTGACGTTAATTTACTGGCTGATAATTAAAAGAATATTTAAATCAAGGAGGTTGTTAATACTTACATCCAACTTTGGAAACTCCTGAATTATCTGTGTCAGGCGATCGTGGAAATTTGACTGTGTATACTTTATTTTACGCATATAAAATGATCTTATTCTTGATATCTTGTAATTCTTGTGAATAACAGTTGGTGTTTTCCTTTGAGTTTTTGAAAGGATTATGTCAATGAAGTCCTGAAAAATTAAAAAAAGTCTTGCTATTAACACATCAAAGTTTGTTTCAACTTCATACATAACAAAACAGAATATTAATTTCATCCTTTAAAATTTTGTTTAACAGACATCAGCATGGTCACACTTAAGCTTTGTGGATAATACGAGGTCATTCAAATATGAACCAGATTTAGGAAGAGGAGAGTGAGGTGGGGTGCTTGAGGCAGTCAGGTGGAGGTGAGGGAACGCCCAGCCATGCCTGCATCAGTAGCACAATGTTTGAGCACGAGGTACCTTCATCTGTTGCGCAACGGGTAATTATCCGATTTCCTACCAATGAAGGGGTCAAATCAGCTGAGGTTTTGACCAGACTCCAGGCACAATTTGGAGCTGCTACTCTGTCAAGAACACAAGTGTTTGATTGGGCCAAAAAATTTTGAAGCGGTCGTGATGCAGTGGAGAATGCAAGTCACAAGCGTTGTTCCCGGTCCAGCATCAATGCTGACAGTCAGGGTGTTCGTGACCTTGTGGAAGGTGACTGCCACATAACTGTTGCCGAAATTGCATCAGAGGTGAGCATAAATATTGGGAGTGTGCACACAATTCTTTCAGATGAGCTTGGATTCAGCAAAGTCTCGGCGACGTCGGTCCCACGTCTTCTCACTGAGGCGCACAGAAATGTCAGGAAGACATCTGTCAGCCGCTTCTGAATTGCTTCGAGGAAGAAGGAGAGGCGTTTTTGAAATGTGGGTCCACCACTACACTCTGGAGAACAAGAGGACGAGTATGGAATGTCGGAAAAGTGGAGAGTGGGTGCCGGTCAAGGCCAAAACTTGCCTGTCAGCAAGGAAAGTTCTGGCAACTGTGTTTTGGGAATCAAGAGGTATGTTGCTAATTGATTTCCTTCACGATCGAAAGACGGTGAATGCGGCATACTACTGCCAGTTGGATGACGTCAGCGCCGATTGTCACAACAAATGACGCCAACAACCAATTCGCGATGTTCTGCTTCTCTATGACAATGCACAGGCGCATACTGCAGCTCAAACTCACAATAAACTCGTTGAAATTCACTGGACACCTCTTGAACATGCTCCTTACAGTCCAGACTTATCTCTGTGTGATTTCCACATGTTTGGAGTGCTGAAGGAAGAGTTAGAAGGGGAAAAATTCAACAATGATGCAGAGGTTGAGCAGTATGCTTGCAATTGGCTGTTGGAGTGCTCGTCTTCTTTTTTCGATGAGGGGATCAAGAAGCTACCTACCTGGTGGAGAAAACGTATTTCTGTTGAAGGAAAACTATGTAGAAAAATAAGATATTTTTTTGTGATTTTATCTGTCACCAATAAATCTGTGTACAAAAAATCCAGTTTATATTTGAATGACCCTCGTATACAATATTACAGAACCCTGAATAAAACACAATAACACAGATGGTAATACTCAACAAACAGGTCAGAATCTTTTCATGCTTTTCTATCATTGGAAATTAGAGATATTACAGCTATAACAATAAAGATAAGTTGTACAAAAAAAACCCTAACAAATTACAAGGTTAGAGCATTGCATGTGCACACACACACAAAACATTAATGTATCACCACATGGTACTGGTAGTGTCCCTATTCTATTGAGAAAACAGATTATGTTATAGATTGGATTAATAATTTTACAATGGCACAATTAGAGGAGGGGGCAAGTTGAGCATGTACCCTGGATGGAGGAAACCAGAATTCAAGTTTTTCTACAAACAAAATGAACTTTACATTTATAATATGACAAGCAAGTTCTCTTGCTAGAGGAGTTTCCTAGTGTATCATCGTATAATTCATAATCAGATGCAAATTAAAAAAAAGGTACGTGGGAACAACTATTTTATTATTTACAATTTAATACAATAATATTAAGCAATGTCACCATTTTCCCGGCTTTTAGGTTGTGGTCTAGATTGCTAGATTGTCTATAAAGACTTAGCAATGACAGTCATCTTCAGTAGCGTGGGAACACAGATCATCAACATCTGCGAACAGAAACAAACAAAAACTGTCATTCATTCATGGGTGTTTGTGACTGTGTTCCTGAAGATGTCCATCATCAGTATGGACAAAACATCTGGATGTGTTTTTTATAGACAATCTAGACTGTGGCCTAACAGCCCAGAAAATTGTGACAATGTAAACAATGGGTGTGAAAGCTTACATTCACAGTCAATATTAACTAATGTTTGTACTTACTGCCTGAAGATTATGAAACTATATCTATCATCAAGAAATTACAGCAACCAAGTGGATATACAATAACAATTTAGGAGCTCAAAATCAATAAATATCACTATTACTTTAACGACTCGGAACACTAGGTTTTTTATAAGTAAAAGCAAAAAGTTTTACCTTACATCCTTAACCTGTTTTCACCTTTAAAAGGCTTCTTCAGAGGCTGCCGCAGGTAGCGCTGTCCGTTTTGTTGTGGGTGACGAAATCGAATTTTGAAAGATCGATGCTGTGTGTGTGGGTGAGATATGTTCGAATAATGCGTGCGATTTGAATTGTGTCTGTTCGTTTAGGATGTCGTTTTTATTTGTTTTTGTGTGTTTGTATAATTCCAATTGTTCTAGAGTGTCTAGTTTTCGGCCTTTTGTGTGTACGTGTAGAATGTTCATGTTATTGTCGATGTTTTTATATGTGTGGTTTGCTTCAATGAGGTGGTTTGCAAAGGTGGATTCTGTAGTGGAGTGGAGTGCCTTTGTGTGTTCAATGTATCTCTGTTTGAAGCTACGTCCTGTCTGGCCTATATAGAATTTACTGCAATTTGAGCAATTTAGCTTGTAAACACCGGGTAGATCGAATTTGTTTTGTGCTTTGTGTGTGTGTTTTGATAGTGTGTGTTCTGTTTTGTTAGTAGTTTTGTAAGCGATTCTGTATCCTGCTTTTTTGAATTTGTGGGCTATTTTTTCAGTTTGTTTGTTGATGTATGTTAGTGTTATGAATTTGTTGTTTTCTGTCTTTGTCTGTTGTTTGTTTTGTGTAGGAGTTTACTGACTATTGTTCTGTCATATCCGTTAGATTCTGCTAGATATTTTATCGTGTTTAGTTCGTCTTTGTAGGCTTTTTCATCTAGGGGGATGTTAAGTCTATGTATCATGGATCTGAAGGCAGCTAGGTTTGTGTTGTATTGGGTGATTGGAGGTGTTGTGTATTAGTGTGTCAGTTGTAGTTGGTTTTCTGTATATACTGAATTTGTGCCTGTGTTCTAGTTTTGTGATGGAGAGGTCTAAGAAGTTTATGGTATTGTTGTGTTCATATTCGGCAGTAAAGGTTATGTTTTTATGTATTTTGTTTATGTGCATTAGTAACGGTTCACATTGTCTTTTGTTTCCCCTGTGTACTATTAGAATGTCATCAACATATCTGTGCCAATATAGTATTTTATGTGAGTGTCTGTCATTGTTTGTGAGTATTTTTGTTTTTTCTAAGTGTTGGAGGAAGACTTCTGCTAGAATGCTGGAAATGGGGGAGCCCATGGGTAAGCCATCGTTCTGTGTGTAGTATTTATTGTTATAAGTATGGACATGTCATGGACAACGAAATCCAAGAATCAAAATCAATCATGGTATTGAAACATATTTCTATAGTTTATATTGTTAAAATGAAGAAAATTACACTCACTTTAAGACTCATATATCTTATAACAAAAATGTCAAATTCTAATGTTTTAATCAAAATTATCAACTACTAATTTTCTTAAAGGACTTTTTACAAATTATTAAATAGAGCAGAAATAACTAGCTGCTCCTTGACACTGAAAGTGGAATTATGTTCAATTTAGGGCCAATCTGTTGTTCTATTTATAGACGGTTATTTTTTTTTTTTATGTATACAAACAAGGTACACAACTGAACACAATTTATAGAAAATGCTGTTTTGTTTATTTACAAGGAGCATCTGAACTGATGTTTGCCCTGGGTAATACAAGTTCTAGTTGATGAACTGCAATCATGGACTGACATGCATAATAATAATAATAATAATAATAATAATAGTTCTTGTTAAGTACATACAGGTTAACGACAGACTTATACATTTGTACTATTGAACATCACATATTGTCAGTTGCTATTAGTTAAACCAACCAACTACATTCAGTGAAATCATTCATCTGAAGATTTCTATCAAATATTTATATTATACAATACCATAACGTGTATTATGGTTTCAAGTACTTACACCACCAACAATACAGGAAAGACAATATTCAACTGTGTCAATACACACACATCAATGTGTATACAGTTTACACTGATGCATATCTGTGTGGGCCTTTTACAAACTCTAATTCTAAATTATTATACAGTTCAATACATACAGTAGACGTATACACATATCTCAAAACTAGGTAACCACATACATATATACATATCCGGCACTACAGTCCAGGATGGACCTTGGCATCCCTAATGATCTGCCTCCAGATAGTCCGATCAAGTGCCTTGGTCGTCCACAAGCCGACACCCATCCTAGTCAGGTCTTCTTCCACGTCATCTTGCGATTGTTTTCTTTGCCTGCCTCGACATCTGTGCCCATCTATGTGCCCACTCATTATCTTTTTGGGGAGTCTTTGGTTGTCCATTCTTTCTATGTGTCCTATCCAGATGATTCTTCTGGACTTTATAATCGGAGGATATCTCCCTGTTTTAGAATACACTCTATTTCTTGATTAGATCTGATACTCCATTCTCCATTACAACACACTGATCCGAAGATTCTTATAATAATTTTCCTTTGAAAAGTCCTTAGACCCTTCTCATCAACTGCTTTTAATGTCCAGGTTTCGGAACCGTATGTCACTACAGGCCTGATCATTGCTCTGTACATTTTCAGTTTCGTCTCTTGGGTGAGAAGACTAGATCTTAATAATTTTACTAAGCCAAAGTAAGCTCTATTCCCTGCCATTATTCTCTTTGTTGTTTCATTGGATACCTTGTTTTCACTATTAACATAAGCTCCAAGCTACGTAAACTCATTTACTCCTTCAAAAGTGTAATCGTTTATGGTCAAGTTTAGTGGGGTTCTCCTTGCCTGCAATGTGGATACTTTCATATATTTCATTTTGCTCTCATTTACTTTAAGACCCATTTTTCTTCCTTCCCTCTGTAGTTCGACAAAAACGTTTTCCAGTATATGGACACTTCTCCCAATAAGTGCAATGCCAAGATTTGTCTTGTCCTGTTAATGATTGTACCCCCTGAATCTAAATCTTCAACTCTTTTGTGCAGTGCCAGATTAAATAGAACAGCCAACAATGCATCACCCTATCTAACTCCTGTCTTGGTTGGGAATGCCTGACTTGTTTGTCCTCCTACCATGACTTTGGCTCTGGTTTTTGTAAGTGTCATCAATAATACTTTCAGTAGTTTTGTTGGAATATTAAACTACAGGACAGAAACCATTAATACTATTTTGAATGTTCATCACTACTTTGTTCACAGCACTTTATAATGATTAATATTGATGGTACTTTCTCTTGTGAACTTACTTTATTGTATTCTCTCATACGACGTTTCGGAGTGTTGTTCTCCTTCTTCAGTGAGGTTTGTATACTGAATGTGCCAAGTTGTCGGTAATTTGTAACGGTTTTTTGGTTAACAAGTTGTGTGTCGGGGTGGAGGTGGAAGGGGATTGGCGCAGGATTTTGAATTGTTGTACGTGTTGTTTACTACTGTGTTGAATAGTGTGTTTGATTTAAATTGTAAATGGTCATTGAGTATGTTGTTTGGTTGTGTTTGTATATTTCGAATTGTTCTGTGGTGTTAAGTTTGCGACTTTTGGGTAGGTAGTGTAAAATTTCTAGGTTGTTATTTATGTTTGTGTAACTGTGGTTTTCTGTCTGGATGTGTGTGGCAAAATTGGATTGTATGTTATGTAACGTGTATGTGACGTCCGTCTTGTTTAAGCCCCGCGATGGAAGCCAATCTGTAACGTGTAAAGACGTCCGTCTCTGTAAGAGTGTATGTGTTGGTGTGTTCGCCTCACACTGGTGTCGTTACTTCTATGTTTTGTGCTAACGATGTCCGTAGCGATTCTTCAATTACCATTACAACGCGAGTGGAAACCTTACCTGTTGTTTCATAGGTGTTTATAAATCCCGGGTGGCGCCAAACTGTTTATTTAAAACAATTAAATTAATAAATAGTGTGGTAAAAGGTGTTCTTAGCTATGACGGCCTGGAGCATTCAAATTTTACTCCCGCCTTCGTTCTGTAACAGTACATAATGATCCAATACCATAATTATGAGATTTAAAGGTATTTTTTCAATGTTTTATTGTTTAATCATTAAAATACAGAATGGTTAGGTCCATTGTCCCTATATACGAAGGAACAAAGCAGATTCAGCAAGAGTACCATGCCAAGGTCACCGTTGGACGTGCGGGAGTCGGTAAAAGCCATGGTGGTGTTTGTGACGAATGACTTTACATATGCATTGTGATTGGATAATAACACTGTTCCGTCATAACCAAAAACAATGACGCACTGACTACAATGCTTGCAACGAGGCGTTGTCCTGTATGACAAAGCTTGATGACGTAAAATATACACACACAAGCGCAAATTTATATTTGCCTTTGTCTCAATTCAGCGTAGTTCTTCAAGGGATCAACAGCGATGTATCGCTGTCTGATCAGTTTCAAATTAAAAGTTTAAAACAACTAACTCCTCAAGTAAAATTCTTATGGTGGAGCGACAGATGCTCAAGTGTAATAACAGTCAGAATATAATATGTAGAATCAGTGTAAACATCGTTAAGTAAAAACAACCAAACGTGAGGCGAACACCGGCCGTACACCTTGGAACCGACAAACACCAGCGAGGGAGCAGCGCAGACCACAACTAAGAGAAGTCCACTTTTATCATTTCTTTATTATTTTAATGAGCTCATTAATCAAAAATAAAACAACTGAACAAATGTACTGGTAATAGGGTAATGTGTGTGAGAGTGTGTGAGTGAGCTCATGGCCATGAACATATATGCCGAGGGCATTGGTTTGTGTGTAAATGAGATTTGAGCATAATAAGTAATTAGAGCTGCAGCTAAAGATAAGAGTACATAATAACCTTGATTGGAGATAAAATGAGAATCATAAGAATTCACAGAGTAAATTAAAATAGCCACCATTTTGTTTTTATAACATTTGTATGACGCCATTTTGACCACATGGTTGTATATTGTAACGTTACATAACCCGGTCCCAATAAATTAAATCATGTAAGAACATAAAGGTCAGAAATGGGTAACCTATAACTAGCTCTAAATTAAAGTATATCACTAAACATGATAAACAATTCGAGTGATATACGGTGCAAAGTGAGTTATAGTGTACCCATTGAGGTAAAAAATGAAAGTGAAGGTTACTTATTACAGAATTGTGCTGTAGGTTTGGGAATTATAAAACTATGAGAGTAGACTATAATACTACTAACTGATTCTGTATTTTATTTATTTATTGTAATATTTATATTGTATGGACAACCAATTGTTATACCTAAGTTAATGTTATATTTTTTCAAATATTTGTGTTATAATATAAGATAACCCAGGGTTCGTTTTAAAAAACATAAAAAAAAAATTTTAAATATCAAAGGATAATAAAAAATTAAAATAATACTATGAGGGAAATGGCAACAGGAAGTAGGGCAGTGTAGGAATACTATGAGAGACTAAATAAATAATATATATAAATTTATTTAAAGATAATAAAATTATCAAATACTTATATACAAGGTCATAAGAAAATGAACAAAAACTTATTATGTAAACCAAATTGATAAAGAAACCGGAATGGAAAAGAATTATTTTTCGGTAAATAAAATATAAATTTATAATAATTACAAACTGCCTGTATAATAAAAATACTATGGGTTACTAAGAGTGACGAAAATAACAAGTATTGTTAATAATAAAAAATTTGGAATAAAACCATAGAGTTGACAAAATGATGCTACTACAATTCTAATAAAATAACCTTTCTGGAACTTTGGAGGAGTGAAAATTAGTACAAAATTAATAAGCAACATGACCACTATATAATCATCCATTATTTATCAAAATTAAATGGTTATACTCCTTAAAAAACAGTGAAAGAAAACCTTCTGATGATTCAACATAGTTTCGCCATAGTTCAAGTTGACGATAGAATATGAGCCAGACGGTAATGAAATTATAACTCAAGACGGACCTCACCAGAGAAAAAGCTTCATTCCAGTAAGAACCATACGAAGAGAGGTAATATAAACATTTCGTTTAATAGTTAACGAAGAAAACGCATTCCGAATGTTGGTATAGAACACGAAACTAGTCAAATTTAATCACATGTTTTTAAAGTAAACAAACGCACGCTGCTCTCTTACGGACATTCCTGGATCTACATACTAAACGAAAAATAAACAAATTCATTTAATATTTTTTCGGTATTTGTAAAGCTTAGTAATTATCCATTTCTGACCATCTCGTAACAAAAAGAACTTACCCTTAACCCTGGGGAATTATTAAGAATTATATATTAATTGATGTTTTGAAAATAGAGTAAAATTTGGTAAACAAAACCATATATGTTTTTTTCTTTAGACAATTCCATGTTTACTCGATGAAGTCGATATTATGTTTTATGTAAGTAAAGATCAATTGTGATACTTGTATTTTGGTGGCAGGAAACAAAAACCAATAATATAAATAAATAATATTATTGAAAAACGATATTGAATAATAAAGTGTGTTATAATTTTTGTAGTGGGTAGTTGTAATAGATTTCAGCACAAAAACAGAAGAGATCAACACATCGGATCAGATTTTGCTATAGTGTAGGCTGGTTGAACTAGGCGTAGAAACTTGTCTCACAATCAGCTGATTTAAATCACAGCGAACAATTTGAAAAATCAGAAATCGTCTAAACCGTGTGTAAGTAATTGGTACTTACTCTCTCTTCCTCATAAGGCTGAACAACTTCCCTCCTTGACCCCAAATCACACACTCTCGATTTCTGTTTAGATTGAGTAACATTAAAAAATCCTTTATTTATTTTTTAAAACGTCAGTTATTATAATTCATAAGTGGCGACTGCGGAGAGACGGAAACTTTAATATCTCAAACCGCGATGTTACAAGATTGGCGCATAACAACATTGGGAGCTTAATTAAATAAGACGAACACCCAATAAGCCACATACAAAGTTTTCGCTAAAACCTCTAGAAAAACCGCGACGTTACAAGATTGGCGCTCAACGTAAAAGGGCTGTAATTAGAAAAGAATTTTGATATTTAATAAAAATATATATACCAAAAAATCTAATTATCGTCGGCAGTTATGAGAAAACAAGAAATGCATAATACCCGAGGCAAATCGAAGAAGAGGGCAGAAGAAAAGGAGATTGAAGAAGGTGGACAGGAACAAGAAATAGAGTTAGTCACGGACAGCGAAATGGAACAACCAATGGGTGATAAAGAAGAAACCGAAGTAATCACAGATACGGACAAGGAAATAGTTGAAGAGGATGCCCAAGGGGATCAACCAGATAAATCCAACCAAAAAGAAGATATAAGCATACAGGAGATGTTAAGAATTATAATGGAAGGGAATAACAAGATCCAGGAAGATAATAAGCGGACCAATGAGGCAAATAAAGAAAATTTTAGGAGACAGGAGGAAAAATTGGATAAAATAATTGAAAACTCAAGGAAACAAAATGAAACCTTGAGCGAAAAATTTGACAAAGTGGATGAAAGTTTCAGAAAGTTAGAGGAAACAATGGACAGTGGTTTCAAGAAAATGAATGAAAGTTTTAGGAAACAGGAGGAAAACTTAAAGAGACACCATGAGACATTTATGAAGAAAATGGACAGCGGTTTTAATAATTTGGATAAAACATTAAACAGCACTTCCGAAGGTACTAAAGAAGACCCGAATGCATTGCTATCTGAAAATAAGAGTAGAAAGGACAAGGAGAAGATCCAAACCATGGAAAAGAAGACCAAGGAAATAAGAAAAACATGTAGAAAGAAAATAATAAATACAAAGGAAGAATGGGAGATGATTACAGATGGATTAATTAATATATTTAACCTTCCAATTAATGAACAAAGGGAGTTAATTAAGTTTAGATCTCAATTAAATAGGTCGATGATTGAAGTGTATCAGACAATATCAGTCATATCTTCAAGACGGAATATAACGTTCAAATATTTGGCAAATAATCCAGAGGTAAAAGGGAATGAAATGAGATTAAATATGAGCAACTATGTTATGTTAGAGGAGGTACAATACTTGTTAGTTAAAAAGGAACGAATTATGACGGAAGACCGGTACTTAAGTGAAAGTTTCATAGCAGCAAAGTGGGAGAGCCGGATGGTAAGAAGATTATCAAGGAGAGACTTAATTCCGAACACCCCAGTAATCCGAGTAAAGGGAGTACCTGAAATAATGGACCACGGTTAAACAGACTCCAAACAAACCAGAAAAAAGGGACGGATTTTATGGATACAGGACCAAGCAACCCATTGTAAATGAAAAACCCAAAATTCAAAAAGCATGTAAGGACATCTTACTCAAGTTATTTTGAAACCATATAATTTAACAAAAAATAAGAACTGATTAGTAAATAAGAGTTATAAAGAATTGATTTAAAATGAAATAATAGGAAAAAGTAATATTTCTAATGGTAACAAACAGAAGAAAAATTAAATGAACAAAAACAATTGATGGTAATGTGCTCAGACAAGAAGAATAAAGAATAATTTAATGACTCCAATGAAACTGAAGGAGGATGATAATTAATACAACAAAAATTAGAATTTCTCGGAATTGAAGATTAGATAAGAAGAAATGATACGGAGAAAATATGTCACAAGAAGGAAAGTCAAGAGGATTTTAAAATAATGCCTATCAATAATGTTATATGCTATTAGTTAATGGAAAAGAAGAAGGAATCAAGGAGAAGAAGAAATATATAAATAAATGCAAACAGCTACAGTATGAAGAATCCCAAAAGTGTTTAGTACTAGTCGCTAATTGACTACTA
The DNA here is from genome assembly GCA_034769895.1 of Magicicada septendecula. Lineage (NCBI taxonomy): Eukaryota > Metazoa > Arthropoda > Insecta > Hemiptera > Cicadidae > Magicicada > Magicicada septendecula. Next base: position 429,111,248 of record CM068372.1, read on the forward strand.
CTTATAATTTTTTTATTTTTATGTATTGACCATAGAAATGTTCCGGCAATAACTTTTATGAGCACGGATGATGTTCCCCTGGTCTCAGAAGGTGTAAGGATGGACAGAGGAGTATGGACCCAGAATGGCCACCCTACTGGTACCACCGCATAAGATAGGGAAAAATGTTAGGGAAATTGAATATTTAAGGGATAATAATTATAAAATAGCTGAAAAGAGTGATATCAGATTCCAGAAGTATAGATGAAGAAAATAGAAGGAAGATAGCAGACCGAAGCTTAATTGATAAAGATAATTTATAGAAGTAAATAGAAATGAGTGTTAAAACGAGTTTAATATGATTAGTGTGACCAGTCCTTATCAAATAAAATGTGGAAGGACCACTACCCAGAAATAAATAATTGATGAATTTGCCTCCAACAGAGAGAGAGTAGAGTAAGAAAACAGCAATTACCACCAGTCTGAATTACCAGTCAGAGTATAAACAGTTTGAAATGAAACACTATTATGAAAATAAAGCCAAGACTATTAGGAGAATTGAACCAATCAACAATTTATTTTTAATAAACGAGTTAAACTAAAATAAATTTGTTCTAGTGGGGGGGCTTTATGTAACGTTACATAACCCGGTCCCAATAAATTAAATCATGTAAGAACATAAAGGTCAGAAATGGGTAACCTATAACTAGCTCTAAATTAAAGTATATCACTAAACATGATAAACAATTCGAGTGATATACGGTGCAAAGTGAGTTATAGTGTACCCATTGAGGTAAAAAATGAAAGTGAAGGTAACTTATTACAGAATTGTGCTGTAGGTTTGGGAATTATAAAACTATGAGAGTAGACTATAATACTACTAACTGATTCTGTATTTTATTTATTTATTGTAATATTTATATTGTATGGACAACCAATTGTTATACCTAAGTTAATGTTATATTTTTTCAAATATTTGTGTTATAATATAAGATAACCCAGGGTTCGTTTTAAAAAACATAAAAAAAAAAATTTTAAATATCAAAGGATAATAAAAAATTAAAATAATACTATGAGGGAAATGGCAACAGGAAGTAGTGCAGTGTAGGAATACTATGAGAGACTAAATAAATAATATATATAAATTTATTTAAAGATAATAAAATTATCAAATACTTATATACAAGGTCATAAGAAAATGAACAAAAACTTATTATGTAAACCAAATTGATAAAGAAACCGGAATGGAAAAGAATTATTTTTCGGTAAATAAAATATAAATTTATAATAATTACAAACTGCCTGTATAATAAAAATACTATGGGTTACTAAGAGTGACGAAAATAACAAGTATTGTTAATAATAAAAAATTTGGAATAAAACCATAGAGTTGACAAAATGATGCTACTACAATTCTAATAAAATAACCTTTCTGGAACTTTGGAGGAGTGAAAATTAGTACAAAATTAACAAGCAACATGACCACTATATAATCATCCATTATTTATCAAAATTAAATGGTTATACTCCTTAAAAAACAGTGAAAGAAAACCTTCTGATGATTCAACATAGTTTCGCCATAGTTCAAGTTGACGATAGAATATGAGCCAGACGGTAATGAAATTATAACTCAAGACTGACCTCACCAGAGAAAAAGCTTCATTCCAGTAAGAACCATACGAAGAGAGGTAATATAAACATTTTGTTTAATAGTTAACGAAGAAAACGCATTCCGAATGTTGGTATAGAACACGAAACTAGTCAAATTTAATCACATGTTTTTAAAGTAAACAAACGCACGCTGCTCTCTTACGGACATTCCTGGAACTACATACTAAACGAAAAATAAACAAATTTATTTAACATTTTTTCGGTATTTGTAAAGCTTAGTAATTATCCATTTCTGACCATCTCGTAACAAAAAGAACTTACCCTTAACCCTGGGGAATTATTAAGAATTATATATTAATTGATGTTTTGAAAATAGTGTAAAATTTGGTAAACAAAACCATATATGTTTTATTCTTTAGACAATTCCATGTTTACTCGATGAAGTCGATATTATGTTTTATATAAGTAAAGATCAATTGTGATACTTGTATTTTGGTGGCAGGAAACAAAAACCAATAATATAAATAAATAATATTATTGAAAAACGATATTGAATAATAAAGTGTGTTATAATTTTTGTAGTGGGTAGTTGTAATAGATTTCAGCACAAAAACAGAAGAGATCAACACATCGGATCAGATTTTGCTATAGTGTAGGCTGGTTGAACTAGGCGTAGAAACTTGTCTCACAATCAGCTGATTTAAATCACAGCGAACAATTTGAAAAATCAGAAATCGTCTAAACCGTGTGTAAGTAATTGGTACTTACTCTCTCTTCCTCATAAGGCTGAACAACTTCCCTCCTTGACCCCAAATCACACACTCTCGATTTCTGTTTAGATTGAGTAACATTAAAAAATCCTTTATTTATTTTTTAAAACGTCAGTTATTATAATTCATAAGTGGCGACTGCGGAGAGGCGGAAACTTTAATATCTCAAACCGCGACGTTACAAGATTGGAGCATAACAACATTGGGAGCTTAATTAAATAAGACGAACACCCAATAAGCCACATACAAAGTTTTCGCTAATACCTCTAGAAAAACCGCGACGTTACAATATGCAGAATCTATTTGGGAAATTAAAAATTTGATAGTTACTTTTAATATAAACAGTGTTATCATTTGTGTCACGTTCTTTGTGTCAAAAATCTCGCTGTTAATGAATCCTGGCCCCTTAGGTAAAAAGCATAGTAAAAAGATAAGCACGAGTCTTACAGTAAGCAAAATCGGTAAGTACCATATTTTGATAGTAATTATATATATAAATATAGTTAAATGTAAGAGCTGATTAGAAGTTCAGTGACAAATGCCGCCCAGAACGAGGGACATGATTATAAGTTCAGTGACAAATGTCGACCCGAACTAGGGACATAATAAGTTCAGTGACAGTTCGACCTTCTTAATCGAGCAGTTAGTTCGCCGAATTTGCGACGTGAGCGCTTACCGTCATTCTCGCTCTCTTTGCTAAACAATACACAATTTATACAATACACTTCCCTATGAAATAAAAACAATGGTTACACTCTGTAATAGTTTCTTTAATTTGTGATTGGTAATTACTCAGTTTGACATTAAAATTATATTTGGTTATTCAACAAATTTGCACCGACAATTATTATAAGACTAATATCTCAAAGGGTTTGGCGAATCGATTTTGAACGAATTATACAGTCAAAGATGGCGACTGTGTTGTTTGTTTACAGTTATTTTCGTTCAAAGTCTTGGGTTCTTGTGATTACGAGGACAATATTAATAATGATTACAATAAAAAGTACACTACCTTACATTATTTGTACTTAAATAATATAATGTGTAACTATATTTTGTTCCTGCAGTGTAGTAAAGTGTGTTTGAAAAGTTCATAATTTAACAATAGGTTATTTCATTAGTTAACAATTTTTCAGTGTCTTATTGTTTTACTTAATCTTTGAAAGAAATAATATTCCGTTTATAGTGAGAGTTCAGATTACTGTGAGAAATATTTAAAGTGAATTTATTTCTGAAATTCGGGTAATTTAATAATACTTATCAAATCAGTCGACTGGAGGTGTTCTGTCAGTCAGTTGTAATGGAATGGGGCTTCAATAGTGGTCAATTCTCAATTATCTGGGGTTTCTGGCATCTTTTTCATGTTAGTTGTACCAATTTATTCATTTAAAATTTATTTAAATTGGTCCTTGGCATCAGTTAAATGTTCTCGTTCCTCGTTTGCTTCTTACGTTTCCATCTTTTTGAATTTTGATTACTTTTTATACATTTTAGATTAAAATTTTGGTCATTCACGGCCTGGCGTCTATTCTGGAAGAGCGTCACTTATTGAATATTATGATTTAATGAAAAAATCGTAACCAACTAATGGTTGTAAGTTGTCATGGTTACTAATTGATTCCGATTGGTTGATCATGACTTATAACCATTGTTATCAATTTTGAATTTGTATTCAAAATTACTGTATATCTTCTGATTGCTTTTATTCTTCCGTCTTCCTTCCTACGTATTAAATATTATCACTACTGTTTGTATTTCCTTTCAAAGATTATTTTGACATCCCATAAGGTTGGGTTCTCTAATGTATTATTGTTTGTACAATTATGTTAATATTTGTTAATTACATTTCTTTTTTATTTTAAGTCCTTATTCTAACATTTTTCTTTTAATATGATTCACAAATTATCCTTGGCTAGTTACTTGCCTTGGATTTGCTAATTTCCTTGTTAATTTTTTACAATTTGTAGTTATTTGTTTTTGACAGTTAGGCATTTTATAGGCCTAAGTAGTAACTGATTATATTTACTTATTTTATACAAATTACATCTTATTTTACCCTAATGTGTTTTGTTTTGTTATTATAATTGATTTGTTTATTTGTTGATGTGTTTTGGATCTGTTTTTATACTAATTGTATGTTACCATTATTTTCTACATCATGGCTTGTTAATTATTTCCTAACTGTTTTTTCCAGTATTATTAGATTTGTATTATTTTACCTTTTTATTTATTTATTTTGCCATTGTTAATAATTAGGCTATTACTTACTATTCTTTATTACATAACACATAATATCTAGGCCTATGGTCTGTATAATTCCTTCAGCCGTATCCTATTCATAAATTTAATTGAACAATTTTTTAACAGCTATTAACCAACGTTTGTTAACAATTGGTTTCATTCTTATTTATTTTTAGGTGATAACACATCATCACACCATTTAAACTTACTTAATTGATTATCCCTTATAACATGGGGTGTTTATTGATTTTGTTTTTAATTTCTTTACTATATTTTTTCCTTTTACTATCTTTACTGTCTATCCATGGTAACACTAACTGTTGACATTCTATGGGCTTCCTCCCCTGAATAACATCGTATCCTTCATTTATATTTAATCTTAATACTATCTTTAATTACTATCATTAACAAAATTCTTACTTGTTCACCATTAAATCGTTTAGTGTTTATCACTGATTTATTAAGCGTTTTTTATCTATCACTAGATTTTCTAATTCTATCATTCACAATATTCTTATTTATTAATAATATTCACTTTTAAACCATTTAGTGTTTATCACTGATTTACTAAGCGTTTTTTATCTATCACTAGATTTTCTCATTATTTTGGGGGTTTTCCACTTTCACTTTTGCACTTCTTAAATTTTTATTTTAAGTGTTTATTAGTGGGTAATCCCTAACATTACATTCTCTTTGTCACTTAGTTATGTTTACTTTCTCACTATCTCTCTCTTTACAAATGTTATTTACATGATTATTAAGTTCATGTTTTTATAGAGTTCTTTATTACTTTTAAACTCTAATTCTTTGGTTAGTGTACTTTTATTTTTCACATTACTTTATTGGGTTTTATCAATTATCGTTTACCTTTATCATTTAATCGATAACAATAATTATCTTTTACATTTGTTAGTTATTGGTTTCGTTTCCATTATTATATTAGAGTGTACCATTTCTCCTTCTTTTATTCTATATTATTTGTTTGTGTGTTATCATTTGATTTCATTTTATTTCCCTTTAATTTCCTTTGCACTTGTTTTGTTTCATTTTCATTTTCCTTCTTCTTCACTTTCATTTTATTTCTGTTCAATTTCATTTTATTTTGGTTTTCCACTTTCTTATTTGATTATATTTTATTTGGTAGTATTGAGTCAATACCTTCTTATTTGGTTTCGGTTTTCCTCTTCTCCTTTTGTTTCCTTTTATTTGGTCAATCACTTGGGTTAGGTCATGTCGTTTGTCGCGTCATTGTCATTTTATTTTCATTAGTTTAAACATTTTAAATAGTTGATTCATCTTTTTTTATCCATGGTATTGGGGTGGCTTATTTGTGTTGCAACAGTTATTATTGGTTAATGCTTTGGTGTGTTCAGAAAATCTGGAGGTAAAAGATCTTCCCGTCTGGCCTATGTAGAACTTATTGCAATCGTTGCATTTTTATCAGAAAATACAACTACAAAATAGCATGCAGAACCAACAACACCATCAAAAGACACATCAACGACACAAACAAAGAGATTGACATATACAACAAAACAGGCGTATATAAATTAAAATGCAACGATTGCAATAAGTTCTACATAGGCCAGATGGGAAGATCTTTTTCCTCTGTAATGAGTCAAAAAAGGGGACATTAATTTTTTTCAAATTAGAAAAGAGAATATTCAAAATAAAATCAATTCCAGTATGGAAATAAAGTCAGTGGTGGTGACGGTGAGTCAGTGTTATTTCAGTACATTCCAGCAGTGACGCGACTTGGTGTCATTGTGAGGGGAACCAATAAAGGGACATATTCACTAATATAACCATATACGGACAGCAATACGTCATAAACAATTAATTTTTCGTCATTATATGATGACGTGAACGATCGAAAAACAAGGACACTGCGTCATTGAGGCCGTGGCATTATTCCGAAAAACGTAAGCAACGACAAAAATCTAGTGGGCAGCGCAAGGCGTAAACGACAAAAAGTGAGACGCCGCATTTCCAGCATCTTCCCAGTCTACAAGACATCTTCAGCCCGGACGGGCGTCATACTATCAAGTTCGCAAAAAAGACTCAAGTCTAAACCAATGTAGACAGTGGGTGACCGATTAAATAAACATCGCAACCCGGTTTTGGGACAGTTTTGTCGAACACCAGAGGAAACTATACAACAACATGGATGTGCCACGTGCTACGAAGAAAAACTGCTACGTATCTTGAGGACATCGGCCAGGTACCTGGTGAAATGTATCACCTACAAATTTATTGTTTTTGATAAAAAGTTAGAGCTCTAATACAAGATTGGGGGAAAATAAATTATTTTGGCTTTGGGCATTGGTTATTATATAATAACATATTATGATGGGAACTCAAAAATGTAATAGTATGAAAGTGTGTGTGATTTTGTGAGCGAAGACTATATAAGTAAGAAGTGCTGAGTTTGCAAAATATATACGTAATTAAACTGATGATTCAGTACAATCTATTTTGATGTAATAATTACTTGTAACTTGTTTTACGCCTCAAGGCAGACTAGACATTTTCATGTCATATTTCATGTTTTCAGAAAAATAAAATAATGTTATACTTTACTTGATAAATACGCATTTTGTTATTTGTATTTGCCTATTGTTCTCTGCCAAGTACACTAAACGACATCCTTGGTTAACCTTAACATGTAAAATCAATAGTTACATGAGATCTAAATACTGGAAATACTTCAGTTGGCGCCCGAACAGGGATGTTGTAAATTGCAGTTAAAAAGTGTACAACTTAGTCAAAAATGGCAGAGAAAAGTACAAATACAAATTAAGATGAGAATGCAGCTGTGGGGTCCATGTTGGACATCACACAAGATGATGTAATAACCACAAATGAAAATGTCAATGAGAGTGTAGGCGAAATAGCAACAAATATAATTGAAACGGTAGAAGCTGAGGGTAGTAAAAGTAATAATGTAAATATACTTAGTCAATTAGCATTGATTATGAAAATGATGAATAATAAATTTGACCAACAAGATAAGGATATGAGGGCAAGTAGCGTAGAGTTAAATGATAATCTGAACACAAGTTTTCATGAATTTAAAACTGAAATCAAGTCAGAGATAAATGAAATAAATAATAAACTTGACAAACAAGACGAGAAATTAGGAGACATGAATAACGAATTTGTGAATATAAGAAGCGAAATAGAAATGAGTATATTAAGTATGAATAACCAATTTGAAAGTATAAGTGAGAGTTTTAATGTAGTGAGTGAGAAGTTCGTTGACATGAATAATAAACTAAAAAAACAGAGTGAGACTATTGCGAGAGTGAAAGGTGAAATGACAATAAATACAAATAAAATACAAACCGAGATAAAAAATGACATAAAAACAATTAGTGAAAAGCAGGACGAGAAACTGCTAGAGACGGACAAAAAATTTGATGCGTTAACTAATAAATTTGACGATAAACTTAAAAAACAAAATGAAAAAATTGACAGTAATGTTCAAGGCGTAATTGATGAATGTGAACAGATTAAAAAAGCAAATAAAATACAAGAGAGTGTTAATAATGAATTCAAAAGTAACATTGAACAAATTGATACAATTAAAACTAGTGTAACTAATTTGAAAAGTAAACAAACAGAACATGAACAAGAAATAATTAAAGTTAGAGAAGATCTAAGCCTAGCAATTAATCAAAAACTAACCAATATGTGTGAGAGAGTGAACGTTGACGTTGAAGTAGGTTATTTCAGTAATGAGGGTAAGGGAGTGAACCCCATACAATATTTAAATTCTATAAAAAGTTTTAATAAGTATAACAAAGAAAGTTGGGAAATAAAATTAGTACGAATTTTGAAATATTTTAAAGGGGATGCTAAAATTTGGGCGGACGCTCATAATGATAATTGGGCAGATTTTGATGAATTTGAACGAGCGTTTAAAAATAAATATTGGTCAGAGGAAAAACAAGAGGGTTTACGTAGCACAATAATGGGATGGGGTAGTTTTAATATTAAACATATGAGCATTACTGTGTATGTGACGCGACTATATAGCCAAGTTAAATATTTGGAACCACCAATGCCTCTTCTATCCTTTATAAGGTATGTTAGTAAACATTTACCTAAAGACATACGGTCCACAATTAGAACCCGGGAGTTTACTAATATAGCTGAGTTAGAGAAAATATTAGAAGCTTACCAGAGTATGAAAGAAGAAGACAATAAGTATCAATTTAGAGATAATGAGTCGAGGCCAACAAATACCGAATTAAGACAACCAGACCGTTTTATTAGACATGATAATAATATGAGTAGATCAGAGGGGGGTACGTGGTTATGTCCACACCCTAACTGTAAAGCCAGCAACTATAATAGTTCTCGAGATCAGTGTTATAGGTGTTGGGGTCCTAGGGGTGGTGCCCAAGGGAGAGGAGCTAATTATAATAGAGAGTTTGATAATAGTGAGTATAATAATAGAAGGGAAAATTATGGTAATGAGTTTAGAGGTAATAATAGAGGGAGAGGTTTTACCAGTAATAGGGGAATGCCGGGAGGTTTGAACCACAGAGGGAGAGGGGGATATGTTGGTAACATAAATGAGACTAGGGGTACTGAAGCACTTTCTAATAATCATAATAGTAGAGTGGATCATAGCGGGGTGTACAACGAACCACCACCTCCAGCACAGTTAAACTAATAAGGACGGTTGAAAAGTAAAGTCCCCAGCCGTCTAGAAATAACATAACAATAGGGTCACTTATTACCAATATACATAACGAATTATCAGAGGAAGAAGTAGATGAGAGCAGTAGTAACTTTAGCATGGCTGAGTTCGAAGCCGAAGTGTTCTATTCCAAATACACCTTTCTAGTAGATTCAGGAGTGAAATTACCGCCTATAGATGATTAAAGTTTTGAAAAAATAAAAAGTCAAACCACTGAGACCATTTCACAACTACCAGTATTGGGAATTAGTGTTATAGGTCTAACAGGTGTTCGGAGTAAGAGAGTAACTAAGCAAATAATGTTACAGCTAAACATAAATAAACACAAAATAAATGTACCCTTTTTAGTAATTCCAGGTTTGAATATGGGGGCAATAATAGGAAATGAATTTTTAAACAATTTTAAAGCTGAATTAAACTATTATACACAAACTATGAAATTAAACAATGAAAACAATATAATTGAAGTACCGTTTATACGAAGAAGAGATGTAGAAATGAAAGCATTAAAAATAATTAGTAAAGGAATATTAGTATCCGATAATGAAATTAATGAATGCAGACCCTTGATGATTAATTATTGTAATTTAAAGGTAAATGGGCATGAATTAATTGAAACTGCAGATAGTTGGGTTGAAAAAATGAATAAAATTCTATATCAAACTGGGGAGTTTAGTTATCAAGATAGGGAAAAAATAGTACAGGTAATAGATAAAAATAAATTAGTTTTTTCAGACAAACCAGGTCTAGTAAAAGGTTTTAGGGGTAGATGAATTGTTAAAGAAAAAACACCTTTTGCGCCTAAAGCGTATCTGGTACCATACTCTAAAAGGGGGTTAGTACAAGAAGAAATAAACAAAATGTTAGCAGAAGGAATAATAGAAAAATCCACCTCACCATATTCCAACCCTTTAGTAGTGGTTACTAAGAAAGACTTATCAATAAGACTATGTTTATATGCTAGACAAGTAAATAAAATAATTATTCCAGATAGAGAATCACCAGAACCAGTGGAGGAGATTCTACAACGTTTCAATGGATCAAAATACATTACGACATTGGACTTAACGGGTGGGTATTGGCAGATAGAATTAGAGGAAGGGTCTTGCAAGTATGTAGCATTCCTATGTAATGGAAGAAATTGTCAATTTTGTAGATTAGCTTTTGGACTGAACGTAAGTGTCTCAATTTTTATTAAATGTTTGGACTACGTGTTAGGGAGAGAAATTTTAGAGTTAACAACTGTTTATATAGACGACATAGTAATAACTTCACCAGATATTAATACACATTGTGAAAGGCTAGATAGAGTATTGAATAGATTACATGAGTATGGAATCACTGTCAAGTTTAAGAAATCAGAGTTTTTAAAAGACCAGGTCAATTTTTTAGGCCACATAATTTCAGCCAAGGGTATCAGTACAGATCCTAAAAAGGAAATGATAATACAAAAGTTTCCAGCACCCAAGAATGTTAAACAGCTGCAAAGTTTTTTAGGTCTGAGTAATTATTATAGGCAATTCGTAGAAAAGTATTCCTATTTAACTGTACAACTGGGGCATTTATTAAGTAAAGGTAATCGATGGCAATGGGGTGTACAAGAGCAAACTGCATTTGAACAAATAAAAAATAAGTTTTTAAACACTTGTCATATTAGCTCATCCTAATTTTATAGAACCATTTTACATACACACCGATGCATTGGACATAGCTTTGGGGGTAGAACTATTTCAACTAGATGGGGAGGGTAACCATAATGTGATAGCTTTTGCAAGTAGATCCTTGGTAGCTAGTGAAAAGAACTATACTATAACAGAAAAGGAAGCACTATCGATAATTTTCGCTTGTAAAAAATTTAGGACATATTTGTTAGGAAACAAAATAATAATAATATCAGACCATCAAGCATTAACATTCTTAAAAAACTATAACTTAACACATGGTAGGTTAGTGCGTTGGATGTTAATACTACAAGAGTACGATTTGACCATAGAATATTGTAGGGGTAAAGAGAACATAGTAGCTGATGTCCTATCTAGAACTGATTTTGATAATAATACTGATGTAGATACGGCAAATACATATAAAATATTTATAATCAAAGAAGTGGAGGGGGTAGATCTGAAAAAATTAATACATAACCTAGCAACAGAACAAGAAAAAGATACAGAACTTGGTAAAATAATAACAGCATTAAATAAGATACCCAATATATCTAACAAATGGGAAATACATTTTAGCTTGTATAATAAACATTTATTTCATCGGACAAATGAACAAGGTGATGATTGGAAATTATGTATTCCTAAAGTTTTAATATCCGAAGTAGTGAAATATTGTCATTTGAGGTATGGTCATATAGGTCCCAAGAAATGCTGTGACATATTAAAAGAATCCTGTAAATTTAATAAATGGAAAAACCGTACGTAAAATGTTAAAAACGTGTGAAATTTGTCAGAAAGCCAAGGTAAATAATCGTAAACAGGAGGGTTTAATGCAACATGTAATACCAGACAGTCCTTTAGCAATAGTTGCCGTTGATTTATATGGTCCACTACCCAAGAGTCGAGGCGGCGTGATTTATTTATTTGTCGTACTAGATGTTTTTACTAAATTTGTAAAGTTGTACCCTATTAAAAAAGCTACATCTCTGGTATTAGCTAGAAAGATAGTCAGTGAATACATTGTTGAAGTAGGTAGACCTAAAATAATATTATCGGCTCATGGTTCACAGTTTACCAGCAACACTTGGAGGGAAACGTTCGGTTGGGAAAATATTTTAGTCAAGCATACATCGGTATATCATCCGCAATCAAACCCTAGTGAGCGAGTTATGCGGGAATTAGGGCGTATGTTTAGAACCTTTTGCCACCAAAAACATTCATTGTGGGCCACATTTGTGAATAAAATAGAAGGGTACATTAACTGTAGCTTACATGAGTCCACAAGTTATAGTCCCCATGAGTTAATGTTTCAGAGGAGGCCATCACGCATAATAGAGGAATAATAAAATTTCCGACGCGAACTGAGGTACCACATGGGAGAAAACTGGTGCTTGCCAAGGAGCGGCTCTTAAGTAAAGCAGAACAACGGAAAAGAAGGCATGATAGAAATTTAACACCCGTCAAATATAAGGTAGGGCAACTAGTATTAATAAAAAACCATGATCAATCGTCAGCTTTGGATAGAGATTAAAAAATTCTTCTTGTTATACGCAGGTCCATATGAGGTCAGTGAAGTAAAAATGGAAAATGCTTATGTATTAATAGACCTGCAAACCCGAGAAATAAAAGGAACTTATAATGTAACACAATTAAAAAGGTATTATTTACCTGAGCAATGTTAATTATTCTTGTAATTCATTAAAATCATTGATAAATAAGTGCAGATTATTTTATAATGAATTGGGGGGTACATAAAAGTATAACCTTTAGATTGAACTCGAGTAAACATTAAGGTAACGAGTGCATTGTTTGGCACTTGAATTAAAAAAAAAATGTGTAATAAAATTTAAACTTTTTGTGGCCTTGTCTGTAGTTGGTCATCATAATTAATTAGTCTAGGAACGTTAACAGATAGTGTTTTGTACATATAAATTAAATAGTGGTAAGGCAACCAAATGGTTAATTAGTACCAGTTATTTGTGAGAACTAGTAAAGACATGGTGAAGCTATAATGTAACTATGGGCATGTGTTATAGAAGATGGACACTTAAACTGTAACGTTTGTAATTTTTATTTAAGGTCAGAACTCACCAGTATGTTGTAAGATAATATGTGCAATTTTTCTTAGGGTTAAGCTATCAGTGTGTAGATACAAACTATATAAGATAGATGGTAAATGCGATTTCCCCACTTTCGGGCGATCGCTGCCTCACCAGTACTGACTGTGGTTTTGGCTGACAACCAGCTGTGGGCAGACATTGTAAACTGATCATGGTTGGTTGCCTTTTTGAAAATTGGTGTGACATAGAAATTAACAGGGGGGTGATTCAGGGGGAAATCAAACCGGAACTATGGAACAGCAGCTATCATCCGTTCGCGTGGGAACATAAAAATGGAGATGGACCGTCTTAAGGAAACATGAATATTGTAACATAACGAAACTAAGGTCCCCTACGTTACATAAAAATTTATAATTATAAAAATAAAAAAACGCTAATTGTCCGTTATAATAAAGGTCAGAAAAGTAAACCCTTATTAAATAAATAAATAACACCAAATAAGAGTACAAGGTAATAGAGAAAAAAAATTAAAATGTTTATAAATACAAACTATGAAGTGGTCAGTGAAAAGTGTAAGCGATAAACATAGTGTCAAATAATGTGAAAAATAATATAGACAGTTTAGACTAATCAATTAATTAACTGAGAGTAGACTAATTAATTGGTGTTTAATTTATTTTATATTAATGTGCATGTTATTATGTTTTATCATGTTGTTTTGTTATCATGGTATTTATGTTGTCTTTTGTATGTAGCAGGTGTGAAGCAATTGCTTTAAGAAAGTATCAATTAATTGATGTTTTGGTACTCACATTAAATAAATAATAGAGGTATTGCTAGATTATAATTGTAAACTTGGCCAGGAAGGCATAATTGTTGATAAGATGCCAAAGGGTTTATTGTAATTATGTTATAAACAGATGAAGGGTTCTATACTAAAATAAGTAATAATGAATTAAAATCAGAATGAAATAAAAATGGAATGATTGGCCATAAGCCAGTGACACATTGTACAGGAAGTCAGGTCAGAAAAGTTAAATAACTAAAAAATGTAAAAACACTAAATGTAATATAATAAATTAAAAGAAAGCAGTAGTAGTAATTAATAAAAAGATAAGTGACTTAAAATACAATAAAATCATAACATATGTAATAGAACAAATAGGTCCAAAATTAGTATTTTGTAATAAGAAGATAGTACTTTGAAACAAATCATTTATGGTGTTTTATTTACTTATATGAGACTCCCGTGTATCAACGTCAAGCCCCCACTGTTGGGTTCGTCAATTTGAAATAATATGTGAGTGTGTGTACTGTGGTTTAATCAAGCTGTTATTTCTAAATATTATTTATGTTATTAATTATGTAGTCTTACAGGTGACCTCCTGTAATTCAAATTTAATAGGCAAATATATTTGTGATTATGTTATTTTAACTTTTAATTGTACTATAATACAGGTTAACCTAATTATTCAATAGTTAAGCAATATTAACGATATACGTCATGTATTGACTGAATGTATTAAGGATTCTTGTCAACCCTAGTCCCTCTGTATTAGATAATTCAATTCAAATTTGGTACAGAAAACACGCTAGTTCGGCAATCTCCCGTTCCACCAGCTGTTGACAATTAGCGCTGTTATTTGTAATAGGCTTGCGTCGAGGTTAACCGTTCATCGGATTTTATTCACCCTTTTTCTTGTAACTTACTCCAACCACAACATATAATACCTATTCTGCAATAACATGAAACATTATCTTATACAAGAAAGATTCTTTATTAATTTTGTATGTTATTTCACATTAACAGTCCTCTTCAAAATAATAATATCATTAAATCGATTGTACAATGGTATATCGATCGTCAAATGACCAAGTTCCTTCTGACTTATACAAATTAAATATAACAATAAATATTTCTTATCCCAGGGTTCGTAAGATTCTTTTAACCATTAGTAAGGCCAGGTAAAATGCAAAATTAATGTTACTCAAGTATTACAGAAAGTTATTAACTCTAACTATATTGACATTAAAAAATAAGTTGATTTTACCGGATTGGCGAATCTCAAACTGGCATTGGACGTCTGTAAACAGTTGAAGATCATCTGCTTAGATTACGTTCATCCAGGAAAAAGTGTTCTGGTCCTTAATAAAATTGATGGTGTAGTATACAGGGAAGCTCCCAGGAACTCTTCTGACTGCCGTTCTTCTCTTACGATCTTGATAGTTGTCAGTCACGGTGGAATGGAAATCGTATTATAGCTTCTTCTTGAAGGTGAAGGTTAATTCTGCAAAAACGAGGTCTTCGTATATCTTCTCAATAATTCCGTTAGTTTCGGCCTTTACTTCCCTCAATTAGTCTTCTGATTACATGGGAAATCGGTTTAATACCGAATCCAGCGGAATTATCCTGGTGAATGAAGTGAGGAATTCTCGACTCTTTTAGAGGTATTCGGTTATAATTTGGAAGTATAATTGGTTTTATTATTCATCAGTAGTATTATAGAATTAGGTTTCAAATAGGATTTATTAATTTAGATTCATTTTTTCAAGTTTTATCATTCTTTTTTAAATGTCTCTCCTCATCTCAACTTAATAGCATATAACAATCGAAACGAATGATTCGAAAATCAACATCGTACCTTTTAGTTGCCCTAACAGCCATTATTTTCTGTAATTGGATGAAATTTGATATCCTAGAGCCAGAATTATAAAATATTATTACGCTTTTTTATTAAAATACTCCATGTTTGGAATTATACCAATTTACCTAAAACTCACCTAACCTACCACATTATACCGTATATATTTTACTACAGTTTCATTGGACTGGACCCATTAAAAGGTATTAATTTCCCTTTACAAATATTAAATTTAGGCCTATAGGTTTCCTTACAAATGTTATAATATTGTTTGGTTTTTAACTTAATTTTCTTTACCTGACCTACTGTACAAATAGTTACTGGTTCATGGTTATTTACATTAATTTTAATTTCCTGGTTTTACTTTATTACATTAATTAATTTGTCCTGGAACATCTCATTAATTTACAACATAATTATCAGAACTACTTGTCAACTTTTAGACACTTATTGCCATCCTGGCCAAATTTACAAACATTAACTCAACACAACTTCATTATTCAATTTTAGTCAACACATATAACATAGTATAATGCCTAACACAGGTAATTATACTTAATTGTCTAAAGACAATTTTTAACATAGATAAAAGGATTACCACTGATTAAGTATTCCTATAAAACAACAGTCCACTCTTACTATACTCAAAACATAAAATAAATATTCTGTGAACGCTATCATGCTACAGTATAAAAACAAGTACAATTTATTACATTAATTATTAATTGGTATAGTATTTTATACTCAACGTTATTTATTACATCTCTTCACTTGAGGTACATCTCAGATGTACCAATTACTGAGTAACATTAATATCGGGGTATGGTCCTTGACCATAGTTAATTCATTTTTTTATGTAACGTTGGGGACCTCAATTCTGTTACGTTACATAACACCCCCCCTTCGAAAGTTTATTTTGTCTCAATGAAGTTTAGTAAAAAAATAAACTCATAAGTCTTCTATGATAAGGTTATCTTCTCTTTCTATCCTTCAAACTTTTAACTGCACCGGAAAACTGTGTTGATACTCCTTGTGTATCTGGTCATTAATTCACTACTGGTACCTCCCTCAGTTGTAGACCTGTCCTTTTCTCTGGAACTCCTAACTTCTTCTACCTTTTTACGCTATTATTACTTATTATTATTTTTATATTTATTACCTCTCTTGGTGCATAATCCCTAAAATACTTTATTTCCCTAACATTTTTCCCTAATATCATAGCTGGTACGGAATCAGAGGGGCACTATTGGCTTCCATTACTCTGCCGTTTTCCTAACTATATCTTCTGAGATCAGAGGAACTTCATCTCTGTCCAGAAACAAAAATAAACGTTGCACTATCACAACACAATACATATAATAAAATTATTACCTATAAGGTAGCTCCTTCGCTACAAACTCATACTCAAGGGATGATTACTATTATTTCTGAGGTATCCTAATCCTTTCTTAAATTATTTATCCCGTTGTTCTGTAGTTCCATTTATCACATTATTCACCAGTATATTAGTTAAAGCTGTTCAATATTCCTTTTAAATTCTTCTTAGTTCCGTGATGTCAATTAATTATTCTTTAGCATACGTATTTTACTAATTTTAATTCACTCCCATTTACTTCTGCAATTAAACACTGAATCTCCTCCTTATCATAAATTGTTTTTATTTATATATTTTTCTATCATTCCATTGTAAATCAGTTCTTTTATAAATATTATTTAATCATTTGTCCTTACATTATCTTGGTGGTTTGTCCTTTTATTTTAAATTATATTGTTTCGAAATAAATATTTAGTAAGTTGTTCTTACAGTTGTTTAGAATTTTGGGGTTTTATTCTTTTTATTTATTCTTCGTCTCCTCTGCCGGTTTGGTTCGTTTGATTTATTTCATTTCCCGTTCACCTTGGTTCCGGCCTTTGACGGTCCTCTTTATAATTAACCTGGCGGTAGTCCTCCTGACTCCGACTCCTGCCTCCATTAGTCCTAGTATCTCTTCTATCGTTATTGTTATCTTGGTTCCAGTCGGTGTCCCTATTAAAACTCCGACGTCCTTGGTAGTATGTCCTCCCGTTATAGTTATTGTACGCCCCCACATAATTAACTCTCCTGTAGTATTGGTTTTGGTTGTTCGGGTTGAGGTTATTGTTATCATAATTCTGGTTGTTTGTGTTCTGATTCTGGTAACTTGGGTTGTACGACCGGTTATATTGGTTGTTTGGATTATTCTGTCTATTCCCGTAATTGTTTCCGTTGTTCCTTTGGCTGTTGTTGTTATTTTGTCGTTGGTATGTCTCATTACCATAATTACCTGGCCTGCCATTATGGTTCGGCCGGTTATGCGTCTCATGACTGTTATGGTTATTGTTTCTGTTGTTGTAGTCTGGGATATCCCTACTCCCGTACCGGTCGTTTCTCTGCCGACTCCTTCTATAATGCACCTCACGCTCGTGCTCTTCCAATAGCGTTGACATGGCCTGTATCGTTTTTATCTGTCCGCCTGATCGTGCTATTGATATCCCGTTATCATAGTGGTATGCTAACCTGGTGACGAGAATTTCCTCCGGGATTTTTGGTTCAAGGTGTCTCGCCAAGCATACTTTTCCCAGGAAGTAGGCGGTGAGTATTGTTCCCCTGCTGGCGTCATACCTTCCATAGCTGATGCTCTCCCTTACTACGTTCTGGGTGGCGTCTGACCAATCATAGGTTTCCTTGAAATGTTCGTCCAAGTAACGATGAATTATTGGCCACCTGTTTTCACCAATTCTCATTAGTTGTTCGCCGACCCGTTCCAAGAATTCCATTGGGTTTCTCTTGTATGACTTAAAGTTGATGGTCTCCCGGTCGTCTATATGTTGTGTATATGGAACAGTGATCGTTCGGTTGTCAACTGACCGTTGTAGGTTCTCGATTCTCTCCTGGTTACATTGTCCTTGCTCCTGTCCTTCGTTCACGACCGTATCTAAGTTTCGATGCTGGTTTCCGCAATCTGCTCGTATTGATTCCACTTGAATCCGGTTTTCTTCTTCTATATAGCCTATCTTGACCTCTAGTTCAGCCCTATTTCGTGTAACAGCTTCATCGGTCACTCTCAGTTTTCTATTTGTTTCAGTTATCTCCTGTTTTCTTTCGCCGTCGTTCTTACCTACCTTCTGGCTGATTGCCTCACTGGCGTCCTCGATTTTCTTATTGAGAGCTTGCCTTAATACTTCATTCTGTTTATCAACAATTTCCCTTAATTCCTTGTTAGAATGCTCAATTCTCTCATCGATTTGTATAAGATTGTCCTCATTGATTTTCTCAAGATCTTCTTTCATTCGTTTATTGTTTTCCTCAAGTTTTTCGTTCATTAGTTTGTTATCGTCCTGAATCTGTCTCAAACTCTCGTCATTCCTGTCAAACTTTTCATTCATTTGTTTGATTAAATTCTCGCTCAAAATTTCGTTTTGTTTCTTTGAGTTTTCATTAATACTGTCTATTTTATTTTCCAGCTTTTCATTGATTTGTCTAAAATCGGCCTTCAATTGTTCATTATTTTCATTTATGGTTTGCCTTAAAAGTTCACTAGTACTTTCCTTAATACTGTCTATTTTTTCATTAGTTTGTCTATTATCTTCTTTGATTTGTCTTAAACTCTCATTAGTTTCCTCCTTGGTTTGCTTTGAGTTTTCCTCCTGGTTCCTAAAACTTTCATTATTCCTTTCCCTCATGCTATCAATTTTCTCCATCATTAGCCTCATCATTTCTTGCCAAGCTGGTTCGCTTCTGGCTTCCATTTTATCTGGTTGGTCCCCTTGGGCATCCTCCTTACTGCTTGCTTGTTGTTCCATTTCGGTGTCTGTAACTACCTCTGCTTCTTCTTCCCGTCTGTCTTCTTCTGTTTCTTGCTCCTTCTCCATCCTTTTAGTAACACCTCTCGTATGCATTCCTGTGCCTCTAATGGTTGCCTGCTCAAGTTAAGTAATAATTAATACGATTTTTTACTTAACTAAAGCCCACTCATTGAGCGCCAATTTGTAATAAAACACTTATATGTTAAGAGAAGATGATGATGCCCCACGTTGTGAGCGTCAATTTGTAATAAAACGTTTATGGTGTTTTTATTTACTTATATGAGACTCCCGTGTATCAACGTCAAGCCCCCACTGTTGGGTTCGTCAATTTGAAATAATATGTGAGTGTGTGTACTGTGGTTTAATCAAGCTGTTATTTCTAAATATTATTTATGTTATTAATTATGTAGTTTTACAGGTGACCTCCTGTAATTCAAATTTAATAGGCAAATATCTTTGTGATTATGTTATTTTAACTTTTAATTGTACTATAATACAGGTTAACCTAATTATTCAATAGTTACGCAATATTAACGATATACGTCAGGTATTGACTGAATGTATTAAGGATTCTTGTCAACCCTAGTCCCTCTG
This sequence comes from Magicicada septendecula, assembly GCA_034769895.1. Classification (NCBI taxonomy): domain Eukaryota; kingdom Metazoa; phylum Arthropoda; class Insecta; order Hemiptera; family Cicadidae; genus Magicicada; species Magicicada septendecula. Next base: position 429,131,342 of record CM068372.1, read on the forward strand.
TATTAGATAATTCAATTCAAATTTGGTACAGAAAACACGCTAGTTCGGCAATTTCCCGTTCCACCAGCTGTTGACAATTAGCGCTGTTATTTGTAATAGGCTTGCGTCGAGGTTAACCGTTCATCGGATTTTATTCACCCTTTTTCTTGTAACTTACTCCAACCACAACATATAATACCTATTCTGCAATAACATGAAACATTATCTTATACAAGAAAGATTCTTTATTAATTTTGTATGTTATTTCACATTAACAGTTCTCTTCAAAATAATAATATCATTAAATCGATTGTACAATGGTTTATCGATCGTCAAATGACCAAGTTCCTTCTGACTTATACAAATTAAATATAACAATAAATATTTCTTATCCCAGGGTTCGTAAGATTCTTTTAACCATTAGTAAGGCCAGGTAAAATGCAAAATTAATGTTACTCAAGTATTACAGAAAGTTATTAACTCTAATTATATTGACATTAAAAAATAAGTTGAGTTTACCGGATTGGCGAATCTCAAACTGGCATTGGACGTCTGTAAACAGTTGAAGATCATCTGCTTAGATTACGTTCATCCAGGAAAAAGTGTTCTGGTCCTTAATAAAATTGATGGTGTAGTATACAGGGAAGCTCCCAGGAACTCTTCTGACTGCCGTTCTTCTCTTACAATCTTGATAGTTGTCAGTCACGGTGGAATGGAAATCGTATTATAGCTTCTTCTTGAAGGTGAAGGTTAATTCTGCAAAAACGAGGTCTTCGTATATCTTCTCAATAATTCCGTTAGTTTCGGCCTTTACTTCCCTCAATTAGTCTTCTGATTACATGGGAAATCGGTTTAATACCGAATCCAGCGGAATTATCCTGGTGAATGAAGTGAGGAATTCTCGACTCTTTTAGAGGTATTCGGTTATAATTGGGAAGTCTAATTGGTTTCATTATTCATCAGTAGTATTATAGAATTAGGTTTCAAATAGGATTTATTAATTTAGATTCATATTTCTTCAAGTTTTATCATTCTTTTTTAAATGTCTCTCCTCATCTCAACTTAATAGCATATAACAATCGAAACGAATGATTCGAAAATCAACAACATCGTACCTTTTAGTTGCCCTAACAGCCATTATTTTCTGTAATTGGATGAAATTTGATATCCTAGAGCCAGAATTATAAAATATTATTACGCTTTTTTATTAAAATACTCCATGCTTGGAATTATACCAATTTACCTAAAACTCACCTAACCTACCTCATTATACCGTATATATTTTACTACAGTTTCATTGGACTGGACCCATTAAAAAGGTATTAATTTCCCTTTACAAATATTAAATTTAGGCCTATAGGTTTCCTTACAAATGTTATAATATTGTTTGGTTTTTAACTTAATTTTCTTTACCTGACCTACTGTACAAATAGTTACTGGTTCATGGTTATTTACATTAATTTTAATTTCCTGGTTTTACTTTATTACATTAATTAATTCGTCCTGGAACTTCTCATTAATTTACAACATAATTATCAGAACTACTTGTCAACTTTTAGACACTTATTGCCATCCTGGCCAAATTTACAAACATTAACTCAACATAACTTCATTATTCAATTTTAGTCAACACATATAACATAGTATAATGCCTAACACAGGTAATTATACTTAATTGTCTAAAGACAATTTTTAACATAGATAAAAGGATTACCACTGATTAAGTATTCCTATAAAACAACAGTCCACTCTTACTATACTCAAAACATAAAATAAATATTCTGTGAACGCTATCATGCTACAGTATAAAAACGAGTACAATTTATTACATTAATTATTAATTGGTATAGTATTTTATACTCAACGTTATTTATTACATCTCTTCACTTGAGGTACATCTCAGATGTACTAATTACTGAGTAACATTAATATCGGGGTATGGTCCTTGACCATAGTTAATTCATTTTTTTATGTAACGTTGGGGACCTCAATTCTGTTACGTTACATAACACCCCCCCTTCGAAAGTTTATTTTGTCTCAATGAAGTTTAGTAAAAAAATAAACTCATAAGTCTTCTATGATAAGGTTATCTTCTCTTTCTATCCTTCAAACTTTTAATTGCACCGGAAAACTGTGTTGATACTCCTTGTGTATCTGGTCATTAATTCACTACTGGTACCTCCCTCAGTTGTAGACCTGTCCTTTTCTCTGGAACTCATAACTTCTTCTAGCTTTTTACGCTATTATTACTTATTATTATTTTTATATTTATTACCTCTCTTGGTGCATAATCCCTAAAATACTTTATTTCCCTAACATTTTTCCCTCATATCATAGCTGGTACGGAATCAGAGGGGCACTATTGGCTTCCATTACTCTGCCGTTTTCCTAACTATATCTTCTGAGATCAGAGGAACTTCATCTCTGTCCAGAAACAAAAATAAACGTTGCACTATCACAACACAATACATATAATAAAATTATTACCTATAAGGTAGCTCCTTCGCTACAAACTCATACTCAAGGGATGATTACTATTATTTCTGAGGTATCCTAATCCTTTCTTAAATTATTTATCCCGTTGTTCTGTAGTTCCATTTATCACATTATTCACCAGTATATTAGTTAAAGCTGTTCAATATTCCTTTTAAATTCTTCTTAGTTCCGTGATGTCAATTAATTATTCTTTAGCATACGTATTTTACTAATTTTAATTCACTCCCATTTACTTCTGCAATTAAACACTGAATCTCCTCCTTATCATAAATTGTTTTTATTTATATATTTTTCTATCATTCCATTGTAAATCAGTTCTTTTATAAATATTATTTAATCATTTGTCCTTACATTATCTTGGTGGTTTGTCCTTTTATTTTAAATTATATTGTTTCGAAATAAATATTTAGTAAGTTGTTCTTACAGTTGTTTAGAATTTTGGGGTTTTATTCTTTTTATTTATTCTTCGTCTCCTCTGCCGGTTTGGTTCGTTTGATTTATTTCATTTCCCGTTCACCTGGGTTCCGGCCTTTGACGGTCCTCTTTATAATTAACCTGGCGGTAGTCCTCCTGACTCCGACTCCTGCCTCCATTAGTCCTAGTATCTCTTCTATCGTTATTGTTATCTTGGTTCCAGTCGGTGTCCCTATTAAAACTCCGACGTCCTTGGTAGTATGTCCTCCCGTTATAGTTATTGTACGCCCCCACATAATTAACTCTCCTGTAGTATTGGTTTTGGTTGTTCGGGTTGAGGTTATTGTTATCATAATTCTGGTTGTTTGTGTTCTGATTCTGGTAACTTGGGTTGTACGACCGGTTATATTGGTTGTTTGGATTATTCTGTCTATTCCCGTAATTGTTTCCGTTGTTCCTTTGGCTGTTGTTGTTATTTTGTCGTTGGTATGTCTCATTACCATAATTACCTGGCCTGCCATTATGGTTCGGCCGGTTATGCGTCTCATGACTGTTATGGTTATTGTTTCTGTTGCTGTAGTCTGGGATATCCCTACTCCCGTACCGGTAGTTTCTCTGCCGACTCCTTCTATAATGCACCTCACGCTCGTGCTCTTCCAATAGCGTTGACATGGCCTGTATCGTTTTTATCTGTCCGCCTGATCGTGCTATTGATATCCCGTTATCATAGTGGTATGCTAACCTGGTGACGAGAATTTCCTCCGGGATTTTTGGTTCAAGGTGTCTCGCCAAGCATACTTTTCCCAGGAAGTAGGCGGTGAGTATTGTTCCCCTGCTGGCGTCATACCTTCCATAGCTGATGCTCTCCCTTACTACGTTCTGGGTGGCGTCTGACCAATCATAGGTTTCCTTGAAATGTTCGTCCAAGTAACGATGAATTATTGGCCACCAGTTTTCACCAATTCTCATTAGTTGTTCGCCGACCCGTTCCAAGAATTCCATTGGGTTTCTCTTGTATGACTTAAAGTTGATGGTCTCCCGGTCGTCTATATGTTGTGTATATGGAACAGTGATCGTTCGGTTGTCAACTGACCGTTGTAGGTTCTCGATTCTCTCCTGGTTACATTGTCCTTGCTCCTGTCCTTCGTTCACGACCGTATCTAAGTTTCGATGCTGGTTTCCGCAATCTGCTCGTATTGATTCCACTTGAATCCGGTTTTCTTCTTCTATATGGCCTATCTTGACCTCTAGTTCAGCCCTATTTCGTGTAACAGCTTCATCGGTCACTCTCAGTTTTCTATTTGTTTCAGTTATCTCCTGTTTTCTTTCGCCGTCGTTCTTACCTACCTTCTGGCTGATTGCCTCACTGGCGTCCTCGATTTTCTTATTGAGAGCTTGCCTTAATACTTCATTCTGTTTATCAACAGTTTCCCTTAATTCCTTGTTAGAATGCTCAATTCTCTCATCGATTTGTATAAGATTGTCCTCATTGATTTTCTCAAGATCTTCTTTCATTCGTTTATTGTTTTCCTCAAGTTTTTCGTTCATTAGTTTGTTATCGTCCTGAATCTGTCTCAAACTCTCGTCATTCCTGTCAAACTTTTCATTCATTTGTTTGATTAAATTCTCGCTCAAAATTTCGTTTTGTTTCTTTGAGTTTTCATTAATACTGTCTATTTTATTTTCCAGCTTTTCATTGATTTGTCTAAAATCGGCCTTCAATTGTTCATTATTTTCATTTATGGTTTGCCTTAAAAGTTCACTAGTACTTTCCTTAATACTGTCTATTTTTTCATTAGTTTGTCTATTATCTTCTTTGATTTGTCTTAAACTCTCATTAGTTTCCTCCTTGGTTTGCTTTGAGTTTTCCTCCTGGTTCCTAAAACTTTCATTATTCCTTTCCCTCATGCTATCAATTTTCTCCATCATTAGCCTCATCATTTCTTGCCAAGCTGGTTCGCTTCTGGCTTCCATTTTATCTGGTTGGTCCCCTTGGGCATCCTCCTTACTGCTTGCTTGTTGTTCCATTTCGGTGTCTGTAACTACCTCTGCTTCTTCTTCCCGTCTGTCTTCTTCTGTTTCTTGCTCCTTCTCCATCCTTTTAGTAACACCTCTCGTATGCATTCCTGTGCCTCTAATGGTTGCCTGCTCAAGTTAAGTAATAATTAATACGATTTTTTACTTAACTAAAGCCCACTCATTGAGCGCCAATTTGTAATAAAACACTTATATGGTAAGAGAAGATGATGATGCCCCACGTTGTGAGCGTCAATTTGTAATAAAATGTTTATGGTGTTTTTATTTACTTATATGAGACTCCCGTGTATCAACGTCAAGCCCCCACTGTTGGGTTCGTCAATTTGAAATAATATGTGAGTGTGTGTACTGTGGTTTAATCAAGCTGTTATTTCTAAATATTATTTATGTTATTAATTATGTAGTTTTACAGGTGACCTCCTGTAATTCAAATTTAATAGGCAAATATCTTTGTGATTATGTTATTTTAACTTTTAATTGTACTATAATACAGGTTAACCTAATTATTCAATAGTTACGCAATATTAACGATATACGTCAGGTATTGACTGAATGTATTAAGGATTCTTGTCAACCCTAGTCCCTCTGTATTAGATAATTCAATTCAAATTTGGTACAGAAAACACGCTAGTTCGGCAATTTCCCGTTCCACCAGCTGTTGACAATTAGCGCTGTTATTTGTAATAGGCTTGCGTCGAGGTTAACCGTTCATCGGATTTTATTCACCCTTTTTCTTGTAACTTACTCCAACCACAACATATAATACCTATTCTGCAATAACATGAAACATTATCTTATACAAGAAAGATTCTTTATTAATTTTGTATGTTATTTCACATTAACAGTTCTCTTCAAAATAATAATATCATTAAATCGATTGTACAATGGTATATCGATCGTCAAATGACCAAGTTCCTTCTGACTTATACAAATTAAATACAGTAAACCCTCGATTTAACGGACTAATTGGGGCTGAGGGGTGTCCATAAAATCGAAAGTCCGTTAAATCGGAAATTTTGTTTTTTGGAGATATATTTAAATCAAATAGGCCTATAACACTTGAAATTTTAATACTATTAATATCATGCAAATACCGTATTGTTCCGAATACAAGCTCACTTTTTCTCCTAAAAACATGGTCGCTAATTTGGCATGTGGCTTACATTCGCGCACTAACGAAATTCGAAGTTATACCTGACTTCTGGCGGGACGAACGCTTTTGGTATTTATGGGTTGTTTACTGCCTAAGCAACAGCAGTTTGCCTGGCTGTAGTTAACTCTGGCGTTATGATTTATGACTACAACCGAATGTTTTAACAGCAAACTGAAGAAAGAATAGGAAGATAAAGTGTAAGTGCGTGCACACGTGCGCGTGTTTGCACCCTTCTGTAGGCAGCAAGACAAAGGATGAGTTGAGGGGTGTGAGTAACATGTTTCTAAATAACGGGTAAACTACCAGTGTGGTTTTCTATTGTAACAGCGACAACATCACTTATCTGTACTTTGTTTTCATTCGGCGTTTTTGTAGTGCGTTTGCAGTATGAGTGATATTGTGGAGACTAAAGGCACGCAGTCAAATCAAATTAAACGTAACCCGTACGATGCGAATTATAAATTAACAGTGATACAAAATGTAGAAAAAACATACAATCGCGAAGCCGCAAGGAAATTCGATATTGATGAATCCTGTATTTGACGATGGAGAAAACAGAAGGAACGACTTTTAAATGCAAATACTGCGCGACGAGCATTCACGGGACCTCAAGTTGGGCGTTTTGTAGCAGTAGAGTCCAGCGTCTGTGAATACATATGGCTTTTAAGAAGGCAAGGACTCCCTGTCACTAGACATGTTTTAAAATTAAAAGCTTTAGAAATCGCAGAAGAATTCAAAGTTTCCGGTTTCAAAGCCAGCTTCGCGTGTAAAAGACGAATGATGCGGCGAAATGGATTTGCGCTTAAATGACGTACATCACTCGCGCTAAAACTACCGAGTGACTACGAAGAAAAACTCCTACAGTATCAGCGGTTTGTCATTCATTTACGCAAGAAGCATAATTATTCACTTGAACACATGGTAAACGCCGATGAAACGCCCGTATTTTTTATTTACGTATATTTACTGTGGACCAAAAGAGAAGCAAATCTGTAACAGTAAAGATTATGGGAAATGAAAAGTTACTTGCCACTGTAATGCTTGCTGTATTAGCCGATGGACGAATATTTCACAGTGAAATAAGATGCATATCAGTGTTAGTAGTCGTCGTGATGTCTTCCACTGAACGTGTGCGACGCCTGCATCAACGACAACGCAAAGACAGGGATCGTGAAGAATTAAATGAATTCTTGATGAATACTGCGTTCTCATCAAATACAATTGAAGATGAAAAAATTTGCGTGTTTCAAAACAAGAAGAAAAGAAACGAAAGAATGCTCCGATAGCCAAGCAGTATATCCAGAACAGGAGTGTCTGCAGTTTATGCACATTATACATTTCAAAAGTCTAAAAACATCGTTTTTTTTTTGCCCTGTTGTGTCTGTCAAATTCGTCCGTTAAATCCGAAGTCAGTTAAACTGAGGTCCGTTAAATCGAGGGTTTACTGTATAACAATAAATATTTCTTATCCTAGGGTTCGTAAGATTCTTTTAACCATTAGTAAGGCCAGGTAAAATGCAAAATTAATGTTACTCAAGTATTACAGAAAGTTATTAACTCTAACTATATTGACATTAAAAAATAAGTTGATTTTACCGGATTGGCGAATCTCAAACTGGCATTGGACGTCTGTAAACAGTTGAAGATCATCTGCTTAGATTACGTTCATCCAGGAAAAAGTGTTCTGGTCCTTAATAAAATTGATGGTGTAGTATACAGGGAAGCTCCCAGGAACTCTTCTGACTGCCGTTCTTCTCTTACGATCTTGATAGTTGTCAGTCACGGTGGAATGGAACTCGTATTATAGCTTCTTCTTGAAGGTGAAGGTTAATTCTGCAAAAACGAGGTCTTCGTATATCTTCTCAATAATTCCGTTAGTTTCGGCCTTTACTTCCCTCAATTAGTCTTCTGATTACATGGGAAATCGGTTTAATACCGAATCCAGCGGAATTATCCTGGTGAATGAAGTGAGGAATTCTCGACTCTTTTAGAGGTATTCGGTTATAATTGGGAAGTCTAATTGGTTTTATTATTCATCAGTAGTATTATAGAATTAGGTTTCAAATAGGATTTATTAATTTAGATTCATATTTCTTCAAGTTTTATCATTCTTTTTTAAATGTCTCTCCTCATCTCAACTTAATAGCATATAACAATCGAAACGAATGATTCGAAAATCAACAACATCGTACCTTTTAGTTGCCCTAACAGCCATTATTTTCTGTAATTGGATGAAATTTGATATCCTAGAGCCAGAATTATAAAATATTATTACGCTTTTTTATTAAAATACTCCATGCTTGGAATTATACCAATTTACCTAAAACTCACCTAACCTACCTCATTATACCGTATATATTTTACTACAGTTTCATTGGACTGGACCCATTAAAAAGGTATTAATTTCCCTTTACAAATATTAAATTTAGGCCTATAGGTTTCCTTACAAATGTTATAATATTGTTTGGTTTTTAACTTAATTTTCTTTACCTGACCTACTGTACAAATAGTTACTGGTTTATGGTTATTTACATTAATTTTAATTTCCTGGTTTTACTTTATTACATTAATTAATTCGTCCTGGAACTTCTCATTAATTTACAACATAATTATCAGAACTACTTGTCAACGTTTAGACACTTATTGCCATCCTGGCCAAATTTACAAACATTAACTCAACATAACTTCATTATTCAATTTTAGTCAACACATATAACATAGTATAATGCCTAACACAGGTAATTATACTTAATTGTCTAAAGACAATTTTTAACATAGATAAAAGGATTACCACTGATTAAGTATTCCTATAAAACAACAGTCCACTCTTACTATACTCAAAACATAAAATAAATATTCTGTGAACGCTATCATGCTACAGTATAAAAACAAGTACAATTTATTACATTAATTATTAATTGGTATAGTATTTTATACTCAACGTTATTTATTACATCTCTTCACTTGAGGTACATCTCAGATGTACTAATTACTGAGTAACATTAATATCGGGGTATGGTCCTTGACCATAGTTAATTCATTTTTTTATGTAACGTTGGGGACCTCAATTCTGTTACGTTACATAACACCCCCCCTTCGAAAGTTTATTTTGTCTCAATGAAGTTTAGTAAAAAAATAAACTCATAAGTCTTCTATGATAAGGTTATCTTCTCTTTCTATCCTTCAAACTTTTAATTGCACCGGAAAACTGTGTTGATACTCCTTGTGTATCTGGTCATTAATTCACTACTGGTACCTCCCTCAGTTGTAGACCTGTCCTTTTCTCTGGAACTCATAACTTCTTCTAGCTTTTTACGCTATTATTACTTATTATTATTTTTATATTTATTACCTCTCTTGGTGCATAATCCCTAAAATACTTTATTTCCCTAACATTTTTCCCTCATATCATAGCTGGTACGGAATCAGAGGGGCACTATTGGCTTCCATTACTCTGCCGTTTTCCTAACTATATCTTCTGAGATCAGAGGAACTTCATCTCTGTCCAGAAACAAAAATAAACGTTGCACTATCACAACACAATACATATAATAAAATTATTACCTATAAGGTAGCTCCTTCGCTACAAACTCATACTCAAGGGATGATTACTATTATTTCTGAGGTATCCTAATCCTTTCTTAAATTATTTATCCCGTTGTTCTGTAGTTCCATTTATCACATTATTCACCAGTATATTAGTTAAAGCTGTTCAATATTCCTTTTAAATTCTTCTTAGTTCCGTGATGTCAATTAATTATTCTTTAGCATACGTATTTTACTAATTTTAATTCACTCCCATTTACTTCTGCAATTAAACACTGAATCTCCTCCTTATCATAAATTGTTTTTATTTATATATTTTTCTATCATTCCATTGTAAATCAGTTCTTTTATAAATATTATTTAATCATTTGTCCTTACATTATCTTGGTGGTTTGTCCTTTTATTTTAAATTATATTGTTTCGAAATAAATATTTAGTAAGTTGTTCTTACAGTTGTTTAGAATTTTGGGGTTTTATTCTTTTTATTTATTCTTCGTCTCCTCTGCCGGTTTGGTTCGTTTGATTTATTTCATTTCCCGTTCACCTGGGTTCCGGCCTTTGACGGTCCTCTTTATAATTAACCTGGCGGTAGTCCTCCTGACTCAGACTCCTGCCTTCATTAGTCCTAGTATCTCTTCTATCGTTATTGTTATCTTGGTTCCAGTCGGTGTCCCTATTAAAACTCCGACGTCCTTGGTAGTATGTCCTCCCGTTATAGTTATTGTACGCCCCCACATAATTAACTCTCCTGTAGTATTGGTTTTGGTTGTTCGGGTTGAGGTTATTGTTATCATAATTCTGGTTGTTTGTGTTCTGATTCTGGTAACTTGGGTTGTACGACCGGTTATATTGGTTGTTTGGATTATTCTGTCTATTCCCGTAATTGTTTCCGTTGTTCCTTTGGCTGTTGTTGTTATTTTGTCGTTGGTATGTCTCATTACCATAATTACCTGGCCTGCCATTATGGTTCGGCCGGTTATGCGTCTCATGACTGTTATGGTTACTGTTTCTGTTGTTGTAGTCTGGGATATCCCTACTCCCGTACCGGTCGTTTCTCTGCCGACTCCTTCTATAATGCACCTCACGCTCGTGCTCTTCCAATAGCGTTGACATGGCCTGTATCGTTTTTATCTGTCCGCCTGATCGTGCTATTGATATCCCGTTATCATAGTGGTATGCTAACCTGGTGACGAGAATTTCCTCCGGGATTTTTGGTTCAAGGTGTCTCGCCAAGCATACTTTTCCCAGGAAGTAGGCGGTGAGTATTGTTCCCCTGCTGGCGTCATACCTTCCATAGCTGATGCTCTCCCTTACTACGTTCTGGGTGGCGTCTGACCAATCATAGGTTTCCTTGAAATGTTCGTCCAAGTAACGATGAATTATTGGCCACCTGTTTTCACCAATTCTCATTAGTTGTTCGCCGACCCGTTCCAAGAATTCCATTGGGTTTCTCTTGTATGACTTAAAGTTGATGGTCTCCCGGTCGTCTATATGTTGTGTATATGGAACAGTGATCGTTCGGTTGTCAACTGACCGTTGTAGGTTCTCGATTCTCTCCTGGTTACATTGTCCTTGCTCCTGTCCTTCGTTCACGACCGTATCTAAGTTTCGATGCTGGTTTCCGCAATCTGCTCGTATTGATTCCACTTGAATCCGGTTTTCTTCTTCTATATGGCCTATCTTGACCTCTAGTTCAGCCCTATTTCGTGTAACAGCTTCATCGGTCACTCTCAGTTTTCTATTTGTTTCAGTTATCTCCTGTTTTCTTTCGCCGTCGTTCTTACCTACCTTCTGGCTGATTGCCTCACTGGCGTCCTCGATTTTCTTATTGAGAGCTTGCCTTAATACTTCATTCTGTTTATCAACAGTTTCCCTTAATTCCTTGTTAGAATGCTCAATTCTCTCATCGATTTGTATAAGATTGTCCTCATTGATTTTCTCAAGATCTTCTTTCATTCGTTTATTGTTTTCCTCAAGTTTTTCGTTCATTAGTTTGTTATCGTCCTGAATCTGTCTCAAACTCTCGTCATTCCTGTCAAACTTTTCATTCATTTGTTTGATTAATTCTCGCTCAAAATTTCGTTTTGTTTCTTTGAGTTTTCATTAATACTGTCTATTTTATTTTCCAGCTTTTCATTGATTTGTCTAAAATCGGCCTTCAATTGTTCATTATTTTCATTTATGGTTTGCCTTAAAAGTTCACTAGTACTTTCCTTAATACTGTCTATTTTTTCATTAGTTTGTCTATTATCTTCTTTGATTTGTCTTAAACTCTCATTAGTTTCCTCCTTGGTTTGCTTTGAGTTTTCCTCCTGTTTCCTAAAACTTTCATTATTCCTTTCCCTCATGCTATCAATTTTCTCCATCATTAGCCTCATCATTTCTTGCCAAGCTGGTTCGCTTCTGGCTTCCATTTTATCTGGTTGGTCCCCTTGGGCATCCTCCTTACTGCTTGCTTGTTGTTCCATTTCGGTGTCTGTAACTACCTCTGCTTCTTCTTCCCGTCTGTCTTCTTCTGTTTCTTGCTCCTTCTCCATCCTTTTAGTAACACCTCTCGTATGCATTCCTGTGCCTCTAATGGTTGCCTGCTCAAGTTAAGTAATAATTAATACGATTTTTTACTTAACTAAAGCCCACTCATTGAGCGCCAATTTGTAATAAAACACTTATATGTTAAGAGAAGATGATGATGCCCCACGTTGTGAGCGTCAATTTGTAATAAAACGTTTATGGTGTTTTTATTTACTTATATGAGACTCCCGTGTATCAACGTCAAGCCCCCACTGTTGGGTTCGTCAATTTGAAATAATATGTGAGTGTGTGTACTGTGGTTTAATCAAGCTGTTATTTCTAAATATTATTTATGTTATTAATTATGTAGTTTTACAGGTGACCTCCTGTAATTCAAATTTAATAGGCAAATATCTTTGTGATTATGTTATTTTAACTTTTAATTGTACTATAATACAGGTTAACCTAATTATTCAATAGTTACGCAATATTAACGATATACGTCAGGTATTGACTGAATGTATTAAGGATTCTTGTCAACCCTAGTCCCTCTGTATTAGATAATTCAATTCAAATTTGGTATATAAAACACGCTAGTTCGGCAATTTCCCGTTCCACCAGCTGTTGACAATTAGCGCTGTTATTTGTAATAGGCTTGCGTCGAGGTTAACCATTCATCGGATTTTATTCACCCTTTTTCTTGTAACTTACTCCAACCACAACATATAATACCTATTCTGCAATAACATGAAACATTATCTTATAAAAGAAAGATTCTTTATTAATTTTGTATGTTATTTCACATTAACAGTTCTCTTCAAAATAATAATATCATTAAATCGATTGTACAATGGTATATCGATCGTCAAATGACCAAGTTCCTTCTGACTTATACAAATTAAATACAGTAAACCCTCGATTTAACGGACTAATTGGGGCTGAGGGGTGTCCGTAAAATCGAAAGTCCGTTAAATCGGAAATTTTGTTTTTTGGAGATATATTTAAATCAAATAGGCCTATAACACTTGAAATTTTAATACTATTAATATCATGCAAATACCGTATTGTTCCGAATACAAGCTCACTTTTTCTCCTAAAAACATGGTCGCTAATTTGGCATGTGGCTTACATTCGCGCACTAACGAAATTCGAAGTTATACCTGACTTCTGGCGGGACGAACGCTTTTGGTATTTATGGGTTGTTTACTGCCTAAGCAACAGCAGTTTGCCTGGCTGTAGTTAACTCTGGCGTTATGATTTATGACTACAACCGAATGTTTTAACAGCAAACTGAAGAAAGAATAGGAAGATAAAGTGTAAGTGCGTGCACACGTGCGCGTGTTTGCACCCTTCTGTAGGCAGCAAGACAAAGGATGAGTTGAGGGGTGTGAGTAACATGTTTCTAAATAACGGGTAAACTACCAGTGTGGTTTTCTATTGTAACAGCGACAACATCACTTATCTGTACTTTGTTTTCATTCGGCGTTTTTGTAGTGCGTTTGCAGTATGAGTGATATTGTGGAGACTAAAGGCACGCAGTCAAATCAAATTAAACGTAACCCGTACGATGCGAATTATAAATTAACAGTGATACAAAATGTAGAAAAAACATACAATCGCGAAGCCGCAAGGAAATTCGATATTGATGAATCCTGTATTTGACGATGGAGAAAACAGAAGGAACGACTTTTAAATGCAAATACTGCGCGACGAGCATTCACGGGACCTCAAGTTGGGCGTTTTGTAGCAGTAGAGTCCAGCGTCTGTGAATACATATGGCTTTTAAGAAGGCAAGGACTCCCTGTCACTAGACATGTTTTAAAATTAAAAGCTTTAGAAATCGCAGAAGAATTCAAAGTTTCCGGTTTCAAAGCCAGCTTCGCGTGTAAAAGACGAATGATGCGGCGAAATGGATTTGCGCTTAAATGACGTACATCACTCGCGCTAAAACTACCGAGTGACTACGAAGAAAAACTCCTACAGTATCAGCGGTTTGTCATTCATTTACGCAAGAAGCATAATTATTCACTTGAACACATGGTAAACGCCGATGAAACGCCCGTATTTTTTATTTACGTATATTTACTGTGGACCAAAAGAGAAGCAAATCTGTAACAGTAAAGATTATGGGAAATGAAAAGTTACTTGCCACTGTAATGCTTGCTGTATTAGCCGATGGACGAATATTTCACAGTGAAATAAGATGCATATCAGTGTTAGTAGTCGTCGTGATGTCTTCCACTGAACGTGTGCGACGCCTGCATCAACGACAACGCAAAGACAGGGATCGTGAAGAATTAAATGAATTCTTGATGAATACTGCGTTCTCATCAAATACAATTGAAGATGAAAAAATTTGCGTGTTTCAAAACAAGAAGAAAAGAAACGAAAGAATGCTCCGATAGCCAAGCAGTATATCCAGAACAGGAGTGTCTGCAGTTTATGCACATTATACATTTCAAAAGTCTAAAAACATCGTTTTTTTTTTGCCCTGTTGTGTCTGTCAAATTCGTCCGTTAAATCCGAAGTCCGTTAAACTGAGGTCCGTTAAATCGAGGGTTTACTGTATAACAATAAATATTTCTTATCCCAGGGTTCGTAAGATTCTTTTAACCATTAGTAAGGCCAGGTAAAATGCAAAATTAATGTTACTCAAGTATTACAGAAAGTTATTAACTCTAACTATATTGACATTAAAAAATAAGTTGATTTTACCGGATTGGCGAATCTCAAACTGGCATTGGACATCTGTAAACAGTTGAAGATCATCTGCTTAGATTACGTTCATCCAGGAAAAAGTGTTCTGGTCCTTAATAAAATTGATGGTGTAGTATACAGGGAAGCTCCCAGGAACTCTTCTGACTGCCGTTCTTCTCTTACAATCTTGATAGTTGTCAGTCACGGTGGAATGGAAATCGTATTATAGCTTCTTCTTGAAGGTGAAGGTTAATTCTGCAAAAACGAGGTCTTCGTATATCTTCTCAATAATTCCGTTAGTTTCGGCCTTTACTTCCCTCAATTAGTCTTCTGATTACATGGGAAATCGGTTTAATACCGAATCCAGCGGAATTATCCTGATGAATGAAGTGAGGAATTCTCGACTCTTTTAGAGGTATTCGGTTATAATTGGGAAGTCTAATTGGTTTTATTATTCATCAGTAGTATTATAGAATTAGGTTTCAAATAGGATTTATTAATTTAGATTCATATTTCTTCAAGTTTTATCATTCTTTTTTAAATGTCTCTCCTCATCTCAACTTAATAGCATATAACAATCGAAACGAATGATTCGAAAATCAACAACATCGTACCTTTTAGTTGCCCTAACAGCCATTATTTTCTGTAATTGGATGAAATTTGATATCCTAGAGCCAGAATTATAAAATATTATTACGCTTTTTTATTAAAATACTCCATGCTTGGAATTATACCAATTTACCTAAAACTCACCTAACCTACCTCATTATACCGTATATATTTTACTACAGTTTCATTGGACTGGACCCATTAAAAAGGTATTAATTTCCCTTTACAAATATTAAATTTAGGCCTATAGGTTTCCTTACAAATGTTATAATATTGTTTGGTTTTTAACTTAATTTTCTTTACCTGACCTACTGTACAAATAGTTACTGGTTCATGGTTATTTACATTAATTTTAATTTCCTGGTTTTACTTTATTACATTAATTAATTCGTCCTGGAACTTCTCATTAATTTACAACATAATTATCAGAACTACTTGTCAACTTTTAGACACTTATTGCCATCCTGGCCAAATTTACAAACATTAACTCAACATAACTTCATTATTCAATTTTAGTCAACACATATAACATAGTATAATGCCTAACACAGGTAATTATACTTAATTGTCTAAAGACAATTTTTAACATAGATAAAAGCATTACCACTGATTAAGTATTCCTATAAAACAACAGTCCACTCTTACTATACTCAAAACATAAAATAAATATTCTGTGAACGCTATCATGCTACAGTATAAAAACAAGTACAATTTATTACATTAATTATTAATTGGTATAGTATTTTATACTCAACGTTATTTATTACATCTCTTCACTTGAGGTACATCTCAGATGTACTAATTACTGAGTAACATTAATATCGGGGTATGGTCCTTGACCATAGTTAATTCATTTTTTTATGTAACGTTGGGGACCTCAATTCTGTTACGTTACATAACACCCCCCCTTCGAAAGTTTATTTTGTCTCAATGAAGTTTAGTAAAAAAATAAACTCATAAGTCTTCTATGATAAGGTTATCTTCTCTTTCTATCCTTCAAACTTTTAATTGCACCGGAAAACTGTGTTGATACTCCTTGTGTATCTGGTCATTAATTCACTACTGGTACCTCCCTCAGTTGTAGGCCTGTCCTTTTCTCTGGAACTCATAACTTCTTCTAGCTTTTTACGCTATTATTACTTATTATTATTTTTATATTTATTACCTCTCTTGGTGCATAATCCCTAAAATACTTTATTTCCCTAACATTTTTCCCTCATATCATAGCTGGTACGGAATCAGAGGGGCACTATTGGCTTCCATTACTCTGCCGTTTTCCTAACTATATCTTCTGAGATCAGAGGAACTTCATCTCTGTCCAGAAACAAAAATAAACGTTGCACTATCACAACACAATACATATAATAAAATTATTACCTATAAGGTAGCTCCTTCGCTACAAACTCATACTCAAGGGATGATTACTATTATTTCTGAGGTATCCTAATCCTTTCTTAAATTATTTATCCCGTTGTTCTGTAGTTCCATTTATCACATTATTCACCAGTATATTAGTTAAAGCTGTTCAATATTCCTTTTAAATTCTTCTTAGTTCCGTGATGTCAATTAATTATTCTTTAGCATACGTATTTTACTAATTTTAATTCACTCCCATTTACTTCTGCAATTAAACACTGAATCTCCTCCTTATCATAAATTGTTTTTATTTATATATTTTTCTATCATTCCATTGTAAATCAGTTCTTTTATAAATATTATTTAATCATTTGTCCTTACATTATCTTGGTGGTTTGTCCTTTTATTTTAAATTATATTGTTTCGAAATAAATATTTAGTAAGTTGTTCTTACAGTTGTTTAGAATTTTGGGGTTTTATTCTTTTTATTTATTCTTCGTCTCCTCTGCCGGTTTGGTTCGTTTGATTTATTTCATTTCCCGTTCACCTGGGTTCCGGCCTTTGACGGTCCTCTTTATAATTAACCTGGCGGTAGTCCTCCTGACTCAGACTCCTGCCTTCATTAGTCCTAGTATCTCTTCTATCGTTATTGTTATCTTGGTTCCAGTCGGTGTCCCTATTAAAACTCCGACGTCCTTGGTAGTATGTCCTCCCGTTATAGTTATTGTACGCCCCCACATAATTAACTCTCCTGTAGTATTGGTTTTGGTTGTTCGGGTTGAGGTTATTGTTATCATAATTCTGGTTGTTTGTGTTCTGATTCTGGTAACTTGGGTTGTACGACCGGTTATATTGGTTGTTTGGATTATTCTGTCTATTCCCGTAATTGTTTCCGTTGTTCCTTTGGCTGTTGTTGTTATTTTGTCGTTGGTATGTCTCATTACCATAATTACCTGGCCTGCCATTATGGTTCGGCCGGTTATGCGTCTCATGACTGTTATGGTTATTGTTTCTGTTGTTGTAGTCTGGGATATCCCTACTCCCGTACCGGTCGTTTCTCTGCCGACTCCTTCTATAATGCACCTCACGCTCGTGCTCTTCCAATAGCGTTGACATGGCCTGTATCGTTTTTATCTGTCCGTCTGATCGTGCTATTGATATCCCGTTATCATAGTGGTATGCTAACCTGGTGACGAGAATTTCCTCCGGGATTTTTGGTTCAAGGTGTCTCGCCAAGCATACTTTTCCCAGGAAGTAGGCGGTGAGTATTGTTCCCCTGCTGGCGTCATACCTTCCATAGCTGATGCTCTCCCTTACTACGTTCTGGGTGGCGTCTGACCAATCATAGGTTTCCTTGAAATGTTCGTCCAAGTAACGATGAATTATTGGCCACCTGTTTTCACCAATTCTCATTAGTTGTTCGCCGACCCGTTCCAAGAATTCCATTGGGTTTCTCTTGTATGACTTAAAGTTGATGGTCTCCCGGTCGTCTATATGTTGTGTATATGGAACAGTGATCGTTCGGTTGTCAACTGACCGTTGTAGGTTCTCGATTCTCTCCTGGTTACATTGTCATTGCTCCTGTCCTTCGTTCACGACCGTATCTAAGTTTCGATGCTGGTTTCCGCAATCTGCTCGTATTGATTCCACTTGAATCCGGTTTTCTTCTTCTATATGGCCTATCTTGACCTCTAGTTCAGCCCTATTTCGTGTAACAGCTTCATCGGTCACTCTCAGTTTTCTATTTGTTTCAGTTATCTCCTGTTTTCTTTCGCCGTCGTTCTTACCTACCTTCTGGCTGATTGCCTCACTGGCGTCCTCGATTTTCTTATTGAGAGCTTGCCTTAATACTTCATTCTGTTTATCAACAGTTTCCCTTAATTCCTTGTTAGAATGCTCAATTCTCTCATCGATTTGTATAAGATTGTCCTCATTGATTTTCTCAAGATCTTCTTTCATTCGTTTATTGTTTTCCTCAAGTTTTTCGTTCATTAGTTTGTTATCGTCCTGAATCTGTCTCAAACTCTCGTCATTCCTGTCAAACTTTTCATTCATTTGTTTGATTAATTCTCGCTCAAAATTTCGTTTTGTTTCTTTGAGTTTTCATTAATACTGTCTATTTTATTTTCCAGCTTTTCATTGATTTGTCTAAAATCGGCCTTCAATTGTTCATTATTTTCATTTATGGTTTGCCTTAAAAGTTCACTAGTACTTTCCTTAATACTGTCTATTTTTTCATTAGTTTGTCTATTATCTTCTTTGATTTGTCTTAAACTCTCATTAGTTTCCTCCTTGGTTTGCTTTGAGTTTTCCTCCTGTTTCCTAAAACTTTCATTATTCCTTTCCCTCATGCTATCAATTTTCTCCATCATTAGCCTCATCATTTCTTGCCAAGCTGGTTCGCTTCTGGCTTCCATTTTATCTGGTTGGTCCCCTTGGGCATCCTCCTTACTGCTTGCTTGTTGTTCCATTTCGGTGTCTGTAACTACCTCTGCTTCTTCTTCCCGTCTGTCTTCTTCTGTTTCTTGCTCCTTCTCCATCCTTTTAGTAACACCTCTCGTATGCATTCCTGTGCCTCTAATGGTTGCCTGCTCAAGTTAAGTAATAATTAATACGATTTTTTACTTAACTAAAGCCCACTCATTGAGCGCCAATTTGTAATAAAACACTTATATGTTAAGAGAAGATGATGATGCCCCACGTTGTGAGCGTCAATTTGTAATAAAACGTTTATGGTGTTTTTATTTACTTATATGAGACTCCCGTGTATCAACGTCAAGCCCCCACTGTTGGGTTCGTCAATTTGAAATAATATGTGAGTGTGTGTACTGTGGTTTAATCAAGCTGTTATTTCTAAATATTATTTATGTTATTAATTATGTAGTTTTACAGGTGACCTCCTGTAATTCAAATTTAATAGGCAAATATCTTTGTGATTATGTTATTTTAACTTTTAATTGTACTATAATACAGGTTAACCTAATTATTCAATAGTTACGCAATATTAACGATATACGTCAGGTATTGACTGAATGTATTAAGGATTCTTGTCAACCCTAGTCCCTCTGTATTAGATAATTCAATTCAAATTTGGTACATAAAACACGCTAGTTCGGCAATTTCCCGTTCCACCAGCTGTTGACAATTAGCGCTGTTATTTGTAATAGGCTTGCGTCGAGGTTAACCATTCATCGGATTTTATTCACCCTTTTTCTTGTAACTTACTCCAACCACAACATATAATACCTATTCTGCAATAACATGAAACATTATCTTATAAAAGAAAGATTCTTTATTAATTTTGTATGTTATTTCACATTAACAGTTCTCTTCAAAATAATAATATCATTAAATCGATTGTACAATGGTATATCGATCGTCAAATGACCAAGTTCCTTCTGACTTATACAAATTAAATACAGTAAACCCTCGATTTAACGGACTAATTGGGGCTGAGGGGTGTCCGTAAAATCGAAAGTCCGTTAAATCGGAAATTTTGTTTTTTGGAGATATATTTAAATCAAATAGGCCTATAACACTTGAAATTTTAATACTATTAATATCATGCAAATACCGTATTGTTCCGAATACAAGCTCACTTTTTCTCCTAAAAACATGGTCGCTAATTTGGCATGTGGCTTACATTCGCGCACTAACGAAATTCGAAGTTATACCTGACTTCTGGCGGGACGAACGCTTTTGGTATTTATGGGTTGTTTACTGCCTAAGCAACAGCAGTTTGCCTGGCTGTAGTTAACTCTGGCGTTATGATTTATGACTACAACCGAATGTTTTAACAGCAAACTGAAGAAAGAATAGGAAGATAAAGTGTAAGTGCGTGCACACGTGCGCGTGTTTGCACCCTTCTGTAGGCAGCAAGACAAAGGATGAGTTGAGGGGTGTGAGTAACATGTTTCTAAATAACGGGTAAACTACCAGTGTGGTTTTCTATTGTAACAGCGACAACATCACTTATCTGTACTTTGTTTTCATTCGGCGTTTTTGTAGTGCGTTTGCAGTATGAGTGATATTGTGGAGACTAAAGGCACGCAGTCAAATCAAATTAAACGTAACCCGTACGATGCGAATTATAAATTAACAGTGATACAAAATGTAGAAAAAACATACAATCGCGAAGCCGCAAGGAAATTCGATATTGATGAATCCTGTATTTGACGATGGAGAAAACAGAAGGAACGACTTTTAAATGCAAATACTGCGCGACGAGCATTCACGGGACCTCAAGTTGGGCGTTTTGTAGCAGTAGAGTCCAGCGTCTGTGAATACATATGGCTTTTAAGAAGGCAAGGACTCCCTGTCACTAGACATGTTTTAAAATTAAAAGCTTTAGAAATCGCAGAAGAATTCAAAGTTTCCGGTTTCAAAGCCAGCTTCGCGTGTAAAAGACGAATGATGCGGCGAAATGGATTTGCGCTTAAATGACGTACATCACTCGCGCTAAAACTACCGAGTGACTACGAAGAAAAACTCCTACAGTATCAGCGGTTTGTCATTCATTTACGCAAGAAGCATAATTATTCACTTGAACACATGGTAAACGCCGATGAAACGCCCGTATTTTTTATTTACGTATATTTACTGTGGACCAAAAGAGAAGCAAATCTGTAACAGTAAAGATTATGGGAAATGAAAAGTTACTTGCCACTGTAATGCTTGCTGTATTAGCCGATGGACGAATATTTCACAGTGAAATAAGATGCATATCAGTGTTAGTAGTCGTCGTGATGTCTTCCACTGAACGTGTGCGACGCCTGCATCAACGACAACGCAAAGACAGGGATCGTGAAGAATTAAATGAATTCTTGATGAATACTGCGTTCTCATCAAATACAATTGAAGATGAAAAAATTTGCGTGTTTCAAAACAAGAAGAAAAGAAACGAAAGAATGCTCCGATAGCCAAGCAGTATATCCAGAACAGGAGTGTCTGCAGTTTATGCACATTATACATTTCAAAAGTCTAAAAACATCGTTTTTTTTTTGCCCTGTTGTGTCTGTCAAATTCGTCCGTTAAATCCGAAGTCCGTTAAACTGAGGTCCGTTAAATCGAGGGTTTACTGTATAACAATAAATATTTCTTATCCCAGGGTTCGTAAGATTCTTTTAACCATTAGTAAGGCCAGGTAAAATGCAAAATTAATGTTACTCAAGTATTACAGAAAGTTATTAACTCTAACTATATTGACATTAAAAAATAAGTTGATTTTACCGGATTGGCGAATCTCAAACTGGCATTGGACATCTGTAAACAGTTGAAGATCATCTGCTTAGATTACGTTCATCCAGGAAAAAGTGTTCTGGTCCTTAATAAAATTGATGGTGTAGTATACAGGGAAGCTCCCAGGAACTCTTCTGACTGCCGTTCTTCTCTTACAATCTTGATAGTTGTCAGTCACGGTGGAATGGAAATCGTATTATAGCTTCTTCTTGAAGGTGAAGGTTAATTCTGCAAAAACGAGGTCTTCGTATATCTTCTCAATAATTCCGTTAGTTTCGGCCTTTACTTCCCTCAATTAGTCTTCTGATTACATGGGAAATCGGTTTAATACCGAATCCAGCGGAATTATCCTGGTGAATGAAGTGAGGAATTCTCGACTCTTTTAGAGGTATTCGGTTATAATTGGGAAGTCTAATTGGTTTTATTATTCATCAGTAGTATTATAGAATTAGGTTTCAAATAGGATTTATTAATTTAGATTCATATTTCTTCAAGTTTTATCATTCTTTTTTAAATGTCTCTCCTCATCTCAACTTAATAGCATATAACAATCGAAACGAATGATTCGAAAATCAACAACATCGTACCTTTTAGTTGCCCTAACAGCCATTATTTTCTGTAATTGGATGAAATTTGATATCCTAGAGCCAGAATTATAAAATATTATTACGCTTTTTTATTAAAATACTCCATGCTTGGAATTATACCAATTTACCTAAAACTCACCTAACCTACCTCATTATACCGTATATATTTTACTACAGTTTCATTGGACTGGACCCATTAAAAAGGTATTAATTTCCCTTTACAAATATTAAATTTAGGCCTATAGGTTTCCTTACAAATGTTATAATATTGTTTGGTTTTTAACTTAATTTTCTTTACCTGACCTACTGTACAAATAGTTACTGGTTCATGGTTATTTACATTAATTTTAATTTCCTGGTTTTACTTTATTACATTAATTAATTCGTCCTGGAACTTCTCATTAATTTACAACATAATTATCAGAACTACTTGTCAACTTTTAGACACTTATTGCCATCCTGGCCAAATTTACAAACATTAACTCAACATAACTTCATTATTCAATTTTAGTCAACACATATAACATAGTATAATGCCTAACACAGGTAATTATACTTAATTGTCTAAAGACAATTTTTAACATAGATAAAAGCATTACCACTGATTAAGTATTCCTATAAAACAACAGTCCACTCTTACTATACTCAAAACATAAAATAAATATTCTGTGAACGCTATCATGCTACAGTATAAAAACAAGTACAATTTATTACATTAATTATTAATTGGTATAGTATTTTATACTCAACGTTATTTATTACATCTCTTCACTTGAGGTACATCTCAGATGTACTAATTACTGAGTAACATTAATATCGGGGTATGGTCCTTGACCATAGTTAATTCATTTTTTTATGTAACGTTGGGGACCTCAATTCTGTTACGTTACATAACACCCCCCCTTCGAAAGTTTATTTTGTCTCAATGAAGTTTAGTAAAAAAATAAACTCATAAGTCTTCTATGATAAGGTTATCTTCTCTTTCTATCCTTCAAACTTTTAATTGCACCGGAAAACTGTGTTGATACTCCTTGTGTATCTGGTCATTAATTCACTACTGGTACCTCCCTCAGTTGTAGGCCTGTCCTTTTCTCTGGAACTCATAACTTCTTCTAGCTTTTTACGCTATTATTACTTATTATTATTTTTATATTTATTACCTCTCTTGGTGCATAATCCCTAAAATACTTTATTTCCCTAACATTTTTCCCTCATATCATAGCTGGTACGGAATCAGAGGGGCACTATTGGCTTCCATTACTCTGCCGTTTTCCTAACTATATCTTCTGAGATCAGAGGAACTTCATCTCTGTCCAGAAACAAAAATAAACGTTGCACTATCACAACACAATACATATAATAAAATTATTACCTATAAGGTAGCTCCTTCGCTACAAACTCATACTCAAGGGATGATTACTATTATTTCTGAGGTATCCTAATCCTTTCTTAAATTATTTATCCCGTTGTTCTGTAGTTCCATTTATCACATTATTCACCAGTATATTAGTTAAAGCTGTTCAATATTCCTTTTAAATTCTTCTTAGTTCCGTGATGTCAATTAATTATTCTTTAGCATACGTATTTTACTAATTTTAATTCACTCCCATTTACTTCTGCAATTAAACACTGAATCTCCTCCTTATCATAAATTGTTTTTATTTATATATTTTTCTATCATTCCATTGTAAATCAGTTCTTTTATAAATATTATTTAATCATTTGTCCTTACATTATCTTGGTGGTTTGTCCTTTTATTTTAAATTATATTGTTTCGAAATAAATATTTAGTAAGTTGTTCTTACAGTTGTTTAGAATTTTGGGGTTTTATTCTTTTTATTTATTCTTCGTCTCCTCTGCCGGTTTGGTTCGTTTGATTTATTTCATTTCCCGTTCACCTGGGTTCCGGCCTTTGACGGTCCTCTTTATAATTAACCTGGCGGTAGTCCTCCTGACTCAGACTCCTGCCTTCATTAGTCCTAGTATCTCTTCTATCGTTATTGTTATCTTGGTTCCAGTCGGTGTCCCTATTAAAACTCCGACGTCCTTGGTAGTATGTCCTCCCGTTATAGTTATTGTACGCCCCCACATAATTAACTCTCCTGTAGTATTGGTTTTGGTTGTTCGGGTTGAGGTTATTGTTATCATAATTCTGGTTGTTTGTGTTCTGATTCTGGTAACTTGGGTTGTACGACCGGTTATATTGGTTGTTTGGATTATTCTGTCTATTCCCGTAATTGTTTCCGTTGTTCCTTTGGCTGTTGTTGTTATTTTGTCGTTGGTATGTCTCATTACCATAATTACCTGGCCTGCCATTATGGTTCGGCCGGTTATGCGTCTCATGACTGTTATGGTTATTGTTTCTGTTGTTGTAGTCTGGGATATCCCTACTCCCGTACCGGTCGTTTCTCTGCCGACTCCTTCTATAATGCACCTCACGCTCGTGCTCTTCCAATAGCGTTGACATGGCCTGTATCGTTTTTATCTGTCCGCCTGATCGTGCTATTGATATCCCGTTATCATAGTGGTATGCTAACCTGGTGACGAGAATTTCCTCCGGGATTTTTGGTTCAAGGTGTCTCGCCAAGCATACTTTTCCCAGGAAGTAGGCGGTGAGTATTGTTCCCCTGCTGGCGTCATACCTTCCATAGCTGATGCTCTCCCTTACTACGTTCTGGGTGGCGTCTGACCAATCATAGGTTTCCTTGAAATGTTCGTCCAAGTAACGATGAATTATTGGCCACCTGTTTTCACCAATTCTCATTAGTTGTTCGCCGACCCGTTCCAAGAATTCCATTGGGTTTCTCTTGTATGACTTAAAGTTGATGGTCTCCCGGTCGTCTATATGTTGTGTATATGGAACAGTGATCGTTCGGTTGTCAACTGACCGTTGTAGGTTCTCGATTCTCTCCTGGTTACATTGTCCTTGCTCCTGTCCTTCGTTCACGACCGTATCTAAGTTTCGATGCTGGTTTCCGCAATCTGCTCGTATTGATTCCACTTGAATCCGGTTTTCTTCTTCTACATGGCCTATCTTGACCTCTAGTTCAGCCCTATTTCGTGTAACAGCTTCATCGGTCACTCTCAGTTTTCTATTTGTTTCAGTTATCTCCTGTTTTCTTTCGCCGTCGTTCTTACCTACCTTCTGGCTGATTGCCTCACTGGCGTCCTCGATTTTCTTATTGAGAGCTTGCCTTAATACTTCATTCTGTTTATCAACAGTTTCCCTTAATTCCTTGTTAGAATGCTCAATTCTCTCATCGATTTGTATAAGATTGTCCTCATTGATTTTCTCAAGATCTTCTTTCATTCGTTTATTGTTTTCCTCAAGTTTTTCGTTCATTAGTTTGTTATCGTCCTGAATCTGTCTCAAACTCTCGTCATTCCTGTCAAACTTTTCATTCATTTGTTTGATTAATTCTCGCTCAAAATTTCGTTTTGTTTCTTTGAGTTTTCATTAATACTGTCTATTTTATTTTCCAGCTTTTCATTGATTTGTCTAAAATCGGCCTTCAATTGTTCATTATTTTCATTTATGGTTTGCCTTAAAAGTTCACTAGTACTTTCCTTAATACTGTCTATTTTTTCATTAGTTTGTCTATTATCTTCTTTGATTTGTCTTAAACTCTCATTAGTTTCCTCCTTGGTTTGCTTTGAGTTTTCCTCCTGTTTCCTAAAACTTTCATTATTCCTTTCCCTCATGCTATCAATTTTCTCCATCATTAGCCTCATCATTTCTTGCCAAGCTGGTTCGCTTCTGGCTTCCATTTTATCTGGTTGGTCCCCTTGGGCATCCTCCTTACTGCTTGCTTGTTGTTCCATTTCGGTGTCTGTAACTACCTCTGCTTCTTCTTCCCGTCTGTCTTCTTCTGTTTCTTGCTCCTTCTCCATCCTTTTAGTAACACCTCTCGTATGCATTCCTGTGCCTCTAATGGTTGCCTGCTCAAGTTAAGTAATAATTAATACGATTTTTTACTTAACTAAAGCCCACTCATTGAGCGCCAATTTGTAATAAAACACTTATATGTTAAGAGAAGATGATGATGCCCCACGTTGTGAGCGTCAATTTGTAATAAAACGTTTATGGTGTTTTTATTTACTTATATGAGACTCCCGTGTATCAACGTCAAGCCCCCACTGTTGGGTTCGTCAATTTGAAATAATATGTGAGTGTGTGTACTGTGGTTTAATCAAGCTGTTATTTCTAAATATTATTTATGTTATTAATTATGTAGTTTTACAGGTGACCTCCTGTAATTCAAATTTAATAGGCAAATATCTTTGTGATTATGTTATTTTAACTTTTAATTGTACTATAATACAGGTTAACCTAATTATTCAATAGTTACGCAATATTAACGATATACGTCAGGTATTGACTGAATGTATTAAGGATTCTTGTCAACCCTAGTCCCTCTGTATTAGATAATTCAATTCAAATTTGGTACATAAAACACGCTAGTTCGGCAATTTCCCGTTCCACCAGCTGTTGACAATTAGCGCTGTTATTTGTAATAGGCTTGCGTCGAGGTTAACCATTCATCGGATTTTATTCACCCTTTTTCTTGTAACTTACTCCAACCACAACATATAATACCTATTCTGCAATAACATGAAACATTATCTTATAAAAGAAAGATTCTTTATTAATTTTGTATGTTATTTCACATTAACAGTTCTCTTCAAAATAATAATATCATTAAATCGATTGTACAATGGTATATCGATCGTCAAATGACCAAGTTCCTTCTGACTTATACAAATTAAATACAGTAAACCCTCGATTTAACGGACTAATTGGGGCTGAGGGGTGTCCGTAAAATCGAAAGTCCGTTAAATCGGAAATTTTGTTTTTTGGAGATATATTTAAATCAAATAGGCCTATAACACTTGAAATTTTAATACTATTAATATCATGCAAATACCGTATTGTTCCGAATACAAGCTCACTTTTTCTCCTAAAAACATGGTCGCTAATTTGGCATGTGGCTTACATTCGCGCACTAACGAAATTCGAAGTTATACCTGACTTCTGGCGGGACGAACGCTTTTGGTATTTATGGGTTGTTTACTGCCTAAGCAACAGCAGTTTGCCTGGCTGTAGTTAACTCTGGCGTTATGATTTATGACTACAACCGAATGTTTTAACAGCAAACTGAAGAAAGAATAGGAAGATAAAGTGTAAGTGCGTGCACACGTGCGCGTGTTTGCACCCTTCTGTAGGCAGCAAGACAAAGGATGAGTTGAGGGGTGTGAGTAACATGTTTCTAAATAACGGGTAAACTACCAGTGTGGTTTTCTATTGTAACAGCGACAACATCACTTATCTGTACTTTGTTTTCATTCGGCGTTTTTGTAGTGCGTTTGCAGTATGAGTGATATTGTGGAGACTAAAGGCACGCAGTCAAATCAAATTAAACGTAACCCGTACGATGCGAATTATAAATTAACAGTGATACAAAATGTAGAAAAAACATACAATCGCGAAGCCGCAAGGAAATTCGATATTGATGAATCCTGTATTTGACGATGGAGAAAACAGAAGGAACGACTTTTAAATGCAAATACTGCGCGACGAGCATTCACGGGACCTCAAGTTGGGCGTTTTGTAGCAGTAGAGTCCAGCGTCTGTGAATACATATGGCTTTTAAGAAGGCAAGGACTCCCTGTCACTAGACATGTTTTAAAATTAAAAGCTTTAGAAATCGCAGAAGAATTCAAAGTTTCCGGTTTCAAAGCCAGCTTCGCGTGTAAAAGACGAATGATGCGGCGAAATGGATTTGCGCTTAAATGACGTACATCACTCGCGCTAAAACTACCGAGTGACTACGAAGAAAAACTCCTACAGTATCAGCGGTTTGTCATTCATTTACGCAAGAAGCATAATTATTCACTTGAACACATGGTAAACGCCGATGAAACGCCCGTATTTTTTATTTACGTATATTTACTGTGGACCAAAAGAGAAGCAAATCTGTAACAGTAAAGATTATGGGAAATGAAAAGTTACTTGCCACTGTAATGCTTGCTGTATTAGCCGATGGACGAATATTTCACAGTGAAATAAGATGCATATCAGTGTTAGTAGTCGTCGTGATGTCTTCCACTGAACGTGTGCGACGCCTGCATCAACGACAACGCAAAGACAGGGATCGTGAAGAATTAAATGAATTCTTGATGAATACTGCGTTCTCATCAAATACAATTGAAGATGAGAAAATTTGCGTGTTTCAAAACAAGAAGAAAAGAAACGAAAGAATGCTCCGATAGCCAAGCAGTATATCCAGAACAGGAGTGTCTGCAGTTTATGCACATTATACATTTCAAAAGTCTAAAAACATCGTTTTTTTTTTGCCCTGTTGTGTCTGTCAAATTCGTCCGTTAAATCCGAAGTCCGTTAAACTGAGGTCCGTTAAATCGAGGGTTTACTGTATAACAATAAATATTTCTTATCCCAGGGTTCGTAAGATTCTTTTAACCATTAGTAAGGCCAGGTAAAATGCAAAATTAATGTTACTCAAGTATTACAGAAAGTTATTAACTCTAACTATATTGACATTAAAAAATAAGTTGATTTTACCGGATTGGCGAATCTCAAACTGGCATTGGACGTCTGTAAACAGTTGAAGATCATCTGCTTAGATTACGTTCATCCAGGAAAAAGTGTTCTGGTCCTTAATAAAATTGATGGTGTAGTATACAGGGAAGCTCCCAGGAACTCTTCTGACTGCCGTTCTTCTCTTACAATCTTGATAGTTGTCAGTCACGGTGGAATGGAAATCGTATTATAGCTTCTTCTTGAAGGTGAAGGTTAATTCTGCAAAAACGAGGTCTTCGTATATCTTCTCAATAATTCCGTTAGTTTCGGCCTTTACTTCCCTCAATTAGTCTTCTGATTACATGGGAAATCGGTTTAATACCGAATCCAGCGGAATTATCCTGGTGAATGAAGTGAGGAATTCTCGACTCTTTTAGAGGTATTCGGTTATAATTGGGAAGTCTAATTGGTTTTATTATTCATCAGTAGTATTATAGAATTAGGTTTCAAATAGGATTTATTAATTTAGATTCATATTTCTTCAAGTTTTATCATTCTTTTTTAAATGTCTCTCCTCATCTCAACTTAATAGCATATAACAATCGAAACGAATGATTCGAAAATCAACAACATCGTACCTTTTAGTTGCCCTAACAGCCATTATTTTCTGTAATTGGATGAAATTTGATATCCTAGAGCCAGAATTATAAAATATTATTACGCTTTTTTATTAAAATACTCCATGCTTGGAATTATACCAATTTACCTAAAACTCACCTAACCTACCTCATTATACCGTATATATTTTACTACAGTTTCATTGGACTGGACCCATTAAAAAGGTATTAATTTCCCTTTACAAATATTAAATTTAGGCCTATAGGTTTCCTTACAAATGTTATAATATTGTTTGGTTTTTAACTTAATTTTCTTTACCTGACCTACTGTACAAATAGTTACTGGTTCATGGTTATTTACATTAATTTTAATTTCCTGGTTTTACTTTATTACATTAATTAATTCGTCCTGGAACTTCTCATTAATTTACAACATAATTATCAGAACTACTTGTCAACTTTTAGACACTTATTGCCATCCTGGCCAAATTTACAAACATTAACTCAACATAACTTCATTATTCAATTTTAGTCAACACATATAACATAGTATAATGCCTAACACAGGTAATTATACTTAATTGTCTAAAGACAATTTTTAACATAGATAAAAGCATTACCACTGATTAAGTATTCCTATAAAACAACAGTCCACTCTTACTATACTCAAAACATAAAATAAATATTCTGTGAACGCTATCATGCTACAGTATAAAAACAAGTACAATTTATTACATTAATTATTAATTGGTATAGTATTTTATACTCAACGTTATTTATTACATCTCTTCACTTGAGGTACATCTCAGATGTACTAATTACTGAGTAACATTAATATCGGGGTATGGTCCTTGACCATAGTTAATTCATTTTTTTATGTAACGTTGGGACCTCAATTCTGTTACGTTACATAACACCCCCCCTTCGAAAGTTTATTTTGTCTCAATGAAGTTTAGTAAAAAAATAAACTCATAAGTCTTCTATGATAAGGTTATCTTCTCTTTCTATCCTTCAAACTTTTAATTGCACCGGAAAACTGTGTTGATACTCCTTGTGTATCTGGTCATTAATTCACTACTGGTACCTCCCTCAGTTGTAGACCTGTCCTTTTCTCTGGAACTCATAACTTCTTCTAGCTTTTTACGCTATTATTACTTATTATTATTTTTATATTTATTACCTCTCTTGGTGCATAATCCCTAAAATACTTTATTTCCCTAACATTTTTCCCTCATATCATAGCTGGTACGGAATCAGAGGGGCACTATTGGCTTCCATTACTCTGCCGTTTTCCTAACTATATCTTCTGAGATCAGAGGAACTTCATCTCTGTCCAGAAACAAAAATAAACGTTGCACTATCACAACACAATACATATAATAAAATTATTACCTATAAGGTAGCTCCTTCGCTACAAACTCATACTCAAGGGATGATTACTATTATTTCTGAGGTATCCTAATCCTTTCTTAAATTATTTATCCCGTTGTTCTGTAGTTCCATTTATCACATTATTCACCAGTATATTAGTTAAAGCTGTTCAATATTCCTTTTAAATTCTTCTTAGTTCCGTGATGTCAATTAATTATTCTTTAGCATACGTATTTTACTAATTTTAATTCACTCCCATTTACTTCTGCAATTAAACACTGAATCTCCTCCTTATCATAAATTGTTTTTATTTATATATTTTTCTATCATTCCATTGTAAATCAGTTCTTTTATAAATATTATTTAATCATTTGTCCTTACATTATCTTGGTGGTTTGTCCTTTTATTTTAAATTATATTGTTTCGAAATAAATATTTAGTAAGTTGTTCTTACAGTTGTTTAGAATTTTGGGGTTTTATTCTTTTTATTTATTCTTCGTCTCCTCTGCCGGTTTGGTTCGTTTGATTTATTTCATTTCCCGTTCACCTGGGTTCCGGCCTTTGACGGTCCTCTTTATAATTAACCTGGCGGTAGTCCTCCTGACTCAGACTCCTGCCTTCATTAGTCCTAGTATCTCTTCTATCGTTATTGTTATCTTGGTTCCAGTCGGTGTCCCTATTAAAACTCCGACGTCCTTGGTAGTATGTCCTCCCGTTATAGTTATTGTACGCCCCCACATAATTAACTCTCCTGTAGTATTGGTTTTGGTTGTTCGGGTTGAGGTTATTGTTATCATAATTCTGGTTGTTTGTGTTCTGATTCTGGTAACTTGGGTTGTACGACCGGTTATATTGGTTGTTTGGATTATTCTGTCTATTCCCGTAATTGTTTCCGTTGTTCCTTTGGCTGTTGTTGTTATTTTGTCGTTGGTATGTCTCATTACCATAATTACCTGGCCTGCCATTATGGTTCGGCCGGTTATGCGTCTCATGACTGTTATGGTTATTGTTTCTGTTGTTGTAGTCTGGGATATCCCTACTCCCGTACCGGTCGTTTCTCTGCCGACTCCTTCTATAATGCACCTCACGCTCGTGCTCTTCCAATAGCGTTGACATGGCCTGTATCGTTTTTATCTGTCCGCCTGATCGTGCTATTGATATCCCGTTATCATAGTGGTATGCTAACCTGGTGACGAGAATTTCCTCCGGGATTTTTGGTTCAAGGTGTCTCGCCAAGCATACTTTTCCCAGGAAGTAGGCGGTGAGTATTGTTCCCCTGCTGGCGTCATACCTTCCATAGCTGATGCTCTCCCTTACTACGTTCTGGGTGGCGTCTGACCAATCATAGGTTTCCTTGAAATGTTCGTCCAAGTAACGATGAATTATTGGCCACCAGTTTTCACCAATTCTCATTAGTTGTTCGCCGACCCGTTCCAAGAATTCCATTGGGTTTCTCTTGTATGACTTAAAGTTGATGGTCTCCCGGTCGTCTATATGTTGTGTATATGGAACAGTGATCGTTCGGTTGTCAACTGACCGTTGTAGGTTCTCGATTCTCTCCTGGTTACATTGTCCTTGCTCCTGTCCTTCGTTCACGACCGTATCTAAGTTTCGATGCTGGTTTCCGCAATCTGCTCGTATTGATTCCACTTGAATCCGGTTTTCTTCTTCTATATGGCCTATCTTGACCTCTAGTTCAGCCCTATTTCGTGTAACAGCTTCATCGGTCACTCTCAGTTTTCTATTTGTTTCAGTTATCTCCTGTTTTCTTTCGCCGTC
This sequence comes from Magicicada septendecula, assembly GCA_034769895.1. NCBI lineage: Eukaryota > Metazoa > Arthropoda > Insecta > Hemiptera > Cicadidae > Magicicada > Magicicada septendecula. Next base: position 429,164,270 of record CM068372.1, read on the forward strand.
GTTCTTACCTACCTTCTGGCTGATTGCCTCACTGGCGTCCTCGATTTTCTTATTGAGAGCTTGCCTTAATACTTCATTCTGTTTATCAACAGTTTCCCTTAATTCCTTGTTAGAATGCTCAATTCTCTCATCGATTTGTATAAGATTGTCCTCATTGATTTTCTCAAGATCTTCTTTCATTCGTTTATTGTTTTCCTCAAGTTTTTCGTTCATTAGTTTGTTATCGTCCTGAATCTGTCTCAAACTCTCGTCATTCCTGTCAAACTTTTCATTCATTTGTTTGATTAATTCTCGCTCAAAATTTCGTTTTGTTTCTTTGAGTTTTCATTAATACTGTCTATTTTATTTTCCAGCTTTTCATTGATTTGTCTAAAATCGGCCTTCAATTGTTCATTATTTTCATTTATGGTTTGCCTTAAAAGTTCACTAGTACTTTCCTTAATACTGTCTATTTTTTCATTAGTTTGTCTATTATCTTCTTTGATTTGTCTTAAACTCTCATTAGTTTCCTCCTTGGTTTGCTTTGAGTTTTCCTCCTGTTTCCTAAAACTTTCATTATTCCTTTCCCTCATGCTATCAATTTTCTCCATCATTAGCCTCATCATTTCTTGCCAAGCTGGTTCGCTTCTGGCTTCCATTTTATCTGGTTGGTCCCCTTGGGCATCCTCCTTACTGCTTGCTTGTTGTTCCATTTCGGTGTCTGTAACTACCTCTGCTTCTTCTTCCCGTCTGTCTTCTTCTGTTTCTTGCTCCTTCTCCATCCTTTTAGTAACACCTCTCGTATGCATTCCTGTGCCTCTAATGGTTGCCTGCTCAAGTTAAGTAATAATTAATACGATTTTTTACTTAACTAAAGCCCACTCATTGAGCGCCAATTTGTAATAAAATACTTATATGTTAAGAGAAGATGATGATGCCCCACGTTGTGAGCGTCAATTTGTAATAAAACGTTTATGGTGTTTTTATTTACTTATATGAGACTACCGTGTATCAACGTTAAGCCCCCACTGTTGGGTTCGTCAATTTGAAATAATATGTGAGTGTGTGTACTGTGGTTTAATCAAGCTGTTATTTCTAAATATTATTTATGTTATTAATTATGTAGTTTTACAGGTGACCTCCTGTAATTCAAATTTAATAGGCAAATATCTTTGTGATTATGTTATTTTAACTTTTAATTGTACTATAATACAGGTTAACCTAATTATTCAATAGTTACGCAATATTAACGATATATGTCAGGTATTGACTGAATGTATTAAGGATTCTTGTCAACCCTAGTCCCTCTGTATTAGATAATTCAATTCAAATTTGGTACAGAAAACACGCTAGTTCGGCAATTTCCCGTTCCACCAGCTGTTGACAATTAGCACTGTTATTTGTAATAGGCTTGCGTCGAGGTTAACCGTTCATCGGATTTTATTCACCCTTTTTCTTGTAACTTACTCCAACCACAACATATAATACCTATTCTGCAATAACATGAAACATTATCTTATACAAGAAAGATTCTTTATTAATTTTGTATGTTATTTCACATTAACAGTTCTCTTCAAAATAATAATATCATTAAATCGATTGTACAATGGTATATCGATCGTCAAATGACCAAGTTCCTTCTGACTTATACAAATTAAATACAGTAAACCCTCGATTTAACGGACTAATTGGGGCTGAGGGGTGTCCGTAAAATCGAAAGTCCGTTAAATCGGAAATTTTGTTTTTTGGAGATATATTTAAATCAAATAGGCCTATAACACTTGAAATTTTAATACTATTAATATCATGCAAATACCGAATTGTTCCGAATACAAGCTCACTTTTTCTCCTAAAAACATGGTCGCTAATTTGGCATGTGGCTTACATTCGCACACTAACGAAATTCGAAGTTATACCTGACTTCTGGCGGGACAAACGCTTTTGGTATTTATGGGTTGTTTACTGCCTAAGCAACAGCAGTTTGCCTGGCTGTAGTTAACTCTGGCGTTATGATTTATGACTACAACCGAATGTTTTAACAGCAAACTGAAGAAAGAATAGGAAGATAAAGTGTAAGTGCGTGCACACGTGCGCGTGTTTGCACCCTTCTGTAGGCAGCAAGACAAAGGATGAGTTGAGGGGTGTGAGTAACATGTTTCTAAATAACGGGTAAACTACCAGTGTGGTTTTCTATTGTAACAGCGACAACATCACTTATCTGTACTTTGTTTTCATTCGGCGTTTTTGTAGTGCGTTTGCAGTATGAGTGATATTGTGGAGACTAAAGGCACGCAGTCAAATCAAATTAAACGTAACCCGTACGATGCGAATTATAAATTAACAGTGATACAAAATGTAGAAAAAACATACAATCGCGAAGCCGCAAGGAAATTCGATATTGATGAATCCTGTATTTGACGATGGAGAAAACAGAAGGAACGACTTTTAAATGCAAATACTGCGCGACGAGCATTCACGGGACCTCAAGTTGGGCGTTTTGTAGCAGTAGAGTCCAGCGTCTGTGAATACATATGGCTTTTAAGAAGGCAAGGACTCCCTGTCACTAGACATGTTTTAAAATTAAAAGCTTTAGAAATCGCAGAAGAATTCAAAGTTTCCGGTTTCAAAGCCAGCTTCGCGTGTAAAAGACGAATGATGCGGCGAAATGGATTTGCGCTTAAATGACGTACATCACTCGCGCTAAAACTACCGAGTGACTACGAAGAAAAACTCCTACAATATCAGCGGTTTGTCATTCATTTACGCAAGAAGCATAATTATTCACTTGAACACATGGTAAATGCCGATGAAACGCCCGTATTTTTTATTTACGTATATTTACTGTGGACCAAAAGAGAAGCAACTCTGTAACAGTAAAGATTACGGGAAATGAAAAGTTACTTGCCACTGTAATGCTTGCTGTATTAGCCGATGGACGAATATTTCACAGTGAAATAAGATGCATATCAGTGTTAGTAGTCGTCGTGATGTCTTCCACTGAACGTGTGCGACGCCTGCATCAACGACAACGCAAAGACAGGGATCGTGAAGAATTAAATGAATTCTTGATGAATACTGCGTTCTCATCAAATACAATTGAAGATGAGAAAATTTGCGTGTTTCAAAACAAGAAGAAAAGAAACGAAAGAATGCTCCGATAGCCAAGCAGTATATCCAGAACAGGAGTGTCTGCAGTTTATGCACATTATACATTTCAAAAGTCTAAAAACATCGTTTTTTTTTTGCCCTGTTGTGTCTGTCAAATTCGTCCGTTAAATCCGAAGTCCGTTAAACTGAGGTCCGTTAAATCGAGGGTTTACTGTATAACAATAAATATTTCTTATCCCAGGGTTCGTAAGATTCTTTTAACCATTAGTAAGGCCAGGTAAAATGCAAAATTAATGTTACTCAAGTATTACAGAAAGTTATTAACTCTAACTATATTGACATTAAAAAATAAGTTGATTTTACCGGATTGGCGAATCTCAAACTGGCATTGGACGTCTGTAAACAGTTGAAGATCATCTGCTTAGATTACGTTCATCCAGGAAAAAGTGTTCTGGTCCTTAATAAAATTGATGGTGTAGTATACAGGGAAGCTCCCAGGAACTCTTCTGACTGCCGTTCTTCTCTTACAATCTTGATAGTTGTCAGTCACGGTGGAATGGAAATCGTATTATAGCTTCTTCTTGAAGGTGAAGGTTAATTCTGCAAAAACGAGGTCTTCATATATCTTCTCAATAATTCCGTTAGTTTCGGCCTTTACTTCCCTCAATTAGTCTTCTGATTACATGGGAAATCGGTTTAATACCGAATCCAGCGGAATTATCCTGGTGAATGAAGTGAGGAATTCTCGACTCTTTTAGAGGTATTCGGTTATAATTGGGAAGTCTAATTGGTTTTATTATTCATCAGTAGTATTATAGAATTAGGTTTCAAATAGGATTTATTAATTTAGATTCATATTTCTTCAAGTTTTATCATTCTTTTTTAAATGTCTCTCCTCATCTCAACTTAATAGCATATAACAATCGAAACGAATGATTCGAAAATCAACAACATCGTACCTTTTAGTTGCCCTAACAGCCATTATTTTCTGTAATTGGATGAAATTTGATATCCTAGAGCCAGAATTATAAAATATTATTACGCTTTTTTATTAAAATACTCCATGCTTGGAATTATACCAATTTACCTAAAACTCACCTAACCTACCTCATTATACCGTATATATTTTACTACAGTTTCATTGGACTGGACCCATTAAAAAGGTATTAATTTCCCTTTACAAATATTAAATTTAGGCCTATAGGTTTCCTTACAAATGTTATAATATTGTTTGGTTTTTAACTTAATTTTCTTTACCTGACCTACTGTACAAATAGTTACTGGTTCATGGTTATTTACATTAATTTTAATTTCCTGGTTTTACTTTATTACATTAATTAATTCGTCCTGGAACTTCTCATTAATTTACAACATAATTATCAGAACTACTTGTCAACTTTTAGACACTTATTGCCATCCTGGCCAAATTTACAAACATTAACTCAACATAACTTCATTATTCAATTTTAGTCAACACATATAACATAGTATAATGCCTAACACAGGTAATTATACTTAATTGTCTAAAGACAATTTTTAACATAGATAAAAGCATTACCACTGATTAAGTATTCCTATAAAACAACAGTCCACTCTTACTATACTCAAAACATAAAATAAATATTCTGTGAACGCTATCATGCTACAGTATAAAAACAAGTACAATTTATTACATTAATTATTAATTGGTATAGTATTTTATACTCAACGTTATTTATTACATCTCTTCACTTGAGGTACATCTCAGATGTACGAATTACTGAGTAACATTAATATCGGGGTATGGTCCTTGACCATAGTTAATTCATTTTTTTATGTAACGTTGGGGACCTCAATTCTGTTACGTTACATAACACCCCCCCTTCGAAAGTTTATTTTGTCTCAATGAAGTTTAGTAAAAAAATAAACTCATAAGTCTTCTATGATAAGGTTATCTTCTCTTTCTATCCTTCAAACTTTTAATTGCACCGGAAAACTGTGTTGATACTCCTTGTGTATCTGGTCATTAATTCACTACTGGTACCTCCCTCAGTTGTAGACCTGTCCTTTTCTCTGGAACTCATAACTTCTTCTAGCTTTTTACGCTATTATTACTTATTATTATTTTTATATTTATTACCTCTCTTGGTGCATAATCCCTAAAATACTTTATTTCCCTAACATTTTTCCCTCATATCATAGCTGGTACGGAATCAGAGGGGCACTATTGGCTTCCATTACTCTGCCGTTTTCCTAACTATATCTTCTGAGATCAGAGGAACTTCATCTCTGTCCAGAAACAAAAATAAACGTTGCACTATCACAACACAATACATATAATAAAATTATTACCTATAAGGTAGCTCCTTCGCTACAAACTCATACTCAAGGGATGATTACTATTATTTCTGAGGTATCCTAATCCTTTCTTAAATTATTTATCCCGTTGTTCTGTAGTTCCATTTATCACATTATTCACCAGTATATTAGTTAAAGCTGTTCAATATTCCTTTTAAATTCTTCTTAGTTCCGTGATGTCAATTAATTATTCTTTAGCATACGTATTTTACTAATTTTAATTAACTCCCATTTACTTCTGCAATTAAACACTGAATCTCCTCCTTATCATAAATTGTTTTTATTTATATATTTTTCTATCATTCCATTGTAAATCAGTTCTTTTATAAATATTATTTAATCATTTGTCCTTACATTATCTTGGTGGTTTGTCCTTTTATTTTAAATTATATTGTTTCGAAATAAATATTTAGTAAGTTGTTCTTACAGTTGTTTAGAATTTTGGGGTTTTATTCTTTTTATTTATTCTTCGTCTCCTCTGCCGGTTTGGTTCGTTTGATTTATTTCATTTCCCGTTCACCTGGGTTCCGGCCTTTGACGGTCCTCTTTATAATTAACCTGGCGGTAGTCCTCCTGACTCCGACTCCTGCCGCCATTAGTCCTAGTATCTCTTCTATCGTTATTGTTATCTTGGTTCCAGTCGGTGTCCCTATTAAAACTCCGACGTCCTTGGTAGTATGTCCTCCCGTTATAGTTATTGTACGCCCACACATAATTAACTCTCCTGTAGTATTGGTTTTGGTTGTTCGGGTTGAGGTTATTGTTATCATAATTCTGGTTGTTTGTGTTCTGATTCTGGTAACTTGGGTTGTACGACTGGTTATATTGGTTGTTTGGATTATTCTGTCTATTCCCGTAATTGTTTCCGTTGTTCCTTTGGCTGTTGTTGTTATTTTGTCGTTGGTATGTCTCATTACCATAATTACCTGGCCTGCCATTATGGTTCGGCCGGTTATGCGTCTCATGACTGTTATGGTTATTGTTTCTGTTGTTGTAGTCTGGGATATCCCTACTCCCGTACCGGTCGTTTCTCTGCCGACTCCTTCTATAATGCACCTCACGCTCGTGCTCTTCCAATAGCGTTGACATGGCCTGTATCGTTTTTATCTGTCCGCCTGATCGTGCTATTGATATCCCGTTATCATAGTGGTATGCTAACCTGGTGACGAGAATTTCCTCCGGGATTTTTGGTTCAAGGTGTCTCGCCAAGCATACTTTTCCCAGGAAGTAGGCGGTGAGTATTGTTCCCCTGCTGGCGTCATACCTTCCATAGCTGATGCTCTCCCTTACTACGTTCTGGGTGGCGTCTGACCAATCATAGGTTTCCTTGAAATGTTCGTCCAAGTAACGATGAATTATTGGCCACCTGTTTTCACCAATTCTCATTAGTTGTTCGCCGACCCGTTCCAAGAATTCCATTGGGTTTCTCTTGTATGACTTAAAGTTGATGGTCTCCCGGTCGTCTATATGTTGTGTATATGGAACAGTGATCGTTCGGTTGTCAACTGACCGTTGTAGGTTCTCGATTCTCTCCTGGTTACATTGTCCTTGCTCCTATCCTTCGTTCACGACCGTATCTAAGTTTCGATGCTGGTTTCCGCAATCTGCTCGTATTGATTCCACTTGAATCCGGTTTTCTTCTTCTATATGGCCTATCTTGACCTCTAGTTCAGCCCTATTTCGTGTAACAGCTTCATCGGTCACTCTCAGTTTTCTATTTGTTTCAGTTATCTCCTGTTTTCTTTCGCCGTCGTTCTTACCTACCTTCTGGCTGATTGCCTCACTGGCGTCCTCGATTTTCTTATTGAGAGCTTGCCTTAATACTTCATTCTGTTTATCAACAGTTTCCCTTAATTCCTTGTTAGAATGCTCAATTCTCTCATCGATTTGTATAAGATTGTCCTCATTGATTTTCTCAAGATCTTCTTTCATTCGTTTATTGTTTTCCTCAAGTTTTTCGTTCATTAGTTTGTTATCGTCCTGAATCTGTCTCAAACTCTCGTCATTCCTGTCAAACTTTTCATTCATTTGTTTGATTAATTCTCGCTCAAAATTTCGTTTTGTTTCTTTGAGTTTTCATTAATACTGTCTATTTTATTTTCCAGCTTTTCATTGATTTGTCTAAAATCGGCCTTCAATTGTTCATTATTTTCATTTATGGTTTGCCTTAAAAGTTCACTAGTACTTTCCTTAATACTGTCTATTTTTTCATTAGTTTGTCTATTATCTTCTTTGATTTGTCTTAAACTCTCATTAGTTTCCTCCTTGGTTTGCTTTGAGTTTTCCTCCTGTTTCCTAAAACTTTCATTATTCCTTTCCCTCATGCTATCAATTTTCTCCATCATTAGCCTCATCATTTCTTGCCAAGCTGGTTCGCTTCTGGCTTCCATTTTATCTGGTTGGTCCCCTTGGGCATCCTCCTTACTGCTTGCTTGTTGTTCCATTTCGGTGTCTGTAACTACCTCTGCTTCTTCTTCCCGTCTGTCTTCTTCTGTTTCTTGCTCCTTCTCCATCCTTTTAGTAACACCTCTCGTATGCATTCCTGTGCCTCTAATGGTTGCCTGCTCAAGTTAAGTAATAATTAATACGATTTTTTACTTAACTAAAGCCCACTCATTGAGCGCCAATTTGTAATAAAATACTTATATGTTAAGAGAAGATGATGATGCCCCACGTTGTGAGCGTCAATTTGTAATAAAACGTTTATGGTGTTTTTATTTACTTATATGAGACTCCCGTGTATCAACGTTAAGCCCCCACTGTTGGGTTCGTCAATTTGAAATAATATGTGAGTGTGTGTACTGTGGTTTAATCAAGCTGTTATTTCTAAATATTATTTATGTTATTAATTATGTAGTTTTACAGGTGACCTCCTGTAATTCAAATTTAATAGGCAAATATCTTTGTGATTATGTTATTTTAACTTTTAATTGTACTATAATACAGGTTAACCTAATTATTCAATAGTTACGATATATTAACGATATACGTCAGGTATTGACTGAATGTATTAAGGATTCTTGTCAACCCTAGTCCCTCTGTATTAGATAATTCAATTCAAATTTGGTACAGAAAACACGCTAGTTCGGCAATTTCCCGTTCCACCAGCTGTTGACAATTAGCGCTGTTATTTGTAATAGGCTTGCGTCGAGGTTAACCGTTCATCGGATTTTATTCACCCTTTTTCTTGTAACTTACTCCAACCACAACATATAATACCTATTCTGCAATAACATGAAACATTATCTTATACAAGAAAGATTCTTTATTAATTTTGTATGTTATTTCACATTAACAGTTCTCTTCAAAATAATAATATCATTAAATCGATTGTACAATGGTATATCGATCGTCAAATGACCAAGTTCCTTCTGACTTATACAAATTAAATACAGTAAACCCTCGATTTAACGGACTAATTGGGGCTGAGGGGTGTCCGTAAAATCGAAAGTCCGTTAAACCGGAAATTTTGTTTTTTGGAGATATATTTAAATCAAATAGGCCTATAACACTTGAAATTTTAATACTATTAATATCATGCAAATACCGAATTGTTCCGAATACAAGCTCACTTTTTCTCCTAAAAACATGGTCGCTAATTTGGCATGTGGCTTACATTCGCACACTAACGAAATTCGAAGTTATACCTGACTTCTGGCGGGACGAACGCTTTTGGTATTTATGGGTTGTTTACTGCCTAAGCAACAGCAGTTTGCCTGGCTGTAGTTAACTCTGGCGTTATGATTTATGACTACAACCGAATGTTTTAACAGCAAACTGAAGAAAGAATAGGAAGATAAAGTGTAAGTGCGTGCACACGTGCGCGTGTTTGCACCCTTCTGTAGGCAGCAAGACAAAGGATGAGTTGAGGGGTGTGAGTAACATGTTTCTAAATAACGGGTAAACTACCAGTGTGGTTTTCTATTGTAACAGCGACAACATCACTTATCTGTACTTTGTTTTCATTCGGCGTTTTTGTAGTGCGTTTGCAGTATGAGTGATATTGTGGAGACTAAAGGCACGCAGTCAAATCAAATTAAACGTAACCCGTACGATGCGAATTATAAATTAACAGTGATACAAAATGTAGAAAAAACATACAATCGCGAAGCCGCAAGGAAATTCGATATTGATGAATCCTGTATTTGACGATGGAGAAAACAGAAGGAACGACTTTTAAATGCAAATACTGCGCGACGAGCATTCACGGGACCTCAAGTTGGGCGTTTTGTAGCAGTAGAGTCCAGCGTCTGTGAATACATATGGCTTTTAAGAAGGCAAGGACTCCCTGTCACTAGACATGTTTTAAAATTAAAAGCTTTAGAAATCGCAGAAGAATTCAAAGTTTCCGGTTTCAAAGCCAGCTTCGCGTGTAAAAGACGAATGATGCGGCGAAATGGATTTGCGCTTAAATGACGTACATCACTCGCGCTAAAACTACCGAGTGACTACGAAGAAAAACTCCTACAGTATCAGCGGTTTGTCATTCATTTACGCAAGAAGCATAATTATTCACTTGAACACATGGTAAATGCCGATGAAACGCCCGTATTTTTTATTTACGTATATTTACTGTGGACCAAAAGAGAAGCAAATCTGTAACAGTAAAGATTACGGGAAATGAAAAGTTACTTGCCACTGTAATGCTTGCTGTATTAGCCGATGGACGAATATTTCACAGTGAAATAAGATGCATATCAGTGTTAGTAGTCGTCGTGATGTCTTCCACTGAACGTGTGCGACGCCTGCATCAACGACAACGCAAAGACAGGGATCGTGAAGAATTAAATGAATTCTTGATGAATACTGCGTTCTCATCAAATACAATTGAAGATGAGAAAATTTGCGTGTTTCAAAACAAGAAGAAAAGAAACGAAAGAATGCTCCGATAGCCAAGCAGTATATCCAGAACAGGAGTGTCTGCAGTTTATGCACATTATACATTTCAAAAGTCTAAAAACATCGTTTTTTTTTTGCCCTGTTGTGTCTGTCAAATTCGTCCGTTAAATCCGAAGTCCGTTAAACTGAGGTCCGTTAAATCGAGGGTTTACTGTATAACAATAAATATTTCTTATCCCAGGGTTCGTAAGATTCTTTTAACCATTAGTAAGGCCAGGTAAAATGCAAAATTAATGTTACTCAAGTATTACAGAAAGTTATTAACTCTAACTATATTGACATTAAAAAATAAGTTGATTTTACCGGATTGGCGAATCTCAAACTGGCATTGGACGTCTGTAAACAGTTGAAGATCATCTGCTTAGATTACGTTCATCCAGGAAAAAGTGTTCTGGTCCTTAATAAAATTGATGGTGTAGTATACAGGGAAGCTCCCAGGAACTCTTCTGACTGCCGTTCTTCTCTTACAATCTTGATAGTTGTCAGTCACGGTGGAATGGAAATCGTATTATAGCTTCTTCTTGAAGGTGAAGGTTAATTCTGCAAAAACGAGGTCTTCGTATATCTTCTCAATAATTCCGTTAGTTTCGGCCTTTACTTCCCTCAATTAGTCTTCTGATTACATGGGAAATCGGTTTAATACCGAATCCAGCGGAATTATCCTGGTGAATGAAGTGAGGAATTCTCGACTCTTTTAGAGGTATTCGGTTATAATTGGGAAGTCTAATTGGTTTTATTATTCATCAGTAGTATTATAGAATTAGGTTTCAAATAGGATTTATTAATTTAGATTCATATTTCTTCAAGTTTTATCATTCTTTTTTAAATGTCTCTCCTCATCTCAACTTAATAGCATATAACAATCGAAACGAATGATTCGAAAATCAACAACATCGTACCTTTTAGTTGCCCTAACAGCCATTATTTTCTGTAATTGGATGAAATTTGATATCCTAGAGCCAGAATTATAAAATATTATTACGCTTTTTTATTAAAATACTCCATGCTTGGAATTATACCAATTTACCTAAAACTCACCTAACCTACCTCATTATACCGTATATATTTTACTAAAGTTTCATTGGACTGGACCCATTAAAAAGGTATTAATTTCCCTTTACAAATATTAAATTTAGGCCTATAGGTTTCCTTACAAATGTTATAATATTGTTTGGTTTTTAACTTAATTTTCTTTACCTGACCTACTGTACAAATAGTTACTGGTTCATGGTTATTTACATTAATTTTAATTTCCTGGTTTTACTTTATTACATTAATTAATTCGTCCTGGAACTTCTCATTAATTTACAACATAATTATCAGAACTACTTGTCAACTTTTAGACACTTATTGCCATCCTGGCCAAATTTACAAACATTAACTCAACATAACTTCATTATTCAATTTTAGTCAACACATATAACATAGTATAATGCCTAACACAGGTAATTATACTTAATTGTCTAAAGACAATTTTTAACATAGATAAAAGGATTACCACTGATTAAGTATTCCTATATAACAACAGTCCACTCTTACTATACTCAAAACATAAAATAAATATTCTGTGAACGCTATCATGCTACAGTATAAAAACAAGTACAATTTATTACATTAATTATTAATTGGTATAGTATTTTATACTCAACGTTATTTATTACATCTCTTCACTTGAGGTACATCTCAGATGTACTAATTACTGAGTAACATTAATATCGGGGTATGGTCCTTGACCATAGTTAATTCATTTTTTTATGTAACGTTGGGGACCTCAATTCTGTTACGTTACATAACACCCCCCCTTCGAAAGTTTATTTTGTCTCAATGAAGTTTAGTAAAAAAATAAACTCATAAGTCTTCTATGATAAGGTTATCTTCTCTTTCTATCCTTCAAACTTTTAATTGCACCGGAAAACTGTGTTGATACTCCTTGTGTATCTGGTCATTAATTCACTACTGGTACCTCCCTCAGTTGTAGACCTGTCCTTTTCTCTGGAACTCATAACTTCTTCTAGCTTTTTACGCTATTATTACTTATTATTATTTTTATATTTATTACCTCTCTTGGTGCATAATCCCTAAAATACTTTATTTCCCTAACATTTTTCCCTCATATCATAGCTGGTACGGAATCAGAGGGGCACTATTGGCTTCCATTACTCTGCCGTTTTCCTAACTATATCTTCTGAGATCAGAGGAACTTCATCTCTGTCCAGAAACAAAAATAAACGTTGCACTATCACAACACAATACATATAATAAAATTATTACCTATAAGGTAGCTCCTTCGCTACAAACTCATACTCAAGGGATGATTACTATTATTTCTGAGGTATCCTAATCCTTTCTTAAATTATTTATCCCGTTGTTCTGTAGTTCCATTTATCACATTATTCACCAGTATATTAGTTAAAGCTGTTCAATATTCCTTTTAAATTCTTCTTAGTTCCGTGATGTCAATTAATTATTCTTTAGCATACGTATTTTACTAATTTTAATTCACTCCCATTTACTTCTGCAATTAAACACTGAATCTCCTCCTTATCATAAATTGTTTTTATTTATATATTTTTCTATCATTCCATTGTAAATCAGTTCTTTTATAAATATTATTTAATCATTTGTCCTTACATTATCTTGGTGGTTTGTCCTTTTATTTTAAATTATATTGTTTCGAAATAAATATTTAGTAAGTTGTTCTTACAGTTGTTTAGAATTTTGTGGTTTTATTCTTTTTATTTATTCTTCGTCTCCTCTGCCGGTTTGGTTCGTTTGATTTATTTCATTTCCCGTTCACCTGGGTTCCGGCCTTTGACGGTCCTCTTTATAATTAACCTGGCGGTAGTCCTCCTGACTCCGACTCCTGCCGCCATTAGTCCTAGTATCTCTTCTATCGTTATTGTTATCTTGGTTCCAGTCGGTGTCCCTATTAAAACTCCGACGTCCTTGGTAGTATGTCCTCCCGTTATAGTTATTGTACGCCCCCACATAATTAACTCTCCTGTAGTATTGGTTTTGGTTGTTCGGGTTGAGGTTATTGTTATCATAATTCTGGTTGTTTGTGTTCTGATTCTGGTAACTTGGGTTGTACGACCGGTTATATTGGTTGTTTGGATTATTCTGTCTATTCCCGTAATTGTTTCCGTTGTTCCTTTGGCTGTTGTTGTTATTTTGTCGTTGGTATGTCTCATTACCATAATTACCTGGCCTGCCATTATGGTTCGGCCGGTTATGCGTCTCATGACTGTTATGGTTATTGTTTCTGTTGTTGTAGTCTGGGATATCCCTACTCCCGTACCGGTCGTTTCTCTGCCGACTCCTTCTATAATGCACCTCACGCTCGTGCTCTTCCAATAGCGTTGACATGGCCTGTATCGTTTTTATCTGTCCGCCTGATCGTGCTATTGATATCCCGTTATCATAGTGGTATGCTAACCTGGTGACGAGAATTTCCTCCAGGATTTTTGGTTCAAGGTGTCTCGCCAAGCATACTTTTCCCAGGAAGTAGGCGGTGAGTATTGTTCCCCTGCTGGCGTCATACCTTCCATAGCTGATGCTCTCCCTTACTACGTTCTGGGTGGCGTCTGACCAATCATAGGTTTCCTTGAAATGTTCGTCCAAGTAACGATGAATTATTGGCCACCTGTTTTCACCAATTCTCATTAGTTGTTCGCCGACCCGTTCCAAGAATTCCATTGGGTTTCTCTTGTATGACTTAAAGTTGATGGTCTCCCGGTCGTCTATATGTTGTGTATATGGAACAGTGATCGTTCGGTTGTCAACTGACCGTTGTAGGTTCTCGATTCTCTCCTGGTTACATTGTCCTTGCTCCTGTCCTTCGTTCACGACCGTATCTAAGTTTCGATGCTGGTTTCCGCAATCTGCTCGTATTGATTCCACTTGAATCCGGTTTTCTTCTTCTATATGGCCTATCTTGACCTCTAGTTCAGCCCTATTTCGTGTAACAGCTTCATCGGTCACTCTCAGTTTTCTATTTGTTTCAGTTATCTCCTGTTTTCTTTCGCCGTCGTTCTTACTTACCTTCTGGCTGATTGCCTCACTGGCGTCCTCGATTTTCTTATTGAGAGCTTGCCTTAATACTTCATTCTGTTTATCAACAGTTTCCCTTAATTCCTTGTTAGAATGCTCAATTCTCTCATCGATTTGTATAAGATTGTCCTCATTGATTTTCTCAAGATCTTCTTTCATTCGTTTATTGTTTTCCTCAAGTTTTTCGTTCATTAGTTTGTTATCGTCCTGAATCTGTCTCAAACTCTCGTCATTCCTGTCAAACTTTTCATTCATTTGTTTGATTAAATTCTCGCTCAAAATTTCGTTTTGTTTCTTTGAGTTTTCATTAATACTGTCTATTTTATTTTCCAGCTTTTCATTGATTTGTCTAAAATCGGCCTTCAATTGTTCATTATTTTCATTTATGGTTTGCCTTAAAAGTTCACTAGTACTTTCCTTAATACTGTCTATTTTTTCATTAGTTTGTCTATTATCTTCTTTGATTTGTCTTAAACTCTCATTAGTTTCCTCCTTGGTTTGCTTTGAGTTTTCCTCCTGTTTCCTAAAACTTTCATTATTCCTTTCCCTCATGCTATCAATTTTCTCCATCATTAGCCTCATCATTTCTTGCCAAGCTGGTTCGCTTCTGGCTTCCATTTTATCTGGTTGGTCCCCTTGGGCATCCTCCTTACTGCTTGCTTGTTGTTCCATTTCGGTGTCTGTAACTACCTCTGCTTCTTCTTCCCGTCTGTCTTCTTCTGTTTCTTGCTCCTTCTCCATCCTTTTAGTAACACCTCTCGTATGCATTCCTGTGCCTCTAATGGTTGTCTGCTCAAGTTAAGTAATAATTAATACGATTTTTTACTTAACTAAAGCCCACTCGTTGAGCGCCAATTTGTAATAAAACACTTATATGTTAAGAGAAGATGATGATGCCCCACGTTGTGAGCGTCAATTTGTAATAAAACGTTTATGGTGTTTTTATTTACTTATATGAGACTCCCGTGTATCAACGTCAAGCCCCCACTGTTGGGTTCGTCAATTTGAAATAATATGTGAGTGTGTGTACTGTGGTTTAATCAAGCTGTTATTTCTAAATATTATTTATGTTATTAATTATGTAGTCTTACAGGTGACCTCCTGTAATTCAAATTTAATAGGCAAATATATTTGTGATTATACAAAATTTTGTTTACTCAATTACACTCAATTGTTATATATGAACGAGGACAGTTCAGTTGTCATGAATCGAGAAAAAGAGGAAAATCTAAAGAAAAAATGTATTGTAAATCCTAATAACTATTAACTAACAAAAAAGACAGTTGGTTGACTTCCGAGGGTTATCAATCAGAGAGTATAATTCAACCTACCAAAAAAATTAAATAAAAATCCCATAGAATAAATTTATTAATTAACTACAGTCAAATGAGTAATAATGAAATTTAATAATAAATAAATGAAGACAACCCAAGACCTGAAGAAATCAAAGTAATTAAGTATTTTACAAGACGAAAAAAGGAATTAAAATTACACCCTGAACCTCACTTTTTACGACTAAGCGAAGAACTAATACTACACAAAATTCATTGGGACCCGTAACCACCAGAAACGCAACCATTAGCGAAGATTAAGAACTGGAACTTCCACTACATCCTGGGACACCAACACCAAACTTTTATTGAGAAGCTGGAGACTGACATATTTCAGACATTCGTCCATCATTCGGCTACCAGCACTAGTCTATCGGAGCGCGGCCATTACGAGTAACTTTGTCAACATACGGTAAAACTCCATTTATGTTCAAATATTAATTAATAAGATTTTATGATTAAATTGTAATACCTTGTAATCTTATTTTGCATTTTCTGACCTTCCTAATAGTCACAAGAACTCTTCGTACCCTGAGATTAAGAAAAAATAACAATATAATTAAAATTAAAACATCTGAACCCGAATACGGTAGCTAATCGATTCATTCCAGAGTGATCGATGTGTTGTATCTGTGCCAAGAGAAAACATCTGTTTTGAAAAAATATAAAAATAAAGAATCTTTCCTGAAATTGATGAGTTATTATTATTTGTTGATGATTTAGTGTGTTTTGAAGAATTTATAGCATATAGAGGGAGAAACGAGAGGAATCCAAGGCTTAGAACAACTTAACCTATAATAACTGGCTGACTATCAACCACAGCGCTAGCTTGCGTATAGCTGTTGAATTACGAGAGAAGAGAAAAACTATTTACGGATCTTACTCTCCTCTCTTAATGTTGTGTACAGACTAGGCCTGAATAGTAACTAGATAATCATCCAATATACTCACTAATATTGTACTCTACTCTTTCCGAACAGATTTAATTATTACATAATATATTAGAGATAAGAACATATTATATTTCTCATTAATTTTTATTATAAATTAACGCTTACAGCAGGTGACTTGCCATCAACAGAACAATATTACATTAACTTACTAATAACTTATATGTTAACAAACAGAACAAAGTGGATAAGGATAAATAAGAAAATTATATACCAGTAAATTATCTATTGGTAACAATTTGGCGAACCCAACAGTGGGGCTTAAGGAAAACATACGAGAATAATACTATTTGTAACAAATTGGCGCTCAACTTGTAGGGCTTGAGTTAAGTAAAAAATCGACTACATCGCTAATACTTAACTTGAGCAGGCGACTATTAGAGGCACAGGAATGCATACAAGAGGTGTTTCTAAAAGGATGGCGAAGGACCAAGAAACGGAAGAAGATAGACGGGAAGAAGAAGCAGAGATAGTTACAGACACCGAAATGGAACAGGCGGGCGATAAAGAGGAAGCTAGAGGAGGACTAAATTGGGAAAAATTAATGGAATTAATGAGTAGCATGAAGGAACAAAATAAACAAACTAATGAGAAAATAGACAGAATGGAAGAAAATAACAAACAAATGTTAGGAAAGCTCGAAAATAAAATAGACAGTATAAACGAAAATTCAGAAAAACAAAACAAAATTTTGAGTGAGAACTTAATCAAACTAATGAACGAGAAGTTTGACAAGAATAAAGAGGAAACTAATGAGACAAACCGACAAATAAATGAAAGATTAAACCAAATTAACGAAAAGCTTGATAGGAACGACGAGAGCTTAAGGCAGATTCAGGAAAATAACAAACAAATAGACGAAAAAATTGAAAACAGTAATAAGGATTTGCGGCAAATTATAAATGAACAAAACCAAGCGTTGAGAGAAATCATAAATGAAAGGATTGCAAATGTCAATGAAACACTTAGCAAAAGGGTGGATGATTACAAAGAGGAAGTAAGACAGCAAATAGCTGAAACCAAGGTAGGTCTAGAAAAGACGGATGAAACCATCATACAACTCAGAGTGGAAGTAGAAGCCAGAATAAACCAAATAGAAAACAATAATGAGACTAGAGTAAAAGAGGTACGACTAGAAACCCAAGAAAAATTAAACGAAGTACAAATTAACACAGCCGGAAGAGTAGAACTGGTGAACAATGAAATGCAAAGAAAATGAGACAAACGCGTAAAAGGAAATTAATAAATATACGGGAAGGATTGGAGATGATTAAGGGGGGATTAGTTAAGATGCATAATATACCAATTACGGAACTAAGAGAAGTAAGGCAATTTAGAAACTCTAAAGGAACCACAATTGAATTCCCGGAGAGATTAGAAGAGCCGAAAAAGCCAAAACTAACCGAGGAGCACAGAGCACTTATGGAGGTTATGTATGAACCATTCAAACGATTAAGAAAGAATATGGATGAACCAGTGAAGAAGATAATGGAAATATTCCTGGAAGATAACGAAAAACGCAGGGAAAGATTTTGCCGGAAAATACACAAAATCCATAAAAGAATGAATGAGAACCACCAACCATTGATAAAAGAAATAAACCGGGATGGGAAACTGTCGTTGGAACAACTAAACCAGAAAATAAAAGAAGAATTAACGAGAACAGAATCAGATAGAAACACGACCGTAGACCTTAACATAAATGAAAATTTTGTAGCAACAAAATGGCGGAACCACATGATAGTGAGATATGTCACAAGGACAGAAATAATTCTGCACACCAGAGAAATCTGAACAATCAGTACAGAGGAAATAATGGACCATGGTTAAACAGATTCCAAACAAAATATAGAGAAAAGGGACGGATGTTATGGGTACAGAATCAAGCAAATCAAAGGAAAATAATGAGAAACTAATTAAAATATATTAAACTAACTATTAAATGAAATAAACTAATTACAGGATACTTCAGAGAAACTATTTTGAATCAATTAAGAAGAACCACAAAATTCTAAAAATAAGTACGAACATCTTACTATATATATTTCAGAAGAAATTATTTTGAACCAATAATCAATTAAGAAGAAAAAGACAATTAATAACCATAATAATTATTTGAATAACCAGATTAATCAGTATAATAACAATGATAAAAACAATTAATACTAGTTACTATTTAAGAAGGGTTAGAATGAGTTAGATGAAGATAGAATCTAAAATATCATTGATTGACAGCACCAAGATGGAAATAATACAACATGTAGGTTGAGTAAGGTTAACCAGTTACCTGTGAAAGATAGAACATTAATTGAAGTTATAAAACACTAGAAATTAAATAGTCATAGAATAAAAATGTGAAGAGACCTCAAAGAAATCATGTAACAATCCCTTGAATATAAGTTTGTAGCGAAGGAGCTACCTTATAGGTAATAATTATATGTATTGTGTTGTGATAGTGCAACTTTTATTTTTTCCTGGACAGAGATGAAGTTCCTCTGATCTCAGATGATATATTTAGGGAAAACGGCGGAGTAATGGAAGCCAAGAGTGCCCCTCTGAATCCGAACCCATGTGTAGTATTTAATGTTAGGGAATTATGGTATTTTAGGGATGATACAAACAACGAGGTAAAGAAATAAAAATAAATATGACAATATGACACGTGTGAAAAGTGAGAAGAAATTAAAGTGTTCCAACATGAAAACAGGGATATAATTAAAGGTAACCAAATAAATGCCAGAATAACCTAAAGTGTATGAAGAATCGACACCAATTTTTATGTGCTAATTACTATATGATATTTGAACAAAGTGAAATCAATCTAAACAAACACATTGAAATCTATGAGAAGAAAGCAGAAATACAATGAAGAACTGAAACCATTATAAGTTATTAAATTTTATCAAACAAATGAATTTGTCTTCCAAAGCCTGATGATTATAAGTTTATTTTAACCAAACTATATTCAGATAAAATAAACTTCTTTTGGAGGGGGAGTATATGTAACGTAACGAAACTAAGGTCCCCTACGTTACATAAAAATTTATAATTATAAAAATAAAAAAACTCTAATTGTCCATTGTAATAAAGGTCAGAAAAGTAAACCCTTATTAAATAAATAAATAAATAACACCAAATAAGAGTACAAGGTAATAGAGAAAAAAAATTAAAATGTTTATAAATACAAACTATGAAGTGGTCAGTGAAAAGTGTAAGCGATAAACATAGTGTCAAATAATGTGAAAAATAATATAGACAGTTTAGACTAATCAATTAATTAACTGAGAGTAGACTAATTAATTGGTGTTTAATTTATTTTATATTAATGTGCATGTTATTATGTTTTATCATGTTGTTTTGTTATCATGGTATTTATGTTGTCTTTTGTATGTAGCAGGTGTGAAGCAATTGCTTTAAGAAAGTATCAATTAATTGATGTTAATTTCATTTATGTTAACGAATATGACACCATAGAATTGGTGTTAAACTTTATAAGAGTAAATATTTTGGTACTCACATTAAATAAATAATAGAGGTATTGCTAGATTATAATTGTAAACTTGGCCAGGAAGGCATAATTGTTGATAAGATGCCAAAGGGTTCATTGTAATTATGTTATAAACAGATGAAGGGTTCTATACTAAAATAAGTAATAATGAATTAAAATCAGAATGAAATAAAAATGGAATGATTGGCCATAAGCCAGTGACACATTGTACAGGAAGTCAGGTCAGAAAAGTTAAATAACTAAAAAATGTAAAAACACTAAATGTAATATAATAAATTAAAAGAAAGCAGTAGTAGTAATTAATAAAAAGATAAGTGACTTAAAATACAATAAAATCATAACATATGTAATAGAACAAATAGGTCCAAAATTAGTATTTTGTAATACGAAGATAGTACTTGTTAGACTAAAAAGATTAAGGGGAAAAGATAGCAAAATGTATATAATTTAATAACAAAGATTATGTGAAAGTTTTATATGATGTAATGTAATTTTAGTAAGGGAGTATTTTATTAAGTAAGTGCAAGAACATTTTTCAATTATGGCTCTAGGATAACAAATATTATCCAATAACAGAACGAAGACTGGTTGTCAAGGACGACAAAATGCAAGAAATTTTGTTTATTCAATTACACTCAATTGTTATATATGAACGAGGACAGTTCAGTTGTCATGAATCGAGAAAAAGAGGAAAATCTAAAGAAAAAATGTATTGTAAATCCTAATAACTATTAACTAACAAAAAAGACAGTTGGTTGACTTCCGAGGGTTATCAATCAGAGAGTATAATTCAACCTACCAAAAAAATTAAATAAAAATCCCATAGAATAAATTTACTAATTAACTACAGTCAATGAGTAATAATGAAATTTAATAATAAATAAATGAAGACAACCCAAGACCTGAAGAAATCAAAGTAATTAAGTATTTTACAAGACGAAAAAAGGAATTAAAATTACACCCTGAACCTCACTTTTTACGACTAAGCGAAGAACTAATACTACACAAAATTCATTGGGACCTGTAACCACCAGAAACGCAACCATTAGCGAAGATTAAGAACTGGAACTTCCACTACATCCTGGGACACCAACACCAAACTTTTATTGAGAAGCTGGAGACTGACATATTTCAGACATTCGTCCATCATTCGGCTACCAGCACTAGTCTATCGGAGCGCGGCCATTACGAGTAACTTTGTCAACATACGGTAAAACTCAATTTATGTTCAAATATTAATTAATAAGATTTTATGATTAAATTGTAATACCTTGTAATCTTATTTTGCATTTTCTGACCTTCCTAATAGTCACAAGAACTCTTCGTACCCTGAGATTAAGAAAAAATAACAATATAATTAAAATTAAAACATCTGAACCCGAGTACGGTAGCTAATCGATTCATTCCAGAGTGATCGATGTGTTGTATCTGTGCCAAGAGAAAACATCTGTTTTGAAAAAATATAAAAATAAAGAATCTTTCCTGAAATTGATGAGTTATTATTATTTGTTGATGATTTAGTGTGTTTTGAAGAATTTATAGCATATAAAGGGAGAAACGAGAGGAATCCAAGGCTTAGAACAACTTAACCTATAATAACTGGCTGACTATCAACCACAGCGCTAGCTTGCGTATAGCTGTTGAATTACGAGAGAAGAGAAAAACTATTTACGGATCTTACTCTCCTCTCTTAATGTTGTGTACAGACTAGGCCTGAATAGTAACTAGATAATCATCCAATATACTCACTAATATTGTACTCTACTCTTTCCGAACAGATTTAATTATTACATAATATATTAGAGATAAGAACATATTATATTTCTCATTAATTTTTATTACAAATTAACGCTTACAGCAGGTGACTTGCCATCAACAGAACAATATTACATTAACTTACTAATAACTTATATGTTAACAAACAGAACAAAGTGGATAAGGATAAATAGAAAATACTATATCAATAATATACGATTGGTAACAATATAAAATTCGTAAGATACTGTAAACCCTAGTGGTCAGATAATCCGAATTTTTATTTGTAACGCTGAAGCAAGGACAGGAAATTCCTCCTTAACGCTTCAGTCCTTGTGGAAGCAACTGGGCACAACAGTCCAGCCATGGGGGGACATAGAGAGATGGATGGCCAGTGGCAACGTTACATGCTGCGAGGGTGTGACTCCGCCTTTGGGGACCTAGCCCTCATTGCCCGAGTAATAGTGTCATATCAAAATGGGTGAATACCTTGAGGTCACTGACAATTGTGTAACGCGGGGTATCAGGGGTTAAGGGAAATTAGTTTAAGTTGGGGGGATTAGTATAAGTTGATGTAGAGTGGTGGAGGTATATAATAAAAAAAGAAGGGTATACCGAATGTTGGTATGAAAATTTTATAATGTATCATGTTAGATTAAGTATTCATCCAGGTGTATGATAGAAAAAAAAAACCAGCACTTCTTAACGCAAACCAGCACAGCTAAGGGGAACCAGATCAGTCAGGGATATGGTAGTATACAAGGCCACTATTTGAGATTTTGATTTCATGTTTCAGTGTATGGTGATGCTGTGGCGGCGGTCCTGTGGTGGCCTGCGCACCAGAGCAGGAGCGTCAAGTGCCTGTCTGGCCTTGCGGTGTTGGGATTCTCGAGAGACAAGTCCAGTAAGGTCATTCAGGTGCAGTCACAGTCACTGGACCAGGGGTAAGTTAACCACGATTTTGAATAGAACGTAAAGGGGGTTGTGGCGACATATCCATGCTGATCCCTTTAGGAAGCACGAGTGTCAATGAGAGTTTTTATGCTTCGGCATAAAACCTCTCATTGAGGGGGTATTGTAATGAGTCAAAAAAGGGGACATTAATTTCTTTCAAATTAGAAAAGAGAATATTCAAAATAAAATCAATTCCAGTGTGGAAATAAAGTCAGCGGTGGCGACGGTGAGTCAGTGTTATTCAGTACATTCCAGCAGTGACGCGACTTGGTGTCATTGTGAGGGGAACCAATCAAGGGACATATTCACTAATATAACCATATACGGACAGCAATACGTCATAAACAATTAATTTTTCGTCATTATACGATGACGTGAACGATCAAAAAACAAGGAAGCTGCGTCATTGAGGCCGTGGCATTATTCCGAAAAACGTAAGCAACGACAAAAATCTAGTGGGCAGTGCAGGGCGTAAACGACAAAAAGTGAGATGCCGCATTTCCGGCATCTTCCCTGTCTACGAGACATCTTCAGCCCGGACGGGCGTCATACTATCAAGTTCGCAAAAAAGACTCAAATTTAATATTCCATACAGTATATAATGTAATGAAATAGAAGCTACTCAAGTCTAAACCAATGTAGACAGTGCGTGACCGATTAAATAAACATCACAACCCGGTTTTGGGACAGTTTTGTCGAACACCAGAGGAAACTATACAACAACATGGATGTGCCACGTGCTACGAAGAAAAACTGCTACGTATCTTGAGGACATCGGCCAGGTACCTGGTGAAATGTATCACCTACAAATTTGTTGTTTTTGATAAAAAGTTAGAGCTCTAATACAAGATTGGGGGAAAAGAAATTATTTTGGCTTTGGGCATTGGTTATTATATAATGACATATTATGATAGGAACTCAAAAATGTAATAGTATGAAAGTGTGTGTGATTGTGTGAGCGAAGAATATATAAGTAAGAAGTGCTGAGTTTGCAAAATATATACATAATTAAACTGATGATTCAGTACAATCTATTTTGATGTAATAATTACTTGTAACTTGTTTTACGCCTCAAGGCAGAGTAGACGTTTTCATGTCATATTTCATGTTTTCAGAAAAAATAAAATAATGTTATACTTTACTTGATAAATACACATTTTGTTATTTGCATTTGCCTATTGTTCTCTGCCAAGTACACTAAACGACATCCTTGGTTAACCTTAACACGTAAAATCAATAGTTACATGAGATCTAAATACTGGAAATACTTCACCTCCAGATTTTCTGAACACACAAAAGCACTAACCAATAATAACATACAATCCAATTTCGCCACACACATCCAGACAGAAAACCACAGTTACACAAACATAAATAACAACCTTGAAATTTTACACTACCTCCCCAAGTCGCAAACTTAACACCACAGAACAATTCGAAATATACAAACACAACAAAACACAACCAAACAACATACTCAATGACCATTTACAATTTAAATCAAACACACTATTCGACACAGTAATAAACAGTAATACTTACGACACAGTAATACAACAATTCAAAATCCTGCGCCAATTCCCCCTCCACCCCCACACACAACCTGTTAACCAAAAAACCGTTACAAATTACCGACAACTTGGCACATTCAGTATACAAACCTCACTGAAGAAGGAGAACAACACTCCGAAACGTCGTATGAGAGAATACAGCAAAGTAAGTTCACAAGAGAAAGTACCATCAATATTAATCATTAGAAACCATTAACTATTTCCTACTCATCATATCATATGCCTCTTGAAAGTTGATGAAGAGCACATGAAGGTTGAGGTCATATTTATAACATTTATCGAGGGACTGTTTGATCACAAATATCTGATCTGGGGTATCCTCCTTTATACTCTTATCTTTACATATATTTTCAAAATGCTCTGCCTATCACTCTACTCTTCTCATTTCATCACCTATCAGGTTGCCCTCCTTATCTCTGAGCAACTTAGCTTGTGGTTGATATCCTTTACTTTCTATTTTCACAGCCTGATAGAATTTCCTCTCTTCTTCCTTCTCTCTCATCTCCTCCACCTGCTTCCTCACCCATTTTCTTTTGTACTCATGACAAAGCTTTGATGCCTTCCTCCTGCTCTTTCGATATTGTTCTCGAGCACTTCTTGTTTCCTTCTGTAGCATCTTAAGCTGCTGACTGTTTTTCTTCTGTACTGCCTCAAGGCATTCATCATCAAACCATTCTTCATTCTTCTTTGTTTTTTTTATAACAACCTCTTCTGTTACTTTAGTCACAGCACCTTAATATATTTCCATTCTTCTTCAATGCTTATTGACTCAAGTACTGCACTCGGTAACCATAGATATTGGAACTGCCATGTTATAAGTCAGATCTGTCACAGGCTATATCAGTTCATGGTTACTTTAAAATGTATGATTACAATATGAACATATACTATAATCACTGGTTCCTCCTCATTATACTTAAATGAAACTATGGATTAAATTTTCAAACTTTAAGCTAATTTCCCTTTTGCAATTTAGGAATCTACAAATTGGATTGTTCTCCCCATATGAATAAGACCTAAAGTAGGCTACCTGGTTCACTGGCAAACAAAACGTATGGAGTATTGTCTATATTGTAGTAAACAAAGTAGGTGTGTGTCGTTTGTATTCAAATATTTTTTGTTTGAATTTTGTGTATTTTATCGAACGGGAATTGTGTCGTTCGGAAGCGTCTGGTAGCCTGCGTGCCTTACCTGTCCCTTCTCGCACTTTTAGTAATTCCGGGTAGGCGTCAAATTGTTTTTCTTGAAATCAATTAAAAGTTCTTATTGGTATAGTATGGTGATTTGTTATCGAAAATTCGAATAGTTTGCCGTCTGGCTTGTAACTGATTCTTGTGTGAGTGGGGGAACACGTGTTGCCAACTTGAATTAATGTTGGTTATGTCGACCCACTGCTAGTAAACAAAACATACATAATATTTTCTACAAATAAATACTGGACAGTTTGTTATCAGTACGCACTTTTTTATTAGGCTTTTGCTTGTTAATTATCGTTAACGCTTCATAAAAATAATAACTGTTATAATAAAATTTTAGCCTCGGCAAAATAATCTCTCGCTCTGCGGAGCGCTAGGTTGGCAGTGCAAGTTTACAATTGACAATGGTTATTATTTCACAAAATAAATCTGCCAATTGGGTTCTTTTAAGTACGAAACAGAGGTTTACATAACAAGATAACAAAATTAGAACATATCATTAAAAGTTTGTGATCATTAAAATTATACAAGGTTTGCTATAAATTAAATATTGTGGTGTTGAAGTGTGACAGTGTCGTTGTGTAACATAGGTTATCATGTGTTCATTCAATGTTTACAAAGTTATTTCTTTATTTTATCAATCCTTGAAAAATATATTCAGTGATAGTGAGAGTTTTATTTTATAGTTAGAATTTTTGAAAGAGAATTTGTTTTATAATAATCAAATAACTTCAGCAATACTCTACGTTAGTAGATATGATGGGTATTGTCAGTCATCCATGTAAAGTAATGGGCCGGTGTGGATTCTTCCTACTTCTGATCTTGGGCTCAAAAATTGGTTGTCATCTTCTTCAAGTTGAATTACTGGTATTTTACGGTCATCTGGATTAATTCCTAGCTGGTACTTGGTGTAAATTAGTTGTAATGGCCTCTCATCTGTTGTACTGCTACTCCTTCTCAAAATTGCGGGCACTTATACAGTTTTTCTGTTGAAAATTTGGGCCCTTCACGGCATGGCGTCTCTCCAGTTTAGCGTCACTACATAAAGTATTGTTCCTAACTGAAATTAGTCAATATTCGGTTGTTGTCATGTTTACTCAAGGGTTTTGATTGGCTGAAATTGGCTAAAGAGTATTGTTAGGGTATTTGAATTTTTATTTAAACTGGTTACAGATCTTCTAAATGTAATTAATCTTCAGTACTCCCTTTTTAGTAGTAAATATTATCACCCCTGTTCATATTTTGGCTCAAGGATTAACTTGACATCCAATATTATAGTGTTCACTTAGGTATCAACATTTTGACAGTTTTGTTAATTTTATTTAATTATACTGTTTTCTTAATTTACATTATTATCATAATATTTCTGCCTTAACATGATTGTCTATTTGTGTTTCATAGTTTATGTGGTTTAGTCTTCCTAATGTCAGTGTTTAATTCTATAAAATTGAAGTTTTTTGTTGTTGACAGTTGGGAATTTGCATAGGCTTAAACAGCAATTGATTATTTTTCTGTAATTACTGATGTTACATTTTATTCTCCTTGTAATGGGTCCTGATTGTTTGAATACAAGATTCTGTTCATTTGTTCAATGTTTAAGTCGGTTCTTGTAGTTGTGTGTGATTTTATTGTTTCCCTATATTAATTTGTCTACTGCCATAACTCATTTTCAGTGTCATTGTATTTGAATGTATGGTTTGTTTCTTGTTTACTGGTTACTGTTGGTTTTAAAATCTTATTTCTTATAACATATAACATAACATCTAATGGTTTTAATAATTCCCATAGCTATAATTCTTATTCATTTAACACATACTTATTTGAAACATATTGTCCACTCATACTCTTCAGTGAGTAATAATTATTTTATAGTGTCATCATCGGAAAACAAACATATAAACATTGATTATCTTTTAGATTGTAATAGAAAATCCTTACCACTAAACTTATTTGACCTTGTGTCATTAATTATATAACCTTATCCTATTTTACTATCTTTTACTAAATCATATACTGATTATTGACTGTTTTTATAATTCAATTTTATAGAAACTCTCTATATGGTGATTTAACACTAATAGTCTATGTTTCTTAACTTTCCTAAAACTATGAATTGTCCCTTAGGCCTACAATATTAATTAACACACATAACTTATCACTTATAAACTTGAACACTGCTTTATCAGTGTTTTTATCACTTTTTAATGGGGTTTTATTCTCACTTTGGGGTATTCACTAACACCTTACACTCAATCTTCTTTTAGTGTTACTGGTGGGTTAATATTACTGTATTGCTTACTAACAAATTCTCTTTCTTACATCTATTTAGAAAATGTTCACCATCATTACAATTTACTACTCTCATTTTATCGTGTTTTATTGTACCACTGATATGTTAGTATTATGCTAATGTGATTTGTCATAGTTTACTCTATCTTGTTTGTGTTATTGTGCCCTTCTATATATTAAGTACTCAATGATTAGTATCTCTAACTTGTCTGTCCTTACAATTATTAATATTATATACAATTTTCATTAGTGAGTCTATTTCTTTGGTTTAATACAAGTTTTGTATCCCTTCTTAGTTCACTTTCTTTTATCATACATTATACGTCACTTCCTTGGTGTTGTGGCTGATTGTATCATTACACTTCCATGTTAATTGTCCATTAGTCACTATTCTTCTTATTTACACTTATGTTGGTGCGGTGGCTATTTCTTGTCTATTTGCAGTTGTCTTCATTCATGTTATTCTTGGTCCTTTGGGGCTAGTTCTACTCTCTCACTTACCATCTATTGGGCTATTCAGGTTAAATCGTCTTATTTCTGTATTTACCATTTTGGTTTGGTTGTTTGTTATTACTTTATTAATATAAGTTACTGTTCTGCCTACCTTGATATGTGTGATCATTTTATTATTCTGATTCACCCATTCTTTTATTCTAATTCATCCCTTTTCATTCTAGTGTTAATGACTAAATAATTTATTTGGTCATGCCTTCTTCATTATGGTTAGGTGAAGATATGTACCATTACAATATACACATACAGATTCTGCCTTGTTACTAATACTATGTGGACACTTACCACAAGGATTGTGTACTTCACAATAGCCGATATACCTATAACATGTGTTTTGGAATGATAATTTTGTGGAACGGCTGTAACAGTGACTGAAAAGTTGAAATACGTTATTCGCGGCCTCACTGTTCCAAGTTGAGGGACGCCCATACGCAACTAAAGAATACACAAGTAACAAATACTAAGTATCACTGGTACACAAGGAACAAGTAAACGAGTATTACAAATTCGTGGCGTATGCCAAGTATCACCGGTACACAAGTACTAGGTTCACAAGGAACAACTAGTATTTAGGAGTATCAGGAGTATTTCGAGTATGAACTAGTACGAAGCCACTTTTTGGTCCTCAATACTTCATTGTGCGTAAAGAGACGAAGCTGTTTTTAATAAATGAACAAAATTTATACTGATGTTACATTTATTCTCGTGTGTTATGCAGATATATAATACAGATTATAATAAATTATATATTAGTCTAGTCACCAACTTGGTAAATTTTGAAAAACAAATTATATTGTGTTATAACCTACAGAGTGGCTGATAATAGTTGATAGGCCAGTAAGAGCAGATATCTAATGAAATTTTACTGCACTGTTTAGGTTATATTTTATAAGAGTAATCGGTTTAAATCATGTTTATTCTCCTTCACTCTTGTAGCTTACTATTATGTTTTTGATGTTTTTTTTTCACATTATTTGTTGTGCTATACATTATACTTTTGTTAATGTGATTTTAACTTCACTGTACATCTCACATACCGGTAAATGATGAGATTGTTGTAACAGACATTTATGCACTTTATCTAGCCCTGTTCATTAAATCTTTACTTATCTGATAAGGCTACCCTAAAAACAAGGTGTTTTCGTAAATTTGTTTCTTTTATCTAAACTGCTGATTTTGAATTTTTGTCTCTATCACTTTACTTATCATTTGACTAATAGTAGTTTCCACTTAGTAAAGAAATAAAAATAAACTCCATAACAGATAACACATTTAGGTGTAAATGGTCAAACTGCAGCCTAAGATAAATGCACGATCTGATGAAGATAAGAATTTACTAAACTTATTAGAAGGCCATCAATAAAACATGGTAATAAGAAGAGAAAGCTACAAGTTTATCTGAATTTCTTGGAGACTGTAAAACATTCATGATTGATTTATGATATGGCTGGAAGTTTCCATTATTTGCCCAACTTGTGCTTTTGCCAGGACCTATCAGTTGCACAATTGCTCTACTAGCAGTAGTTCCCAACTCCCAACCTTTCCGGACCCGCGTACCACTTCGGTCTTCTGCGTTCTTTTCAAGTACCACCTGATAAGAAAATAAAATAAGACCAGATATCTAATGAAATTTTTATCGCAAACTGTTTAGGTTGTGTTTTTATAAGGGTAATTGGTTTAAATCATGTTTATTCTCATTCACTATTGTAGCTTGCTGTTATGTTTTTATTATTTGTTACTGATGTTTTTCACATTATTTGTTGTGCTATTACGTGCACTCTAAATTGCATTGCCTGAGTTTTGCAACTGATTTGTCTAACCAATATTAGTTTCTTGGATTTTGTTGACCATGACATGTCCGTTGATTAACTAAATTTAAGTATATCACTACCGACTCGGAACACACAGTTTTTTATTGGTAAAAATGAAATTCGTCAGGGGCTCTGACGAAGCTTATAATAAGCGAAAACTGGTTCAGGCTATAAAGTAAAACTTTTACATTTTTACCAATACAAAACTTTGTGTTCTGAGTTGATAGTGATATACTTATATTTACTCAATGTTAGTTTGTTTACTCTTAGTGAAACCCAAATTAGTATTCCTAAAGGGAGATAGACCTATAAATTCTTTCTTATTTTTATTAACCTTATCTTGTTAACCTTGTTTCTTATTTTCTTTTAAACAGTAATTGTTTAATAAAGTCACAGTGTAAAGTAACACTGTTAATACTTGTAGTTTCAATTTATGTCTTATAACAAATTAGGCCTATGTAATATAGGTTATGTAATATCTTCAAATAAATACACTGCAAGTAGGTTTATTAACATATTAATAGGTTTATCTAGGTGAAAATAAACCTACTTGCAGTATATTTAATTGAAGATAAATAGGAGACCTGCAGGAAACTCAACGAGTTACTTACAAAGAAATAATATAGGTTATGTATAATAAGTATATAATAACAAGTATTTTGACCTGTTATTTTTTTTTGGAATGGTATTTTCGTAACCGTTATTTTTGTGAGAGATATTATTTAATATTGGAATTATATTGCCAAATACAGTTAGACAACACGTTGTTTAGAAAAGACTTTATTCACTGAACTAAACTTCATAGAATACATACATCTGTTATAACAACAATAATACGCGCATGCGTATTGTACATACATTGTTTAACCATATTTAAATTGTACATATGATATATTTGACATTCCCCTTCAATTTAAATACCCATATAATTTAAATACCCTTAATTTACATTTGAAACAGTTTTGGTATGAGTACAGTTGATAAATACACTTAAATAAAAAAAATAAATGCAAAATTGAAAATGTTTGGTATCTGAAAACTATTTTATGTTGAATTTTTCAAAAAACTTTGCAAACTTTATATTATTTAAGGATTTTGTGAAAATATCAGCTACATTATCTTGGGTTTTTATGTACTCTAATTCAATAAGTTTTTTGTGTATAAGATCCTTAATATAGTGATATTTAATGTCTATATGTCTAGTACGTCTGCTACTCTCATAGCTTTCACACATGTTAAGTGGACTTTGGTTGTCTACATAAATTAAAGGAATTAAGACACTGCACTTCAAGTCCACAAGTATGCGCTGAAAGTATACCACATCCATCGCTGCCATTGCACATGCTATGTATTCCGCTTCAGCTGTTGACTGGGATACGCATGTTTGTTTCTTTGTAAACCAGGATACAGGGTTGTTTGATATATTATACATCCACTTGTACTCTTTCTGCTGGTGATTTTATATAAACTTCAGTGTCTAGCTTGCCATTTAGGAATGCTGTAGGGATATCAAGTTGTTTAATTTCCCATCCATTTTGCAGTGCTACAGACAGTAAGATTCTGATGGTGGAAAGTTGAGCGACTGGTACATAAATGTTTAACCTAAAATGGCTAAGTCTACGGTTCCCTTTCCCCTGCTAAAGGCAGATAATTTTTCCACTTGGAAATATAGAATACGTCTTGTTCTGAATAAAGAGGGTGCACTCGTAGCATTAGATAAAACAGACACACAAATCGCAGCACTCACAGGTGCAGATTTGACCAGTTTCCAAGCTAAAGACGTAAAAGCTCAATGCATCATCGCACAGTCAATATCAGATAAGTATATTGAATACATAGAGAGTGCACAAAGCGCCAAAGAAATGATTTCAAATCTGGAAAATGTCTTCCAGAGAAAAAGCGCATTATCTAAGATGTTTATAATGCGAAAACTATTGAAAATGAAATTCGTCGATGGCGAATTACAAGATCATTTCACTAAATTCGAAAAACTCATAAAAGAACTCGATGGCGTAAGCAAAGTTGCAACCGATGATACAGACAAAACATGTTACCTTCTTCTGACAATGCCGGAAAGCTTTGAGAGCGTCATTACATCGATAGAAACGATAATGAATAAAGACGCGACAGTATATTCGTATTCTGATGTAAAAACAAGGTATTTGGATACTGAACTCAAAAACAAAGAGAACTCCAATGCAGGTGATAAGGTCAATAACGACGGAAACTGCTCTTTCTACTCTCCAGGTGAATATAAGAATAGCTCACAGATGAGGTACGAAAATGTAATATGTCACACATGTAGAGGCAAAGGACATTTCAAAAATGAGTGTCCATCAAACAAGGATGTGCAAACTCAACAGACGCCTCAGACGTCATATCGCGGCCATGGATATCGCGGTAAGAGAGGGAGAGGAAACTCTCGAGGACGTGGAAGAGGCAAGACGACAAGACATATGTCAAATGTTGCACAGAGCGAAGATGATCAAGAAGAAGAATTTGATTTCTTTTCCGCTGAAAATATTGAGAAAAATGGCGCTTTATCCTCAGAATTACTAGGAAATACTCGATCCGTTAAATTCATTTTAGATAGTGGTGCCACAAATCATTGGGTATCAGAAAATCTGGAAAAGCTTATGGAAAATGTTGAAGAAATGGAGAATAAAATGGAAATAAGAATAGCAAATGGTAGCACTATAAAAGGTACAAAAAGAGGTATAATTCGCAGTGGAAGCGTGCTGGGCCCATAACCTGTGAGAGATATTATTTAATATTGGAATTATATTGCCAAATACAGTTAGACAACACGTTGATTAGAAAAGACTTTATTCACTGAACTAAACTTCATAGAATACATACATCCGTTATAACAACAATAATACGCACATGCGTATTGTACATACATTGTTTAACCATATTTAAATTGTACATATGATATATTTGACAATTTTAAAATACTAGTTTAGCCCACCTCTACAACTTGTGTACTTTATAACGGCCGCTAACCTTGGTGAAAGCAGTGTGCGCAGAACACTGTTTTTTGTCAGTTTAACTGAGTGCATAAGTGTTGATGCGTTTTCAAAAACATTTACCGTGTAGGCCTGTATTTCATTTAATTATTTAGTTTGTACCGTTACTAGTGTTTAGTTTGGGACTGTGACATGTGATAAATAATCTAATTACATTTTAATATCATTTAATATTGTCTGTGGTTGTGTTTTCAGACATCACGTTAAGTTAAACTGAATTTTATTTTGCTTAACGTATTGTTACTTTTACAGTACATTTTATTTCGTTACATAATCAGAAAAAAATGCCTCCTATTAAATCGAAGTTAGGTAAAAAAATTGTGCATAGCCAAGCTCGGGAAGTCATTTTTAATGTATGTAAATTTATGGAAAGTGAAAAAAATGGAATTAGTATTCCACTAAAAAAGGTTCAAAAACGAATAGCATCAGCAACAGGAGTTTCTGAAAGAACGATTCGCCGTATTAAAAGTGAGGGTATAACAATAGAAAATGAACAGTCACCACACTTTATAACACCTCGTAAAGAAAGAAAGAGGAGGTCAACAAAATCTAATATTGATGATTTTGATAAATGTGTGATAAGACGAACAATTTACAATTTTACAACACAAAAAACATATCCTACGCTACGAAAACTTCATCAACTTCTGAAGTCTGGTGTGAACTTTCAAGGTAGCTTATCATGTTTAAGAAAAGTTATTATAAACTTAGGGTTTAAGTGGAAGAAGATCAAAAATAACAGAAGGTGTTAAATGAACGTCAAGAGATAAGGGCAAAGAGAATTGAATACCTTAGGAAAATAAAACAATTCAGGACAGAAAACCGGCCAATCGTTTACACAGATGAGACGTATATACACACGTCTCATGCAGTAAAAAAGTCGTGGTACGACGAAAGTGGTGAAGGTGCGAATGTACCGTTAAATAAAGGAGACAGATTCATAATAGTTTATGCGGGTACAGATCAAGGGTTCATCGATGGTGCCTTATTGGTTTTTAAATCGGGAAAGAAAACAGGTGATTGTCATGGGGATATGAATAGTACAAATTTCGAGAAATGGTTAGTTGAAAAGCTAATTCCGGGATTACCAAAAAACTCAGTGTTAGTATTAGATAATGCACTATACCACAATTACCAATCTGAAAAATGTCCCACATCAAATTCTTCAAAAAGTGAGTTAATGCAGTGGTTATCTAATAAAAAAATTCCTTTTACACCTAATATGTTTAAACCAGAGCTACATAAGTTAGTAAAAATGAATAAACCGTTAGAAAAACCCTATAAAATAGATAGTATTTTAGGAAATCACGGCCACACTGTTATTCGTCTGCCTCCGTATCATCCTGATCTAAACCCCATAGAACTTATTTGGGCTCAACTTAAACACTCTGTTGCAAAAAACAACATCACTTTTGATAATAAAAACATAATAGATTTAACTAGGCAAGCATGCCAATCAATAGAAAAACAACAATGGACATCAGTGTGTGAACATGTAATTAAAATTGAAGACGAATATTTGGAAAGAGAAGGAGTAACAGATGAAATGCAAGATAGGCTTGTAATTAACTTAGATGAAGATGATGATGACGACGATGACCTATCAAGCGCTGAATCTTCTTGAGACGATGGCAGCTATATCTCCGGTGTTGAAGCAATTTTGGACAGAGAAACGTTGCCGGACTTGGAGAATGATACTGAATTCCCAGTTCATTCTGACTTCGTATATACTTCTTTATAAGTCGGTAAGTTACTTACATTCATTACTTACATATTAATTTTAAAATTTGTAATAGGCTCGATTTTATGTGATATTTTATATAAAGTATGCACATTTTTATGCGTGGTTACCCACTTTTTTCATTTAGGTCCTATTTTAGCAGCACTTGCATAAAGCATATTTATGGTCATTTTAGATTTAGATTTCTCTATTTCGTCTATTAGTATTCCTCTTGCTTGCTTTACACTAGTAATTATTTATTATTTACATTATGTAACAAATAACATTGTTATGGTATTACAAATACATATTTCACACAATTTCGAGTAATACTGAGTAGAATTATAAATTGAATGAAATCCGGAAATGTCAACAATGTGTAAAACCCGAGTTGTAATAATTAAATAGTTAAGGGCACCCATCCAGCCGGCTGTAGCAACAGTAAGACGGACGTTTTTGAAATGAAGTGTTACAACTTAGCACACTGTCTCCCCACTACCCCCACTTTTCGCGCAGCTATGGAGAGGCCACCGTAAAGTAACGTGATTGTACTTCACAATAAGCTACAGCATGTTACCAAAGTGGGCTTGACCTTGAAAATCAAAATACTTATCTGTGATTAGCAGACTAGTCATAAACCATCTGTGCTGTCTTGTTATAATTATTTAAATGCTACAGTTTTTTAAAAGTCATTTTGCATAGATTCAATGCATAAAGTTTAAAACATTCTGAAAAAAAAGAAACTAGACTATCAGAAAGGCCTCAAGACTTTACAAAACGTCATGCAGTACTATATTTTTAAATCCGTACCACACAAAATAAATGTGACTCAAGCATGGCCAAAAAGTAGGTCTGTGTATAATTGTATGGGCCAATTCCTATAACGAACTTGACATCCGCGGATAAAAATAAAACTTCCTCTTATTCTGACAAGCCAACAAATAATAGTTTTTAAGTGTACACATTTTCCCCTCCTTTACGCATTAAAAAATAATGTTACACGGTAACGCGAAATAACATGTTTTAGTCAAATTGAGGTTAACAGATTATTTACAAGACTACAAGTTGCATACAACACTTACCTTCGCCGTAGGCACTACTGCTATCTTCTTTAAATTATATAGAACCATGATAGAATGAGGTTCTAGATGGTAGCTTACTCAAATATAGACAAAATTACAAAAGACGAAAACAAATCTACATAACCTACGTTGCACAACTACACGTGCAACTAAGTTGGTCTTGAACTAAGTAAAAGACAGTTATCGATATTAACGTAGATGTCAACATTGGCATCGATTGCAGTCAAGATTCGAATAATAAATATTCACACATACTTTGTTTAAAAATTCGTGTTTTTTACTAATAATTAACCAGTATTACAAATAACGTCTTTTAAGCTAGACTGGTCAATAACATTTATGTTACGTGTATCTAGATTTACATCTATACATTTTTTATTGTGCTCTTCATGTTAATTAATGCTGTATTAATGCTGTAGCAACTATATTGTGATTAATAGGAACAGAAAATTGGTAGTTAACGCTAACGAAAAATTATTATTTTGTTATTAACATAATTTCTTAATATACCTCATGTGAAAGACAATAAATTTATTTTTTGTTATGTTGGGTGCCATGTTGTATACAGAAGATTTTGTTATAGCATGTATGTTTCAGTTTAGTTTATTCGGTAATTTCGATTTTAAGTTATTAAAAAAACAAAACCAATTAAATTTATTTGAGGACGTATCTCATTCCTTATGGTAAGTAGGTAGTGAGTAATAAAGTACATTACAAATTCGCTAATTTGTATCTAGATTTTTGAGGAACACCTCTTTATACCAGTAACATAAATTATTTGGATTTGTCATAATTTCTATGTATATTGTAACGTGATGTTTCCCTCTACATAAAGAATATACGTACCCTAATCTAAATAAAAATCTTACCACAACGATGAAGAACAAAATAATAAGTAAAGGAACAATAATATTAACTAAGTCTATCAACCAGGAATAGATAAAGGAATAATCGTTACAGAATCATGAACAGAATGAAAACTTCCAAGTAGCCTTGTAAGCCAATGTATGAGATAACTTGACAAACAGTCATCTAAAAGACAAGACCAGACTATAACTTTGACATTAACAGTTACCCAAGAGATTAGTAGAGTGAGAGAATATATAATATTACAATGTAGAAACCATAAATGATTAGTATATAAACCAAGTAATGTTTGAGAATAAGAGAAGTCAGTCATGTAACAAGAATAACCATTAAACTAGAATTCAGATCTAAGACTGAGTTTGTAAACTATCATATGAATATAATTGTAATAGAAAAACTAGAGATTTAGGAGCATAATCATATGTATTGCAAAGAAAATTGATAAAAAATGATAATTAAAATGTAAAGTATTATTAACAATGTATAACCAGTAATTGGGAACATAACCATGAAGGAAAGGTATGGCAAGGGCCTATAGACCTTGATTAATTTAAAATATACTGACTGTAGATAATATAATATCTGTGAGTAAATAATATACCATTAGACAAGTAAAGTGGAGAACTTTATATTGTAAGAACGTTGTAAAAGTGTTAGGCCTAATTTAGAATAATAATGCAGTAGAGTATGAGGTGAATGAAGCCTAATTTTGTATATTGAAGAATAATACGAGTATAAGAGAGAATGTAAAATAACTCAACTTGTAGTAAAAAGTATGGCAGTTGAACTGACTACTGGCCAATGATGTTAAATCAACCAATATTATTGTTTTTTGAAGGAAGAATAACATAATTAGTAAGAAATCAATGTCAAACAACAACATAGTCTAATTAATAGAAGGACAGAGATCATAATATAAGGTACAAACTTATAATAGCCTAGGTACAATAGGTAAAGAAAGGAATTTTGTAATTAGATTAAGACAATGATTAATCTAAAAATGCTTGTAAATTAATCATAAGAAGATAATTAACAAGATAGGTACTTGGACAGAGTGACCCTACCTAGACTGAGTATGACAAATAAAGAGATTGTAAGATATATAACAGTTTTTAAATAACCAAAGGTATATCAAAAGATTATAAAGTATATTATAATTAAGTATCAGTTGTTACAGTGTATAATAGTTATGCAGTTTATTGTAAGAAGTAAAAATTGTCATAGTGACCCAACACAATGTTAAGCCTATGATAGAAATGAAGAGTTTTATAGCAAGTTAAGATTTATTATCATGTTTAATACTATAAAAAAAACAGTTATTAACAACATATAACATATTTACAAGAAAGGAAACAAAAATTGTAAGAAAAAACATTAATTTTAAACTAATGTATTAGTATAGGCGAGTCATTAAAAATTTTTTTTTTTTTTTTTTTGTAGAGAAATATATCCTGTAATATTTTAAATGTTAAGCAAGCAATGCAATACTAATAATATTTTAACAATTGTAAGTATCATCAGAACCCTATGTTAGTTTTAAGAATTTTGTGAATTAGGATATAGAAACTGAATACTAACAACACCGAAAACGAGGCTAAGTTCAACTGTCTAATTAAAATTACGTAATGATCATTGACCATGATGTAATTATCAGCCAATTGGAATGTTATGTTTGGAGGGGGTGAACACCGAAGAAATTAGAAAGGACACCAAAAAGCAGACACTATAAATATAACATCTCAGCGCATCGCTGGCAATTCGTGTATCATACAGAGGAGTAACTACAGCCCTCCGCGTCAATTTTAACCTAAAACTAATAGTATGAATCAAGTTCAAGAGGTTAGGTATTCCATGTAAACAAGAAATAATAACCCCGAAAAAGTATAAAATGTTGTGAGTGAGTGGTGAAATAATATGGGGAATAAAGTGAATTAATAAGTGAACTGTGAATAATAAACAGTGAATAACAAAAGGGAAGTATAGTGTAAAATACTTCAAAAATATTTTAACCAAACTATAAATCATAATATTGTTACAACCACACTACTTTATTTACACTTATGTACGAAATATCACTACTCAGTAACACTAACACATTAGTAATTTTTTAATTATTATTCAATGAGTTTCATGTCGGAAACTATTTAATACTTTCACAGGAGGATAACCTCAACTTCGCCACTGTCCGGCCTATATGAACATTTTATCATTGTTAGACGTAAGATATTATTGGTGTCTACCATAATCAAATCATTATTGTAAAGTTTAATAACTAGTGGCAGTTAATTTCGTTAATATTGGTGTAGATCAAAAGAATTCAGGCCTGAGAGTATTATCAAACAGTGTATAGTAAACTTTAATTGGAGTAGAGTTGCCAACCTACTGAGCTAGAATCATCAAAAGCCAGGTCAATTTATTGTCGAATCAAATGTTATTTAAATGAGATAAGAAACAATCAAACATAATTGAAAGAAAATAATAAATGAATTGTTAATCAGATTAATTTCATACAACTTGTATTTTCATAATTGATATTTTTATTTACAAAAGTTGGAATTTTCAAGCAACCTTAACGATTACGTTGGCAGTGCCGAATCTGGAGGCGCCAGTTCTCCAACCAAAACAAATGAATTAACATCAAAGGGAACAAGAATAATTAGATTAAATTAATGATTTCAAAACACCAAATAAATTATTGATTTCTTTAATAACAATAAATTTATGGAATGCTAATCTAAGGTTCCATATGGTGCCCACTTATTAATACTACAAGTGAAAAAAAGAAAGTGAAATTGGGATTTAAAATATTGGCTTCCAACGAGGGGCGTAAAAAATATTTCAACTTAATTCAACTTTGCAAATCGACATACGAAGAAAAGTAATAAAAATATAAATAGTAACCAAACATTAGAGGAGAACGAGTCTTCTAAAGAATGTTACAATATCTATTCACTTTTTCAACATTTTAATAATATCCATGTTTTTCGGTATCCAAGCCACTTATAGTATATAATTAGTAAAATAGTTTACCT
This sequence comes from Magicicada septendecula, assembly GCA_034769895.1. Classification (NCBI taxonomy): domain Eukaryota; kingdom Metazoa; phylum Arthropoda; class Insecta; order Hemiptera; family Cicadidae; genus Magicicada; species Magicicada septendecula. The sequence goes on from CM068372.1 coordinate 429,204,251, forward strand.
TTTTCTTGTCCGTCTGGTGGCCTTTTCTCTATATTTCATTCAACGCGTTTCAGGACATATGCCCCATCATCAGGATATCCCTTGTTGAAGTTCGTCGATCGTTAAAATATTAAAAACACTGTACACACAATTCTACACAACAATAAATATAATATAAACATAAAAACACATAAAATACCCAGATTTTAGACACACACGATATCGGTGGTGCGCACCACGACATGCTATAGTCGACTGCCGCATAGCATGCTATAGTCGACATGCAGTCGACTATAGCATGTCGTGGTGCGCACCACCGATATCGTGTGTGTCTAAAATCTGGGTATTTTATGTGTTTTTATGTTTATATTATATTTATTGTTATGTGTAGAATTGTGTGTACAGTGTTTTTAATATTTTAACGATCGACGAACTTCAACAAGGGATATCCTGATGATGGGGCATATGTCCTGAAACGCGTTGAATGAAATATAGAGAAAAGGCCACCAGACGGACAAGAAAAAGGTAAACTATTTTACTAATTATATTTTAATAATAATATGTATTTTTATAACAATATTTTTAGTTAATAACGTTTTTTAATAATAAATTCTGCAGCAAATATTGTGGGTGGCTTATTAATAGACCACGTAAATGTATACATATTAGGCACTCTGGAACTTGAATTGATAATACTAGCTCTGGTGGGCCCGCTAAATATGAGGATGCGGAAACCCATCAGGCAGGGTAGGGAGAGAGGAGCGGGAACAGGGAAGGCGTTATACAGTATAAATGATTTCTTAGCGTAATGATTTTTCTTAATATTAAATATTACCTTAATGTAATATACTTTAATTAGATTTTAACAGATTCAAGGCAACTCCCAGGATTTCTTCTTTTGTTTCAGGATTGTGTTTTTAAGTGGGATTTTATTTTTTTTAACTGTTGACTGTTCTTTGTTTACTTTAATTATGATAGTATTTACTGAAATATTTTTATTGTGTGTAAGCAGAAATGTAAAAAACTTACGAAACACAGCAAAAAAAGTGACTAATTGCATCTAGCTCTTGTTACACGTCTTTAAATAAACCGTCTTTAATATCAAGCATGTAATACGCTTAAAACTATTCACATGGGGTCTGTCGGGTCGTAAGTGTGGATTTACGTCAAGTAAAAATAACAAGTGTTCACATAATGTAAACTACTTAAGAACTGTAAATAATTATTCTTAAAAATCAAGGACCCATTATGTAAAACGTAGGTGAAGTAAAGTACAAGTGAAGGCGCACATGATGCAGAATTAATAAAATTCTGTAAAGGGAATAATAAAAAAAAAGAATGAAACATCCTGAGTCATTTGAGAGTTTAATTTTAATACTAAATTAAAAAATTGTTTTTTCCAAATTTTTCCATCTTCTAAACTTAAAAATAATAAATTATTTTTGTACATTTTATGTCAAAATTCAAAAGGAAAGGCACACGTATTGCCTTCTTATCTTCGCGTTGTTGCCACATTCAGTGTTTGACAAACACACATTTGCAATCAGCGTAATATTACATATTTCTTTTACTAGGGTAAATGATTTATTCTGGAAAATATTCACCTCCTGTTTTGTGAAAATAACTGTTGTATTCACCACTATAGTCTACCTATTATGAGCCAGTATTACGTAACGGACTGTCAAGTTTTATAAGTTTAAAATTCCTTGTGTAGATATCAGAAATACAGAGTGGGACATAAGTTGCTTGACAGAAATGTACTTTTTGATAACTGCTACTGTTAAACGACTTACGGGTCACCTATATGTTACAGACAGACATGTCCAATTTTATAAGAGCCTATAGCCAAAGAAGCAAAAAGTGATTTCAAAATTTTGTAAGCAAAAAATTAACATTTAATATAAAATACAATCAAAAACTTATGTATTGTCTGTTGCTACATTTGCGTAATGTATGTTAACTTTGTGGTATAAAATTAGCTGGACTTCAGAGGACTTGATGTAGGTCTATTTATTTTATTGTGGTAAGAACAGTTTGGAAAAAAAATATTGTAGGGTTTACCTAAATATTTATATATAAATATTTAGGTGAACTTAGTCATTATAAATCTAATGTAAACACAAAAATCAGTATTGATTAGCAATGGAGGGATGGATAGATGGATAAGTAGATAAAGTCAGCAAGGATATGAGTAGATTCACCACTCACGCTGTTCCCTTGCCACCAGACCAGCCTGGCTTATGCATCCTTGTACATTTCAGAACCCCTAGACACTAGTTCCAAGAAATACATGGACAGACAAACTAGTCTGGCATGGTGGGGATAGAGGAGCACAAGTGGGGAAGGAGTAGAGTAGACAGTATAAACTATTTCTTATTGAACAATTCTTCATAATATTAAATATTACCTTAATGTCGTCTATTTTAATGGAATATCCTACTTTAATTAGATTTTAACACTTCCAAGGGAACTGCCTGCATTACTTTGTTTGTTGTCACGCTTCTGATTTTTAGTGGGATTTTGTTTTTTGAATTGGTGAGTGTTCTTTACTTAGTTTAATTATGTTAGCGTTTGCTGGGATATTTTGATTGCATGTAACTCACAATGTAAAAAAAACTTATGAACATTACAAAAAAAAAAGATTAATTGCATCTAGCTCTCATTACGCATAATTTTAAATAAACATTTGTATCAAATGTTTAGAACATCTAAAACTATTCATATGCGGTTTGGATGGATCATAAGTGTGGATTTACTTCAAATAAAATAACAAGAGGTCACATAATGAAACTTACTTGCTAACAGTAAATAATAATTTTTAAAAATCAATGATCCAAGTATTGCTTTCTTGTCTTCCCGCAGTTGTCACGTTGAAAGTTTTACAAAAACACACATTTGTAAATATCTTTCACTAGGGAGCTGACTTATTCTGGAAAGTATTCACCTCCTCTGCAGTGAATATAATAGTTCTCTTCCCCACTGTAGTCTTCCTACTGCGAGCCAGTATTCTTTAACTACTGTTAAGTTTTATATTCCTTATGCGGACATCAGAAATACAAAGTTGGTCACAAGTAATTTGATAAACATGCACTTTTTGATAACTGCTACTGTATAAGAACTTATGGGCCACCTATTTGTTACAGACAGACATGCATAATTTTGTAAGAGCCTACAGCTGAAGAACCAAAAAATGCTTACAACATTTTTTAAGCAAAAACTGACATTTATTATAAAATACATTGGAAATTGTATGTATCGTCTGGTCTAAATTTGCCTGAAGTACATTAACTTGGTGGTAAAAATTAGTTGGGTTCAAGAAACATGATACTTTTATTTTCAATTTATTGTTAGAATAACAATTAGGAAGAAATAAATATGGTAGGCTTTTAGAACTATTTTATGTTTTAAGATAACCTTAATAATTATGAATCTAATGTAAACACAAAAATCAGTATTGATTAGCAATGGAGGGATAGGTAGATAAGTAAGTTGGTGAGAATATGAGTAGATTCATCCCTTGTGCTCCTCTCTCCCCACTATGCCAAATTGACTTCCTTGTGCATCCTCTTACTTCTTGGATCCCTTAGATGCTGGTTGAAGCCTTTGCTATACCAAGCTGAAGATTGGAAGATGAATTGCTTTGCAAGTAATCACCTGATACTTTGCAACCATTAAATTTACTATAACTGGAATTTATGAGTAGCTCCATATTGTAAACACATAAACACAGTTACAGGAAATATCCATGCCTGCAGGATATCAGGTGGCTTAAGTGCTCAGCAAAAAGAAAATGAACTAGTAAAATATTCAAATCATTTGGCAGATACTGTCACCTTGCATTTTGCACAGCATTATAACATATTATAAACCATTATAACCGATTGTTTACAATTGTGTAGAATCAGTATAACATTAGTTGTGTTTTAATGTTATTGTCTTTTTGTTTTTTCCCTTGATGGTTTAATCTGTTTTTGCCTGTGGCTTGTGTTGGTTATCTATGAGTATTTTTTTCTATTTTCCTTGATAAAATCAAAAGTTTATGTAAATATAACCTGCAGAAACTAAAAGATTGTTACCAGTGTGGTGCTGAGTATATAAAAAATGAAAGTATATTAACATAAGTATAAAGCTGACAAGCTGACATTTCATATTGGGCAAAGCCTAACCTATTGTCAAAAAGACAAATAAATAAACAAATCTACAAGCCTAACAAATATCTTGTTCAATGAATAATGCATTTTTTAATAATGACTGGCTTGGTTAAATAAAATGGAAAACTAATTCCAACATTTACAAAAAATCAAAAACACTGAGTATAGACTAAAAAAAAAGTGAATGTAGAAGGGTCATTCCATGTCAAATAAAAAAAAAAAATGATTTGACACGAATGATCTCAGATTATGATCAACCTTGGCATGTTTGTTCCTTTCATGGACATGAGTAACCATACAAATTTTATTGCTGTATCTCAAATGGTTTAGGTTTTACAGCCTGTTAAAGTGTTTGGAATTTTGCGGTTTTATAGATCGGACGGAGGAAGCTAAATTTGTTTTCTGATGGAAAATAAATTATATCTTCCTTGTTTACCAACCAGTGTTGATGAAATTTTTATGAGTATATTTTAATATGTAAGGAAACCAGAAAAAAATAAATTACACCAGCAACTACCTACACATGGTCTGGAAAAAATCCTTAAATGTTACTTAGAAATTTTTTTTAATGAAATATGGAGTTCCACGCTAAGTGGAATATCTTCAAAAGGGAAAAGGATAATCAAAAAAAATTTTTAAGATTTTTGTTCTACAATATATGACTCTAAATTAAAAAAAAAAATAAAACTGTTGGTTTTTTTCACTCCTTCATTATTTTTTTACTTCATAGATAAAAATAATTTTTAAAATTCATTTGTTTGCCCGCAGTTTATTAAATTAAAATTTATGAAGAAACAGGATTTTAAAACAAATAAATAATAAAGTAAAAACTATAATTACAAAGTTAGGCATATATTTACAATGTAAAATTTTATTTACAATGGAAAATTTCTTAAATGAAATACGGAGTTCCACGCTAAGTGGAATATCTTCAAAAGGGAAAAGGATAATCAAAAAATTTTTTTAGATTTTTGTTCTACAATATATACTCAAATATCGGTATGGAGAACCATACAGGACTTCCATGTTCTAAGATTTATATTTAAAATCATATTCGAAATAAAATATTTCCATAGAAACTTCTTCTTTCTACTTATTGCTTCAGCCTTAAACCACAGTACTGTGGTCACTAACGTATACCACCTCACGTTTTCGCACTCGATTTCCATTGAGATGGAAGTCGATGGCACTGCCGAAAAGTCTGGTTTTGCAGAAAACATTGGACTATGGCTAAACAGCCCGGGAAGGAATTTTAACAAAGAACTACTTCTTTGTTGCCGATAACATAGTACACATAAAATATTCTCCCCTCCCCATTCAACTATAATTTTCATTTATAGAAAATTACCCCCACCCCGTTCACCTAACCTCTTCATTTATAGATATTTCATCTACGTTTCTACAGTGGATTATTATGAGCTTCTTATCAAGGTACTTTATTTATCAAAATTAAGTACTTTACTCTTGTTAAAACATAAAACGTTGCAGGTAAACTACCCGTTTCTCTAAACCGATCTTCACCAAAATCAATAGACCTTCAGTCCTCTACAATGCAGGGATGCATGCAAAAAAATATTTGATTCTGTTTCAATTTGCAGCAGTTATCGTTCGTCATGAAAATATTTCTCTTGTTACAACATAACATGTTTCAGGTAAACTACCCCTTTCCCTTTCCCGATCTTCACCAAAATCAGCAGCCCTTGAGAGCTCTCTACAAATTAGGAAGGTATGCAAAAAAATATTTGATTTTCTTTGAATTTACGGCAGTTATCGTTTGTCATAGAAAAAATTACCCTTGTTAAAACATAAAACGTTGCAGGTAAACTACCCCTTTCTCTAAAACCGATCTTCACACAAATCAACAGACCTTCAGTCCTCTACAATTCAGGGCTGCATGCAAAACATTATTTGATTCTGTTTGAATTTGCGGCTGTTATCGTTTGCCATAGAAAAAATATTACCCTTGATAAAAAAACGTTGCTGGTAAACTACCCCATTCCCTTAACCGATCTTCACCAAAAATAATAGGTCTTGAGTACTCTACAATTCAGGGCTGTATGCAAAAAATTATTTGATTCTGTTTGAATTTGCGGCTCTTATCGTTTGTCGTAGAAAATAAAAATGACCCTTGATATGAAAAACGTTGCAGGTAAACTACCCCTTTCCATTAACTGATCTTCACCAAAAACAGTAGGTCATGAGTACTCTACAAATCAGGGCTGTATGCAAAAAATTGTTTGATTCTGTTTGAATTTGCGGCTCTTATCGTTTGCCATAGAAAATACCCTTGTTAAAACATAAAACATTGCAGGTAAACTACCCCTTCCCCTTAACCGATCTTCACCAAAAACAACAAGTCTTGAGAACTCTACAATTCAGGGCGGTATGCGAAAGAGTAGTTGATTCTGTTTGAATTTGCGGCTGTTATCGTTTGCCATAGAAAACAATTACCCTTGATTAAAAAAAAACCGTTGCAGGTAAACTACCCCTTTCCCTCAACCGATCTTCACCAAAAACAATAGGTTGTGAGTACTCTACAAATCAGGGCTGTATGCAAAAAATGATTTGATTCAGTTTGAATTTGCGGGTGTTATCGTTTGCCATAAAAAAAAAAATCTATAGACACACAGACACTTTTCGAAAAATGACTTTTTTTCATGTTTTGAGTGTAGTACAATCAGAATCTGCAATAATCTCGAACACGATATTTTTTGCCATCACCATACTTCCATTTCCTTAAGGAACATGGAAGTAAATATCGGTATGGAGAACCATACATGACTTCCATATTCTAAGATTTATATTTAAAATCATTTTCAGCCAAACAGCCAGGCTGTCTTACCTGCCTTTTTATTGCTGTATTAAATGAAAAATATTATATTACATTAAAATGAAAAAATTCTAATTTTATTGCCTGGCAACAAAATTATTTTATTTTTAACAATTACCATTGTTTCAAAAAGTTTAAATAAATTTTCAAGTACTTTACTCTTGTTAAAACGTAAAAGGTTGCAGGTAAACTACCCCTTCCCCTTAACCGATCTTCACCAAAATCGAAAGTCATTGAGACCTCTACAATTCAGGGACGTATGCAAAAAATTATTTGATTCTGTTTGAATTTGCGGCTGTTATCGTTTGCCATAGAAAATACGCTTGCTAAAAACATGCTGGTAAACTACCCCTTCCCCTTAACCGATCTTCACCAAAAACAATAGGTCTTGAGTACTCTACAAATCAGGGCTGTATGCAAAACATTATTTGATTCTGTTTGAATTTGCGGCTGTTATCGTTTGCCATAGAAAATACCCTTGTTAAAAAAACGTTGCAGGTAAACTACCCCTTTCCCTCAACCGATCTTCACCAAAAACAATAGGTCTTGAGAACTCTACAACTTAGGGCTGTATGCAAATAATCTTTTGATTCTGTTTGAATTTGCGGCTGTTATCGTTTGCCATAGGAAATACCCTTGTTAAAACATAAAACGTTACAGGTAAACTACCCCTTTCCCTTAACCGATCTTCACCAAAACCAATAGGTCTTGAGTACTCTACAAATCAGGGCTGTATGCAAAACATTATTTGATTCTGTTTGAATTTGCGGCTGTTATCGTTTGCCATAGAAAATACCCTTGTTAAAAAAACGTTGCAGGTAAACTACCCCTTTCCCTCAACCGAACTTCACCAAAAACAATAGGTCTTGAGAACTCTACAATTTAGGGCTGTATGCAAATAATCTTTTGATTCTGTTTGAATTTGCGGCTGTTATCGTTTGCCATAGGAAATACCCTTGTTAAAACATAAAACGTTACAGGTAAACTACCCATTTCCCTTAACAGATCTTCACCAAAATCAAAAGATCTTGAGAACTCTACAATTCAGGACTGTATGCGAAACATTATTTGATTCTGTTTGAATTTGCGGCTGTTATCGTTTGCCATAGAAAATACCCTTGTTAAAAAAACGTTGCAGGTAAACTACCCCTTTCCCTCAACCGATCTTCACCAAAAACAATAGGTCGCGAGTACTCTGCAACTCAGGGCTGCATGCAAAAAATTATTTGATTCTGTTTGAATTTGCGGCAGTTATCGTTTGCCATACAAAAAAAATCTAGAAACAGACAGACACACACACAGACACTTTTCGGAAAACGACTTTTTTTCATGTTTTGAGTGTAGTAGAATCAGAATCTGCAATAATCTCGAACACGATTTTTTTTGCCATCACCATACTTCCATTCCTTAAGGAATATGGAAGTAAAAATGAAATAAAAATAAAACTGTTAGGTTTATAATGTTAATTAGGCCTGTACAGAAAAAATGATTAATTAAAAAAATATCCTTATTAATTAATAGAAAATTACATTACGATTTAATTTAGTTTTAAAAACTAATTGTTCTAAACTCCAGTCAACTCACTAGCAACTTTTATTTCAAGAAAACTTATTATAAGCAAACAAACCATTCAAGCTGTAATAAGACCATTAAGTGGTGCTCTGTTTACTGATCAAGTATGCTTGTTTAGACATGAAACTTTCATGTCTAAACAAGTGAGCCTGCTCAGCAGACAGAACCTGGCATCCACTGGTCAGTAGGGATGAGCATCACCAGAAAACCATTGATGTTTAACATCGTGAAGAGTACATCGATGTTAAAAAACACATCGATGTTTTAAGACTGAAAACATCAATGTTTTTATGCCAATGTTGCAATTCAAATAAAAATCTATGCTTTTTACATGTTTGTAATAGTACAAATAATTGGGGATGAATAATAAATAAAAATAATTTAAGAGAAGAATAATATCCCCCGATACTTTACTCACTTACCTTATCAGAAGATTCTGAAAAACCAAAAGCCCTTGGTTCACCACCACATTTTGACAGGCGGAATGTGGAAACCTCAACACTGTACCCAAGAAAACAATTTAAATACATCTAACTTCCCCGTATCAGAATTTCCAGGGCCGTTGACGAACTCGTTGAGTACAGGTTAGGTAAAGGGGAGGTAACGTTAAAATAATTTAACTTACATTCATAATTAACTAAATCTGTTCATTATTATTTATTATTATAATGATTATAAAGTGTTTTGAACAAACATACATAAAACCACCTCCTTTAACAAAAACTGAAACCTCTTTAAATCTATGTCAGGTTTGTGTACTCCTAGTGAAAGTTTAAATTAGTATTCTCAAAGAGAGATAGGCCTATAAATTCTCTTATTTTCTTTTAAACAGTAAAAGCTTAATAAAATCACAGTGTAAAGTAACACTGTTAATACTTTTAGTTTCAATTTATTTATTATAACAAATTATACAGGTATATGTATAATAAGTGTATAATAACATTTATTAAGGTATTCGTAATCGTACCTGTTATTTTTTGGAATGGTTACGTTGGTACCTGTAACTTTCGAATACTAGTTTAGCCCACCTCTATAAAGAACAGAGTATGAGATAAAGTAATACAAATAAGGTACCGGTACATGCAAAGAATTGTAATTCTTTTTAAAAATACCTGTAACGTTGCAATATATCTTTTGGGTGGCATAATTAACGGGTAGATAATTATGAACGATGCCGATGATATTAAAAATTCAAATGTAAACCAGTACAACCTGTCACATCCGGACCTGTGATATCCAGATCCTCCCATATCCGGACGTATCTCCAAACTAATTTTTCAATTTTGGTTAGCGAAATGGTTAGGGATGGAAAAGTGAAAGTTGCAGCTGGAATGTTGTTTGCGCGCCTAGTCTATTCCGAGCGGGGCTGTGGCCTTGACTCGGTCAATGGCTCTTTCCCGGAAACCCATTCCTTTATTCTCAACCTCGGCTGCCGTCTGCCTGCCACTTGCTACCCGCAGTCTGTGTTTGCGTTTTAAAGTGACAGTTTGTTTTGCAAGTGAGTTTCTAAACTGTATGTCAGAAGTGATTGCCGTTGTTATCGTTATTGTTAACCGTTGTTACTGTATTTTGTCATCGTTATTTTTTATTGTTGTTATTCTTTATCGTTGTTTTTTGCTAAAATGGCGGAGAAAAGGAAGAAAACTGTTGTGACAATGGATGTAAAGTTTCGTGCTCTGAAGAGGTTGGATGTTGGTGAAACAGCTAAGAAGATTGCTGCTGACATGGGAGTAGGAACGAGCACTGTGAGTGACTGGAAAAAAACGAGGAGTGAGATTGAGAAGTGGTGCTCATCACAAGCTTCAACAAGTGGGGTAAAAAACTGAAAATGATGAAGAAAGCCGCTAACAACCAAGTTAATGAGGCTTTATATCTTTGGTTTACCCAAAGAAGAGAGCAAGGATTGCCTATCTCAGGTCCTTTGCTAAAAGAAAAAGCTTTGCACTTCAATAAAGAAATCAGAGCCGATGGACAGTTTAAAGCAAGTGAGGGATGGTTAGAAAGTTGGAAAAATCGTTATGGTGTGTGGAAACTGCAGATCAGCGGTGAAAAACTTTCTGCTAACCAAGATGATGTTGACAACTTCAAAACGTTTTTACACAGCTTTGTAGACGAACATGGGATTTCAGGAGAACCGCTCTAAAATTGTGACGAGACTGGGCTCAACTATAAAATGCTGCCGACCTACACTTTGGCTTCAAAACAAGAAGATAGTGCACCAGGTTATAAAAAGAAAAAGGAGAGAGTGACCATTTTAGCTTGTAGCAATGCTACAGGAGTTCACAAACTTCCACTGGGATTTATTGGAAAATCCAAAAAGCCGAGGGCTTTCAAGAACTTTAAAGATTTGTCTTCCCTGCCAGTTTGCTACAGAAACCAACGCAGCGCATGGATGAACTGTGAAATATTTAGTGATTGGTTTCACAAGCAGTTTGTGCCACAAGTTGAAAAACATTTAACGAAAAATAATTTGCCAAGAAAGCAGTGCTCCTACTAGACAATGCACCCTCACACCCAAGTGAAGATGAACTGAAAAATGGTGACATAAAATGTGTGTTTTTACCCCCAAATGTGACATCCCTTTGTCAACCTATGGACCAAGGTATGCTTGAATCACTGAAACGTACCTATCACCGTAAGTTACTGACTGTGTTGATTGTTGGAATGGATGAGGGTGAAAGTGTTACGGAATCCTTAAAAAAGGTGGACATGTTAGATGTGGTGATGTGGGTATCCCAAGCATGGGATGTAATAAAACCATTTACACTGGTTAGGTCATGGAGGAAGCTGTTAGATCACGAAGCAACTGAAAAATGGACTGGGGAGAAACCAGAAGAAATCAATGAAAATGTTTCCAATGAAGAAGAGAGTCAGATTGCAGAGCTTGTAAAAAACCTGCCTGGATGTGAAGAAATCAATGACGATGAAGTCAAGAAGTGGTTAAGTGAAGATGAAGTCAACGAAATTACAGGCAGTGACATTATAGAAATGGTGTGCAATAGCGATGAGAAAATCTCTGAACCCGAAGAGAATGACAACAAGCCTATAATGAGTCGCTCTGAGGCATTCAAGACCATCGAATCTCTGATCAGTTATGTTCAACATCAAGATGAAACAAGTGAAACTGAAGTGATGCTTTTAAGAAGGTTGAGAGACATGGCTTCCAAAAAACGTGTGCAGTGTGTGAAGCAGCCGAAAATCACAAACTTTTTCAAAAACTGATGTAGGCGTACTGTAAGTAAAACTTTTTAACCAATTTTACTTTTTGTATTTTAAAGAGTACAGTGTACAAATACAAATGCTAAACCAATAGAAACGTCTAAAAAAAACATTCAACAACAAACGCGTTCATTATTTCTGGCCCTCTAGCTATTTATAAATGACCTTGTGATATCCGGATTTTTCCATATCCGGATCGGCCGGTCGCCATATTAGTCCGGATATGACAGGTTGTACTGTATTTAAATTATGTTCTAACACAATCACAATTAAAAGAGAAAAACGCTATACTCAGTACGAAAAATAACTAAAAAATCTAAAACTAAATCTGAATGAAAACCAATACGACTAACGTAAAGTGTAAACCGTTATTTCGTACGTATGTAAGCTTAAGCTAACTTTGATACTATTGTAACCTATGTAACGGTCTCCTATAAAAAGGTTTTGTTTAGTTTTACCATATTATTACGTCGCTACGCTACTACATAGCTCATATACATGGTACTTATAACTTATCGTTTACCTAGGTTAGGGAGCAAACTACGTAGCCATTAATATCTAAAATAAAAATTTGTTGATGTAAAATAAACTAAATTTAACAATCAACTTAAAAAAGTCTTCATTACAAATTAAAAAAAAGTGTTCAAAAGAAAACATCGAAACGAAACCATCGATGGTATGAAAACATCGCAACTGAACCATCGATGGTAAACACATTGAACATCGAACGTTAACCATCGATGTTTTTGGAACATCGGCCATCGATGCTCATCCCTTCAGTCACAGTCTGTTGCCAGTGTAACATGCATGATTAGTGGTTATGTTTTACAGTTTTTTTATATGTTTCAGTTTTTTACTGTTAAAAATTATTTTTATCTATGAAGTAAAAAAATAATGAAGGAGTGAAAAAAACCAACAGTTTGTAACGTGACCTATGGTAGCACCAGATTTACAAGTATAAATAATTTAAGAAAAGCTGTATAATAAAAATTATTAAATACGAAATGATAGAACAACACCACTAACTGAATTTGACGTAGACAAGGACAATGACGATGACGAGACCCAATAGATTGGAAAAGGTGATCCAGAGAAAATAGTTAAAGTCACAATATAACAATACCCAAGTGTTAAAGAATCATATATATAAAAGTACAAAATTAAGTAGGGAAATAAAGAGTTTGTAAACGGTAGGAAATGTAAAAGGAAAATGAAATGTAAGAACAAATATAATGATAAAATGTAGAAATAGTGTTGATAAGTAAACTATCAAAAGACGATATTATAAAATAAACTTAAATAGCAATAATTAAGTAGGAAAGTGGTGGTAATTAATGAACCTTGATAATAGGACCCAGTGATAATAAATATATGACATATAAAATACAGTGTTAGGAGGTGAACAAAAAAGTGATAAGTAAGTAAGAAAGATAATAATAAATAATGAACCATGATAGGACCCAGTGTTAATCAATGAACTACATAAAAACACTAGGTAATAAAGTGAAGTGTAGTCAGGAATAAAGAAAGAACTTGTAATAATAGCCTATAAGTAATAACTGGACCCAAATATAATAAATAAACTGTATAAATTATAAGGGACAGTTATAAGTAGACATGGGCATACTTTTAATGAAATAAGAAAATGTTTGTATATGATATAACAATGTTTGTTGGAAGCAAACCACTAATAACTGTTTTCCATTATATTAAGGAAGTTTTTTAGTATATAATAAGGATGATAAGGAATCCATTGTTTTATTTTAATGAATAAAGTTTATAAATTTATATTAACCACTGTTAAAAAAAAAAAAGATAAAAGACTAATATGTAATGCTGAAAACCGGTAAAGGGAGTTAGACACTATATTCTATAAGTGAGATTATAAGGGAATAGTAGTACACATCTAATGTTCATTTTATTATATTTTGTTTTGGTGGTAATTAACCCAAATGTTATTATGTTGAATATTATGTTTAACAGAACCGTTATAAAAACATGTAAAACTTTAGGTACTGGCATGGGCCTTAAAGATTTATTAAGTAATTATGTTATGTTATATGATGATTAAAAATAATCAAATGTTGTGATTTAGTTTAGGTTATTACAGTAATTATGTTTAGAAACATTTAAAATTAACAAAAATGACAATGAACAGTTGTAATGAGTATAGGGGAGGTGAATTATGAACTCTAGGCAATTAGGCCTATAACTGGTAACTAGAAATTTGTAAAATTTAAGACAAAACAATAACAATTGATAAAATAAAGTATATAATCCGGTTAGGTTTCATAATAATAGTGTAGGACACAAAACTGGATAGAAAATAATTAGTTTAAAGGTAATTTACTAAAAGAAACCAAATGGAAAATGTAAGAATCTGTTATAATTTGAAAAAAGGTAACCTTGTGAGATATCGAAATAATTTGTAAACAAAAAGCAAACTAATGGTGTTATTATAAATATTTAAGATTACAGGTAGTATAAGGGAGTTATAATAGTTTAAAGATTTTTAGTAATTTTGTATAGAAAAATGTTAGTTTTATATAACAATGCTGTAAATTATCAACCAATGGGAGTTAGTGTTTGGAAGAGAGAAACCATAATAACGAGTAAATAAATTGCATGATTCCATTGTTAGCTCTTGATGAGTGCAGACGTATTAAACCGCATTGAGTAAAGAAAAGAATTAATTAAACAAAATTTATCAAAATTAATGATGAAAATAGTAAACTAAATTACAGAAATAACATTAACACTAACATGAATCAAAAAATTACCAGAAGAAATTAAATTATCCATGAGGAATTGCTGAGGAATCCCAAGTGACGGAATACAAACCATTGGAAGGAAGAAAATATCTAAAACCCAATAAATGAATGACGGAATATTCAAATACTAGGATGACTAATGAAAAATAAATACCTTAACCAAATAACTATGAAAAAAGAAGAATTGAATTAACAAAAAAGGACAATCAGCCGTATTCGTGAGAAATATTACCCGGATAGAAGAGACAGAGGATTGTTAAGTATATATTTTAAAATACGACTTAACAGTAACACACAAGAAAACCAAACAATAAGTGAAAATACACTTTCAACATTATTTATCACTTTTTAACAAACACTTGAACTTTCTTTGAGTAAATGAACACCTCCAATTGAAGAACTGTCTCAACCTAACATTGATTCCTTAAGTGAATATATTTTAAATGTACAATTTACTAAACTCAGATAACCTCCAAACACTAAATCCAGTAGCTATAGTTTACCACTGTAATTATAAGTATATCACATGTTCTATGTTATTTATATGGTATTTGTAAAATTTTGTACTTTTATTAGTCCATTTAACAGCATTTTCTGTAGTCCCAAGAACTTCGACCTGAGATTGTAAATCAACGACAAAATCAACTCCATAACCCTAGTCTCGATACACGGCTGGACAGAATAGCCAACCACTAATAATTAAACACGCCGGCGCAAACTAAGATATATAATTTGGAAGAAATTGTAATAAGAAAAACCAATTGATAATTGTTAATAAACATAATAGAAGCATTGAACTGTATGTTTGATTTTATTTTACTATTTTTTAAAAAATTGAGTACTCACTTATAAAAAATTAAACTTTACAATTTTGGTTTACTAAGAAGAGTTGGCCAACCCGAAGTTGAGGCACAAAATACGAATTTGAACGTCCAAACTGGTGAGTAGACACTCTCCACTTGTAAGTATTTTAACGAGCAAGATCTCGTGTAGGTTATAAGTTTTATTTTTTTTTATTTTAAAGTATATATTGTAGAACAAAAATCTAAAAAAAAATTTTATTTTCCTTTTTCCTTTTCAAGATATTCCACTTAGCGTGGAACTCCGTATTTCATTAAAAACATTTCTAAGTAACATTTTAGGATTTTTTTCTGGCCAATTGCAACATTGGCATAAAAACATTGATGTTTTCGGTCTTAAAACTTCGATGTTTTTTAACATCGATGTACTCTTCACGATGTTAACATCGATGTTAAACATCAGTGGTTTTCTGGCGATGCTCATCCCTACTGACCAGTGGATGCCAGGTTCTGTCTGCTGAGCAGGCTCACTTGTTTAGACATGAAAGTTTCATGTCTAAACAAGCATACTTGATCAGTAAACAGAGCACCACTTAATGGTCTTATTACAGCTTGAATGGTTTGTTTGCTTATAATAAGTTTTCTTGAAATAAAAGTTGCTAGTGAGTTGACTGGAGTTTAGAAAAATTAGTTTTTAAAACTAAATTAAATCGTAATGTAATTTTCTATTAATTAATAAGGATATTTTTTTTAATTAATCATTTTTTCTGTACAGGCCTAATTAACATTATAGACCTAACAGTTTTATTTTTATTTCATTTTTGAGTATATATTGTAGAACAAAAATCTAAAAAATTTTTTTGATTATCCTTTTCCCATTTGAAGATATTCCACTTAGCGTGGAACTCCGTATTTCATTTAAGAAATTTTCCATTGTAAATAAAATTTTACATTGTAAATATATGCCCAACTTTGTAATTATAATTTTTACTTTATTATTTATTTGTTTTAAAATCCTGTTTCTTCATAAATTTTAATTTAATAAACTGCGGGCAAACAAATGAATTTTAAAAATTATTTTTATCTATGAAGTAAAAAAATAATGAAGGAGTGAAAAAACCAACAGTTTTATTTTTTTTTAATTTAGAGTCATATATTGTAGAACAAAAATCTTAAAAAAATGTTTTGATTATCCTTTTCCCTTTTGAAGATATTCCACTTAGCGTGGAACTCCATATTTCATTAAAAAAAATTTCTAAGTAACATTTAAGGATTTTTTCTGGACCATGTGTAGGTAGTTGCTGGTGTAATTTATTTTTTTCTAGTTTCCTTACATATTAAAGTATACTCATAAACATTTTCATCAACGTTGGTTGGTAAACAAGGAAGATATAATTTATTTTCCATCAGAAAACAAATTTAGCTTCCTCCGTCCGATCTATAAAACCGCGAAATTTCAAAAACTTAACAGGCTATAAAAACTAAACCGTTTGAGGTACAGCAATAAAATTTTGTGTGGTTACTCATGCTCATGAAAGGAACAAACATGCCAAGTTTAATCAAAATCTGAGGTCATGGTGTGGTTGATTTGCCATGGAATGACCCAGAACACATTTGGAAATTTAGGCTGATACGTTTGTTTAACACAGAAATGTTTATTTGAAGATGTCTATTATAAATTTAAATTATTTGCGTATATGAATTCCTGGATTTTGTTGTCCATGAATTAACTGGTACTAACCCATATGAACAAAATACACAAAAACGTAACCTACACTGCTGTTAAGCTGTGAACAGCTTAACCATATATTTGAAATGAAGTGAAAGGAAATGTTTTTGGCGCAGCAGTGCTGATCGAATTTTATGCAAGTTAGTTAATATAACACTGCACACTTTACCATATGTTAAAATATCATCCAGTAGCCAAAACGTCAGAGTTGCTGTAAGATGTTCCTCAGCACTGATAATCTTCTTCATTATGGCATCATTTTTCTTATGTGTTTCACTTTATTGAGTAAGGTGTCAAAAGTTGAACTGTCTTATTTGCACATAATTTTTAAAGTTATTAAGACGATTTTCATGCACTTCATTATCAGTGATGGGTGACAAAAGCATTGTCTACATTCTTTACCTCAGAATTATGGTTTCCATAATGTTTTTACTAAAAGTAGGACATGTATAATATTGTAGCCTAAAAAGTTGCATATTTCATTTTAAAAAGTGGGACAGGGCAAAAAAGGTATAAAATTGTGAATAAATGTACTATAGATGGGAGTACTGAAGTTTCTTTTTAATTTTTGAAGAGGAGCATAACACAAAAAGTAGTATAGAAGCATAATATTAAATAAATTTTATTGCTCACATGTGGAAGGCATTTCTAAAATGTCATTTGTTTTTACATATTTATCAGATTTTTGACTTTGTTTTAGAAGCTGTTTTCTTTTTAACATTTCTAAATAAAAATGTGTAGGCCTACATATAAAGTTTTTAAAATGTGTTTTCACTATTCTCAGACTTTCAGTGAAGTCTGTTTTAAGTCGTTCTTCATCACATCAGAATGCATCTGTTATAGAAAAATCCATTCTACAGGTGGATTACATCCTGGCAGTGCCAAGAAAAACTAATCAGAAAAATTAAACTTACATTCTTTTTCACAAAATGAGTAAATATCTCAAACCATTTGTCACTGAAACTTTGATTTAGACTTTTGGTCCACACATCAGCTTTACTTTTAAAATACTCCACTGTCATGTAAATTCATCAAATAACTCATCTTTGTTTACTGTAAGATTTGGCTGCATTGTCTTCATAAAAATGCACTTCTCTTATACACTTTTCCAGCTCAAGTCTCCAGTGTATCTGGTCCATACACTGGAATGGCATAAGAAATGGCAGACATCAGTCATGAATATATTCAATGCAGGTGTTATTGAAAAATAGTCCTAAATTTGTTAAATCAGTTTATACTCCTCCTAAATCAGTTATTGAATAACTGATAAATTTTTCATTTGCTATATTATGTTCTTCTTTTTCTAGTCACCACTATTGTTAAAAATTTCTCTGATTTTCTGTTATTTAATTTTTTTAAAGACTATTCATTTTGCATATCACCGTAATTACTGCAATGACTTGTTTTTCAGTCTATTTTATGGTATTGGAAAAGATGGTTAATTGGCTAGCAAGAAAGGAATGAACGATTATTGAAAGAGGGTCTTCAAAGAAATTCTAAAGACTAACAGGACACTTATCAAGAGAAAGGATAATTATTTCAGTGCTGGAAAGTATGATTCTCTGTACTGCTGGTAAGAGAGAAAAACCTTGTTTTGCTGTGACCCAAAACAGTTTTGTGTTTGTTTCAGTAAACTCACAGAATTATTTCATTGCTCCAACTCATACAGAATAAATATTGAAATGGTGATAAATGGAGATCAGTAGGTAGGCAGCCTGCACCTATCTAAGTAGCATTATGCACAACATGTGCAGGACAATCAATACCAATCAGATTATTGACTGTATTTCGTTGAATTCTGTAGGGAAGTATTTTTTCCTTTTATTGCCACCAAAATTTGTTTATCTGCTGATATACCAGTAAGTTTTTTGTTCAGTTCTAATTTCTTTAACACATCTAGCATGTAAGAAAGAAGTTGATCTGAAATTAGTTTCCCCTATTAAATTAACTATTACTTTTTTGGATGATAGTACCTAATAAGCAGTGGTACTGATTTAGTGTCCAAGTGATTAGATGAATCGATCAACACTGATTGAAGTCTGAGTTCTGTCAATTCCTGTTGTATTTGTTATATTGCAAATGGTGTGGTTATGTTTGTTAGTATTGCTTCATATTTGGTTGGCGAACACGTAAAATCATTAAAATACATTCACGATTGTTGTATTACAGTCCATGGACTTGAAACTATGGTATGGACTGCCGTATGGTAGGCAAATGTCACTTCTTGAGCTGTGAGTGACAAATGGCTTTCAATTTTTTCACCATCACTTTCACATAGATACAGCATACTACTGCTTGAAGCTCTGTTTTGAAGGGCAAGTTTGTGTTTCTGTGTGTTTAATGATGTCATAGCGTCTACAATTAGAAAAAAAATTATATTGCATAACATGCATTCCACATTTCCACCATAATTTTTGGAAACAGAAAATTCTGATACTGAATGGTACTTACGTTTTGATAGAAATTTATAATTCTGATTATTAAACTGTAACATTACTACTCCCTGCACAAAGAAAGTACTAATCACTAAAACTACTTGTGCACACCGCAGCTTCAACGCTGCTGCCAATACTACAAAGCACCGATACTTCTGTTAGACAAAGTGGTAACAGTGTTATTGAAGAACCATTGTTAACCCTAAAAAGTGAGACATTTGAAAAAGCTCGGGACAGCAGGAGATTTTGTCAAAAAGTAGAACAAATGGGAGCCCTATTCAGAACCTCAGTTTTTGTCTTTCATTTTCTTCATTATTTCACTCAAATCTGCCAGGCAACTGCGTGTAGAATATTTCTTCTTTGGAAGTCTATTTTTCAAGGTACCTCCCTTCTTTTTAAACAAAACAATAGTATTGAAGTAATGACAAAACCGCATATGCCAGATGAGTACAGACATTGCACTCGCTCTGGTTTTATGTGGTATTTCACACATGATTGGCTTTACTTGTTTCTTATATCATACCCGTCTATTAAGTTGTCACGCTTTTTTGCAAGAAAGGTTTGCATGTGCTGTGACAATTTAAAAGGAATTTAAATAGCACAAAATAATTTTTATTCAAAATAACATGTGAGAAAATATTTAACCCTCCCCTGTGTACTTATATGCCTGTATCAACTTGTAAAAATCTAGTATGGACATGAAAATTACTCTGTATTGAAGCGAAAATGAATAATTATTTTAATTAAATAAAAAGACGTGATAATAATAATCGAATCTTGTTCACAAATCCAGAGTGAGTAAATTTATGCATTTTAGCAAGTTATTGTTAATTATTTAGCACAGGGTACACAATTATTTTACAAATAAGCAGAGTGGCGCATTTTATAACGTCTTTCCTGTCTGAGACATTATAACAGGGGGAACCAGTTTAATTGGTTACTTTCAATCAAACCGGCTGCCGTTGTTAGTACAAATTACTTACCAACAAATTTGAAAATATGTAGAACAGGAATTAGGATTAGGTTACGTAAATTTACTCACTCTCTGGATATTTAGCAAATACATCTCTTTATTATAGTTTCTTGAATAATGATTTAAAATAATTGTTATTTTTGTTTTATTACTTAAAAAAATAAACTTCTCAAAGATTCTGCATCAAATGCTCTTATGCCTTTTTAAAATGTTACTCTGGTGAGCAAAAATAAAAAATATATATTTATTTACTACATGAAATACCTCGGATCCGGGTTTTAACTTAATAATACTCTAAAATAAGTCAACATTATGCAAGCTAGTAGAAGATTAGTTTGCTCAAATTTCGAATTACCTTTTACCTTTAACTATCATCAGATTACTATTTCATTTTTGTAATTACAGACGTTACTATGTTAACATTTACATGATTAGAATAAGTCTTTGCAAAAATGTACTGTTTTTGTTGCCATTGTTAGAAAGATAATGGTTTGGTTTCACCTTGATATAATGTGTATCAGCAGCAGGTTCTCTTGTTGTTACTCTTCAGTTGGGTTTCCTGGAAGTTCTACGTTGTCGTTCGGGTGCCTCCATTTGTTTGGTAGATTCTAAGTTGCGATCATGACGAAAGGATTCTGTTACCTGGAGCTCGTGAGGTTGTCGTTGTTGCTTCACTCCTGATGTACGGTGTTCACCTTTTTACATTTTACTTTTAACTGCACTAATGTTACTCTTTAATATTTGGATAGAACATACTTTACAATTTAAACATTTCGTTTCTTTTTTAAAGAGATGTGTCGGCTAAGTTAGTTACTTTTAGTTACTTCACTACATTTCAACTACATAACTCGTTTTACTTTCACCACCTTTCAATTACTTGTGGAGTCTGTCACCACGAAAGATTACTTTCAGTTACATTGTTTGTTTTTTTTTTTTTTATATTATATATTCACACGTTTTTCTTCACGACACATGGTAAGCTGTTACCTTGTCTGAGATTCTGGCTCAACTGGGGCTGGTTTAGCGGCGGTTAGTAGGGAAGAGGGAGCAGTTCACGCGGAGAGAGAAAAGTAGTTCGTACTTTATTATTATTATCATACTAATTAACTACTATTAATAATCCTACATTTTCTGTATTGAGTTAGATATTTCGATTATTATTATCATGTCTTTTTATTTAATTATAATAATTATTCATTTTCGCTTCAATATAGAGTAATTTTCATGTCCGTACTAGATTTTTACAAGTTGATACAGGCATATAAGTACACAGGGGATGGTTAAATATTTTCTCACATGTTATTTTGAATAAAAATTATTTTGTGCTATTTAAATTCCTTTTAAATCGTCACGTCCTCCTCCACTTAAAGATGATGACGGGGCGACGGGGTATTAAATGAAAACCTAAGAAATACAGTTATATTTGACACGGCACTTCGTGATGAAATTTCTCTCCACAAGGTTATTTCGATTCATCGATCGATTATCTTACATACTATACAAAATACTTAAAATTTAATACATATACAACACAAAACACACAATTACATAAATCTACCTTATTTCAATTTCTTAAATCTACTACCGGTTTTTTTGTTTCTTCACTCGTTTTAAGGAGTTAACTCATGAGTAGGTTTCAGCATATTTCAGATATACTGTATTACTGTAAGGTTAAAGTTTCTCTAACTTTCTTACAGAAGGGTTTTCGCGTATTATAAGGGTACGAAATATTTATTAATATTCAACGCATAGAATTGCTGATTATTTTAACTTTTTGTTCTCGGCTCCTCCTCTTATTTCCTTATTTTGTGTTTCTCTTAGTCGCAAACGTGGACTACAATTTAGTGTATTACCACTATCATGTTCATCCCAAAGATTAACATGTTAGGTTATTAATAACAATAACGTATCGTAATAACAATAGAATTACCTTTAGTTTACTGCGCTAGAGGTTTGTTGTGCGTCAGCTGACTTGTCATTATTTATTTTATTCTCGCAGAATATGAACTAAGGTTGATCAGGCCTCACTAGTATTCGTACGAGGTGTTTGATTTAGACTCAATTACGATATAGGATGTCACAAAATCTTATTGTATTCCTGTATAAAATATATACATATAATATGTTTCCTATATTTTATTCTTAATACTTTGGTAGTATTCTTGGTTTACTATCTTTCTCGTAGTCGTGCTTCTTTATTTTCACAAGGAGAAAAAAAATCTGTGATACATGACTTCTGCGAAAGTAATTATCTGTATTGGGTTCGTACAGCGCTACTGTCACCGGGGTGATGAACTTGTGAATCGTGTAGGGGCCACACCATCGGTAAGATAGTTTGGAAGTGGTCCTATCAACGGCTCTACTCGTAGGGTGAGTTTTATACATGACTAAATCACCTACTTTGTACTTTATTTTCCTATTATTTTGCTCATGATATTTCCGCGATTTTTGTAAATTCGCTCGCAAATTTGCGCGAGCTTCGTTCCATATTTTTCTTATATTATTTCCATTTATTTCGCGGGGCAATAACTCATGAATTTTCCACTTTGTGGTTAATGGGTGGTTAGGTTTATATTTGTACAGTAAATCAAATGGTGTTGATTTATGTCCCTCATGATACGCAGAGTTGAATGCAAACTGTATCCATGATAGATTTTGATCCCACGATGTCTGGTCTTTAGCGTGATACGATATTAAGGCTGATTTTAGGTTTCGCAAGTATCTCTCAGCTAGGTTTCCTTGCGGTCGGTACTCTGTGACTAATATGATTTATTCCTAATTTAAAACACATGTCATTAAATTCTTTTGATTTAAACTGAGGTCCATTGTCAGATACTAGGTGTACTGGAGTACCATAATCTTTAAATAGTCTCTCCTGTAGAATCTTTATTGTCGTTGATGCTAAGGCACGTCTCATAGGATACATCCACACGAATTTAGTGAAAGAGTCCACGCAAATTAATAGCATTATGTTTCCTGACTTAGAACGGGGATAGGGTCCGGAAAAATCTATGTATATCTTTGAAAAGGGTGTTGTGGGGATTTCTGAGATTAATCTTCCGATTTGACTGTTTCTTGCTGGCTTGCTCAGGGCACAAATTTTGCATTGTTTCACGAACTTAGTTATTTCACTGTTCATGTTTTCCCAATGATATTCCTTGCGAATACGATGTATCGTTTTCCTTATTCCCATATGAGCTCCAATGGTTGATGAGTGGTAGTATTCCATTAGCATGGGTTTAATAATTTCCGGGGCGATTATTCTCAATGATTTTCCATTAGCCTTTTTAAAACAAAGTACTCGTTTACTCAAGGTATACTTGTCAGAATAATTTCCTTTATCTATTTGTTCTATTATCTTATACAATTTAGGATCTTGTTGTTGGTGATGCGCGATATCCTTGAATGCAAGGGGGAATTCGGTTATTAGCGTATTTACAGTGGTGGTTTCAACCTTGTCTTCGCCAGGTCTGGCATTGGGTAATTGGAACATTCGGGATAGTGTATCGGCGACTACATTTTGGGTACTACGGATATGTTGTACTTTAAACTTGTAGCAATTTAATCTTAACACCCATCTTCCTATACGACCTAATTGTTTCGGATGGTTCAACAACCACGACAAAGCTTGGTTGTCGGTCTCTAGTAGAAATTCCTTGTGTTCTAAAAACGGTTTGAATTTTTCGAAGGTGAACACTACAGCTAAACATTCAAGTTCATAGGCTGAGAACTTCCTTTCTTGCTCCGTCAAGGTACGTGATGCATAGCTGATCGGTAGTCTTGTATTATCTATTTCTTGGTATATTACTGCTCCTAATGCTACACTAGAACTGTCGGTCTGTACGACAAATGGTTTACTGAAATCTGCTAACTGCAATACCGGGGGTGATATTATGCTTTCTTTGAGTGTTTCGAATGCGGCTTGGTGTCGAGTAGTCCACTCGAATTTCGCTCCTTTTTTCCTTAATGCATTTAATGGGGCTGCTATATCCGCTAGGTGGGGTATGTACTTATGAAAATAATTGATCATACCTAAAAATCGAGCTATACCTTTGGGGTCTCTAGGTGGTAAAAATTCTCGGATTGCGCGCGTGCGTTCTGGGTCGATGCTAACCTTACCTTCGGCTGATACTATATGACCTAAGAAAGAGAATTGTTTTACTGCGAAATTAACTTTACTGGGGTTTACCGTTAGTCCAGCGTTCTTTAACCTTGATAATACCTCACGCAAGTGATCAATGTGTTGATCCATCGATTCACTATATACTACTATGTCGTCAAGATAATGATATACGAATTTAAATTTAACGTCATGGAATATTTTTTCTAACAGTCTGCTACATACTGAACTTCCTTGTGATATACCGAATGGTACTCTAGTAAATTGGTATAGATTAAATGGGACAGCAAACGCAGTTAGATGTTTTGATTCCTCAGCTAGTGGGATTTGGTGGAAGGCCTGGTTGAGATCCATAATGGTGAAAATTTTCGCTTTGGTAAAATAGTGGAACGCGCTGTGAATGTCAGGCAGGGGAATTCTTGAAAGTAAGTTTGATTGAAAGTAACCAATTAAACTGGTTCCCTCTGTTATAATGTCTCAGACAGGAGAGACGTTGTAGTAATAACTTCACTGACCAAATTCAATCTTTCATATATGTTCACAGCAGCTTATCCATTTTTTCATAAAATTTCTGCACGTCTGTATTCCTTATTGTTCCTGATTCAGATCTGTATGATAGAAATATACAGAGATCATTTGCATATTTTATGCAATTTTCATTTTTAATTATTTTTATTAGCTACTGTGGATGCTATTACATTGTTTGAGATCAGGTTATTTATTTTTCTTTGATCTAATAATGATTAGTTTTTTAAACACTTTATTGATGTTTCAGGCAAACAGTGATCCCAAAATTACAATGCTAGTCAGATGGGTTGACAGTGACAGTTGTGGCCAACGACTGTTTCACCTTAGTTACTATCTGGGCGACAGTACAATCGAAATGGTGAGTAAGAAACATGTGCTTAATAGTCATCAAGGCCTTGTTAAATATATCACTGTTAATTATGGTAGCTTTACCAAGGCAGGAGTTTTCATATCTTCTACAGAACAGTGAAAAAACTTTTCCAAAGGAATTATTTGAATATGTATAGTAAGGAAGTTCTTACTTATTGGCGTAAGTAAAAAAATATCTTGCTAATTAGAATCTTGAATTAAAAAATCTGTAAAAATGAGAATGGAGGAAGAAGACAGGAGATAATACCAGTGCTCTAGAGATTACAGTAATTTTTTCTAGCCTGTGCAAAGATTTGACTGTATAGCAAGGGTAGATAAACCCTGTCCTATGGGTACACAGGCAGGGCCGGCGAGAGCGATCACGGGCCCCGAGGATAAACATTCCCCCCCCCCAAAAGAAAAACTTACCAAAATCATTACTGTTGGATTGTTAATGGTTTAGGATTTATTAATTGACCCTACAATTCGTTATTCTTAACTTTAATAGTAAATAAATGGGTTTTACACTGTTAATAAACAGTCTTGTCATATATTTATAGAAATACATAATAAATGGTATGTTAGCAAGTGAATAAATGTATTGTGTAAAGTTTTACAGCTATATTTACACTATCTTTTTATCAGTCTGTCATTACAGCAATATCCCCTTTCTTGCCTTTTTCAAGGCAAATTCGTCAATAATATTGTCCAAATTGGTTTGTTTCACAAGCTCTGTCTCCACTGCCAGCACACCCAAACTTGATAATCTGTCTTGGCACGTTGTGGAGCGTAAAACATTTTTCACTCTATTTAATACAGAGAAAGAGCGCTCCGCACTTGAAACTGTAGCTGGGATGGTTGCAAATAGGCTTAGGCGATAGGCTTAGTTATTTCTTTTAACAAAGGGCAAAGGCCGTTATGCGCTGGGCCCGCTTTGGGACCCCGGGCCCCGGGGCTCTGGCCCCCCTGCCCCCCCTCTCGCCGGCCCTGTACACAGGCACTTTTGATTCATAATACCTGCATCCATGTACCGGTACCATATTCTAAATACAATATTTATTTTTTACTGTTTTAAACATAGTACATGGAGGATATACAGTACTATATAGGGCAAACGTGCCTAATTTCGTAGTAATTTTACATATATTATACAAACTGTGTATAAAGACAGGGTTTCTTAACAAAATATTACTACAAATGTAAAACATATAACAAAAATAAAAAATATTATGGTGGTAATTATAAAAAAAATTAAAACACAAGCTACTACATTATTTTTGACTTCACAATAGGGCGTTCCTCATTTCACACTAGTGTTTCTTATATTGTATACGAATCAGATGGCCTAGTCACTCTTAGAGGCATGCATTACCTCTTAACTCACTCCATGCAAGATGGACTGGGTGTATGTCGTGAAGAGGGGCATTGAGGTCTGCCAAAAATATTAAGTAAAAAGTTAAGGTGCCAAAAAACATTAAAAAAAAAGAAAACCTCACATAGTCAGTCAGTGTACTGAAACCTATTCGCTATTCCATTTACACAAAAGAAACACCCCAGGTCCACTAAATCATTTAGGTGAACCCACTGAACACAAAATAAGATATGTTAGGGTGACTTATGAAATAACTCATAATTATTGTAACACACATTTTATTATTTATAAATAATTCAAGCCTATTATATTAAAATATTTTCAGTAAAATAATTCTATTATTATTATTCTAACACCCGTTTTACTAATTACAAATATTTAAATCATTTGTTTCACAAAAAGCAAAACATAAAACATGGAAATTAACCTCAGTGGTTTTAATTGACAAATATGCAAAGCATTGCCAAGTCAGTTATTTTGACACAGTATTGTCAATTATTTCTATTAACAAATTTAGTGTCCCATCAGACCATTATAACACCAATAGATTTTAACATAAATAATTATCACCATTTAAACAAATCTCAATTCAAAAAAATTTATTCTGGTCATTTTTTTACATATTACATTAAAATATTTGATTAGAATAATCACATACATTAGCTGAGATAATACATGTTTTTACAATACATACAGTCACCACATCCTAAGTAATGTCAGTTTTCATTTAACTTCAGTTGTATACAAAATTACCCTTACAACAAAAGTTTTAAAACCCCAGCAATTTGCAAATAATATACACATTAGTACAGAATCATTTTTATTTTGTATTTTTGGTTTTGCTAGCATTTAACCAGACATGTTAGCACTTTCCATTACAAACTTTTAATAAGTTTAGGCCTTATAATTGTAAACATAATTTGTTTTTTCTTATTTACATTTTGGGTAGTGGTACTTGACTGTGGTGTCCCATTATTTCACAATGTTCTGCAGCCAGCAATGAACAGAATGGTTGCCAAGCACATAGACATGCAGCATGCTGCACATTTATCTGATGTGTGAGTCTAACCAGTTGACTATGCACACACATACCCACATTTTTCTTAATGTGCAGTTCTAATGTTACATCTTTCACTCTCTTTGATAGCACAGGTTGCATTACATAAATTTGAGTCACAATTATGTACCTGCCCTCTATAAGTCCCATAACAAGCATTCCCAAAAATAACACATAAGGCAACTGTGTTCTTGTGTTATAGCAGTGTTACTGGCAATTTTAACTACAAATTTAATGATTAGGGTTTGTGCTCTTTGTAGGAGTTGCAGCAGTATCAGTTTCTTCTGTCAGCACTGAAATAATACTCTTTCATCTATAGTAGGAATTAAAAAAAAAATTAGAGTATACTAAATTAATTGTGAGTACAGAACACCAAATAATATGCTTTAAAAAATAGATCAGCAACGTTGTTTGTAAAGGTTTGAACAAGTTTGATGAGAGTACAATTTATAGACACATGCAGTAGTTTTTTATCCTCAAAATGAACTCCCAATAATTGATAAAGTACTTCAGTTTGTAAATAAGGACTGGCACCTGCTGAATTTTTGAATAACAGCTATTGTAAATATTTAAATGATTACACATTTCAATGTGTATAGTTGTAGATAGGACAATGCATTAATTGAAAGAGACACCATTATGGAAAAGGGCACATCTCTTCACTTTTTTCCAAATCTCAGCCTATGCTATATCTCACTAACTTGGGGTACAATTTTGATCAGTCATCCCCCCCCCCTCCAAAGACTATTCTTTTAACAGAAGGGAAAGCTGCAAAGTAAGCAGAAAATGTCTTGAGAATTTTCTCTTCATTAAGAAATCTCACAAATTATGACCTGCCATCCTTATTTTATAAACCATAGACTTGTGCTATAAGCAAAAAACATGTTATGAGTGTATAAACTAAAATACAACACTAGTTAGACTGTTTTTTTTTTATATATGTAGGCCTGTACATAGAGCAGTTTGGATTTATAATTTGACATTGTGAAGTTAGAAGTTCCAGCCGCTGTAGCTGAAATACTAATCACACTTTGAGTAGAGAGCTAATAACTAGTAATATATTAATGCAGTAGATCATAATACAATATAACCCATAGGCCTGTGTTTATAAATGGACAGATGGGGCATGGACCCAATGTTATTGCATAATATGTCTTATCAAATTATAGCAAGATGGTAGACTTATGATCTTAGGTATGAAGCTGTGACATGTGAACTTTGAGAGTTAGGGGAGAGATCTCTTCTAAACCAATACTGGTAATTAGTTTTTGTGAAGCGGAGCATGTTATAACAATACAGCCAGAACCCATTGACACCAAATGTGAACTGGTAACATGTGTTGTGACCATGTTATTAAAAGATGAAGTAAAACAATTCAAGTAAGTGATTATCAGACTTGAGATGTAAGGGCAATGTATTGTTTAGGCGGTATAAGTGATCATCCTATGATACAGTGGAAACAAAATACAGACAGCAGTGAAGTCTCTAATAACCAGCTTTAATTATTCACAAATAACAGTTCGTAATCAACTCGTACAGTAATTCAACTTATTTTTGTCCTCAAACAATAATAATGTCAACTATAAAGAATTCCCCATCTAATTATAACACACAATCACTTGGATATCACTTGACAAATCTCCTAACATAAATTGACATCCAAACAGCATCTGATGCCTATTTATAGCCTGCAGAGTTCCAGGCTAATACTTCATAACATGCGTCCTTAACAAACACTAGAGAATACTTGAGAGCGGCCTTGGCAGAACACGCACCTGCTGGGCCATCTGAGAAACGTGTAGAACAACACATTCCATTGTTAGAGAATGTTCCTAATTGCGTAACAATAGTATGTGTGTGAAAGTACATATTGCACATGACAATCTATTCTACATGAAAATACTTTCTACCTTATTGTTAAGTACATACATGATAAGTTTTATTAGACTTTTTATAGTTTCAAATGAATTTACAAATTGTCATTTAATGTAAAAAAACTTTAACCATTTAAAATACTTGTACAGAATATGATGATGAATGTATGATTAAGAAATGTTAAGGATAGTTTCACAAAGTAGCCTATATCTTCTAACTAAACATAACATTGTACTTTATGCATCCTCACTGATGCAAAGCTTGCTTACAGTGTATTATATTCTTATTCTCTTATACTCGTATTAACATCAACAAAAAGAGTCAAGTTTTGGTGTTGTTAACACAGCAAATTGACTTTTCACATTACATAATGCATGACAACAAAATTATAAACTGATTATTTGGGTAATGTGGATGACAAAATTAGATACATAATGTAATATAGTTTATTTTGTTTGTTACAGTATGATATAATCTATAACAAAAAGTTCCTGAAACGTATTGAGTACGAAGGTATCACTTTGTCAGATTTCTTTATCGGAAACAAAATTGTTATATTTTCCCGTTCATTAATTGTGTTGGATTATGTTGACGAGTGCACTAAACGAACAATGAGTACAAGTTTACTGAAGTAAGTTTAGTAGCCATGTGTAGTGGTGTGTGTAGTTTGATGGGAATCCTTATGAAATTATCATTTTGTAGTGCTTTGCTAGAGTATGATAGTTTTCCTTATAATACTGTGTAGTGTTTGTGCAAATCTATATTGTAGAAAATTAAAACCTTGTATTTAATTATATTGATTCATATTATTAGTAAATTTTTGTAAGTTAAGGAGTAGTATAGAAAAGTATGTTATTTTCTTTTTCTGGCATAAAAAGTATTTTGTCGTAAGTAAAAAACTGAAACCACAGGTGAGGGCCAATCCTGTATCCCATAGTATGGAGATTACTAGTAGAGTAATTAATTTTTTTCATTGTAATCGAAAGAAGGGCTTATAATATCACTGAATAAGTGGAAGAATATGTTAATTCAGGGTAAGGTAGTTTTTTAAATAGTTACAAAACAAAATTTAAAAAATCGGTGTGGAGAACCATACATGACTTCCATGTTGTAAGATTTATGTTTAAAATAATTTACTTGAATTCGGTTCGGTAATTTCTAAAAAAATATCGCCCACCCTCAAGCTAATTTCACTCTTTATAGACATTTTTGTTATTATGGGGTAGTCGTTTAATATAATGTTATTTTCAGTCACTTTATCCATAAAAATTAGGTAGGCTTACTTTATTCTTATAAAGAAACCGAACTACGCAGATAATCATCCCTTCTCCGAAGTGCTCCGAAGTCACTCATGGACCCTGAGCATCTTGCAGAGGGTTCATTCCCTAAAGACGAAAAGTCTGTCTATGAACCATTCCTCTGTAAACACGTGCAGTTACACTGCCCAGCGATCCACAGGAAGCAAATCACTATCCACGCTGGACACTTTTTTGGCTTGCACGCATTGTGTTGGTGTGGGTTTCGGCACTTTCCATTTAAAAAGTGTGCAAATGTAAGAAAATAAACATGAGTGAGGCCAGAAATAACGCGAATTGTGTGTGTTTGTGTCTTGCCTGCCTTTTTATTGCGGTAATCATAATAATAAAATGGAAACGTAAACATTATATAACTGAGATATGCTTCCCTGCCACGAACGATATATTTTCTCTCATACATGATTTAAATTAGAATGAAAAAATATAGAATTCTGTTAAAGTTAAATGAAATGTTTCCATAGAAACTACTCTTTGTTGTCAATAATGTAGTACACATATAAAACTTATAAAAATTTATCTCCTCCATCATCAACTACCATTTTAATTTATAAAAAAAATTACCCCCTCCCCACTTCAACTACCCTTTTCATTTATAGATATTTCATCTACCTTTCTACAGTGGATTATTATGACCTTCTTTACAGGATACTTTATTTATCAAAATTAAGCACTTTACTCTTGTTAAAACGTAAAACGTTGCAGGTAAACTACCCCTTTCCCTTAACCGATCTTTATAAAAAACAATAGGCCTTGAGTCCTCTACAATTCAGGGCTGTATGCAAAAAATTATTTGATTCTGTTTGAATTTGCGGCTGTTATCGTTTGGCATAGGAAAAATTCTACACACAGACACTTTTCGAAAAATGATTTTTTCATGTTTTGATGGTAGTACAATCAGAATCTGCCGTTATCTCGAACACGATTTTTTTCGCCATGACCATACTTCCATTTCCTTATGGAACATGGAAGTAAAAGGAAGAGATATAATCAGTTAAGGTGCATAAATGTCTTCTATAAGACTTTAAAAAAAAAAAAGGTTCTCTTGATGATTTTGACCACAGTTGTATAAGTAAACTGTAAACAGATTTTACTTAATAGTAAAGAAGTGCCTATAATAAAAAAATTAATATGAATTAAAAGAAAGTGTAGTAGCTGTGGCAGAACTTTGAATAGAAAAAGCCAGGTAAATATGTGTAAAGTTGTGCTGAAATTGTGAAATAGTATGGTCAAATGGTTATGTGGTATCCCAGACTGTTGACTGTGTGCTATCCCAGATTGTGTGTATAGTCACTGTTGAAAACTATTTTGGTAGTGAAAATGTTAGTTCTAAAAATCAGATCTTAAAAACTTGTTGAAAAAAATTCTGCAGTGGTGGCAGTGAAGAGTGGAGTAATCTGTGTATTCACATTCAGTAATGTGATGTCTTATTATGTAACTGATGATAATGGTATAATTATAATATACATGTTTAAGATAATAATGCAGCATTAAAATCAACATAACATAAAATGGGATAAAGAGATAAACACTTGTTATTAATCTTACTTCCATGTTCCATAAGGAAATGGAAGTATGGTCACGGCGAAAAAAATCGTGTTTGAGATAACGGCAGATTCTGATTGTACTACCATCAGAAACATGAAAAAGTCATTTTTACTTCCATATTCCTTAAGGAAATGGAAGTATGGTGATGGCAAAAAAAATCGTGTTCGAGATTATTGCAGATTCTGATTGTACTACACTCAAAACATGAAAAAAAGTCGTTTTACTTGCATATTCCTTAAGGAAATGGAAGTATGGTGATGGCAAAAAAAATCGTGTTTGAGATTATTGCAGATTCTGATTGTACTACACTCAAAACATGAAAAAAAGTCGTTTTCCGAAAAGTGTCTGTGTGTGTGTCTGTCTGTCTGTGTGTAGATTTTTTTTGTATGGCAAACGATAACTGCCGCAAATTCAAACAGAATCAAATAATATTTTGCATACAGCCCTGATTTGTAGAGTACTCACGACCTATTGTTTTTGGTGAAGATTGGTTGAGGGAAAGGGGTAGTTTACCTGCAACGGTTTTTATCAAGGGACATTTTTTTTTGGCAAACGATAACAGCCGCAAATTCAAACAGAATCAAATAATGTTTCGCATACAGCCCTGAATTGTAGAGTTCTCAAGACCTATTGTTTTTGGTGAAGATCGGTTAAGGGAAAGGGGTAGTTTACCTGTAACGTTTTATGTTTTAACAAGGGTATTTCCTATGGCAAATGATAACAGCCGCAAATTCAAACAGAATCAAAAGATTATTTGCATACAGCCCTAAATTGCAGAGTTCTCAAGACCTATTGTTTTTGGTGAAGATCGGTTAAGGGATCGGTTGGGGTAGTTTACCTGCAGCGTTTTTTTATCAAGGGTATTTTCTATGGCAAACGATAACAGCCGCAAATTCAAACAGAATCAAATAATATTTTGCATACAGCCGTGATTTGTAGAGTACTCAAGACCTATTGTTTTTGGTGAAGATCGGTTAAGGGGAAGGGGTAGTTTACCTGCAACGTTTTTTATCAAGCGTATTTTCTATGGCAAATGATAACTGCCGCAAATTCAAACAGAATCAAATAATTTTTTGCATACGTCACTGAATTGTAGAGGACTCAAAGCCTTTTGATTTTGGTGAAGATCGGTTAAGAGGAAGGGGTAGTTTACTTGCAACCTTTTACGTTTTAACAAGAGTAAAGTACTTGAAAATTCATTTAAACTTTTTCAAACAATGGTAATTGTTAAAAATAAAATAATTTTGTTGCCAGGCAATAAAATTATAATTTTTTAATTTTAATCTAAATCTGTACATAGTATAAAGTAAAGTCGGTCCGTTTTCTCTCTGTGTTTGAAATCGCTAATCTCAGGAAGTACTGAACGGATTTTATTCAAGTTTTCGCCAATAGATAGAGTGTCTATCGAGGAACATTTATGTGTATAATTAATACATATATGTTGTACATTAGCTTAGTTATCACGGTTTATGTCAAGTAAGTGGTATAGTTTACATCTTATATATAAAAATGAATGTTTCTGTGTTTGTCCCGTATGCGTTCCTATACCATTCATCCGATTGCGATGAAACTTCGGTGAGTTGTTGTGCGCACGTCCGCGAAGGTTTCTTCCACATCTCCTCCTAAACCACTGTACCGATTTCAACCAAACTTGGCACAAATATTTTACGCAACGGGAGAACCAACATAGGATAGGTGTTTTTTCGATGGGGTCCTTTTGGGGGTTCTTTGGGGTCTTCCACATCGCCTCCTAAACCACTGTACCGATTTCAACCAAACTTGGCACAAATATTTTATGCAAAGGGAGAACCAACATAGGACAAGTGTTTTTTTTCTATACGATCCTTTGGGGGGTCCTTTGGGGTCTTCCACGTCTCCACCTAAACCATTGGACCGATTTCAACCAAACTTGGCACAAATATTTTACGTAACGGGAGAACCAACATAGGACAGGTGTTTTTTTTGATACGATCCTCTGGGGGGTCCTTTGCAGTCTTAAAAAACTATTAGATCTGGTTACTATGGCAACCCAATAGAATAGATTCTGTTCTAAATATATTATCGCATTAAATTGAAGACCACGCGAACGAAGTTGTGGGCAACAGCTATTTATTTTTAAGAAGCCTACTTTAATTAAACTTTATTAATTAAACTAACATTTTCATTACGTACAATGTGAAACTCCGTAGCGAAGCACGGGTATTCTGCTAGTCATGTATAAGAGAAAATATATCGTGCGTGGCAGGCGAGCATATCTAAGTTATGTACTGTTTACGTTTCCATTTTATTATTATCACTACCGCAATAAAAAGGCAGGGAAGACACACACACACACACACACACAATTCGCGTTATTTCTGGCCTCATTCATGTTTATTTTCTTACATTTGCACGGTTTTTAAATGGAAAGTGCCGAACCCATACCAACATAACGCATGCAAGCCGAAAAAGTGTCCAGCGTGGATAGCGATTTGCTTCCTGTGGATTGCTGGGCAGTGTAAATGCACGTGTTTACAGAGGAACGATACATAGACAGACTTTTCGTCTTTAGGGAATGAACCCTCTGCAAGATGCTGAGGGTCCATGAGTGACTTCGGAGCGCTCCTTCTTTTCCACGTGTTTGTTCTGTGAAACGTACACTGTAGATTCGCAGATTTATTCTAAGCAACGCTCAATAGGAAATGTTGAAAATTTTTGTCCACGGTGAACCCTCATACACACTAAACCTGCTCTGATGTTTTAATTACGGACATCATAATATTAAAACTTTGGAAACTTGAGCACAACTTAATGGAGATCAATCATTAACTTATACAAGCCATTAATTTTATGCATATTTTTTATATATATATGTGTACAACGTTATCGGCAACAAAGAAGTAGTTTTTGTTAAAATTCCTTCCCGGGATATTTGGCCGTAGTCCAATGTTTTCTACAAAACCAGACGTTTCGGCAATGCCATTGACTTCCATCATCAGTGAAAATCGAGTGCGAAAACGTGAGGTGGTATATGTTAGTGACCACAGTACTGTGGTTAAGGCTGAAGCAGTAAGTAGAAAGAAGTAGTTTCTATGGTAATATTTCATTTCGAAAATGATTTTAAAAATAAATCTTAGAATATGGAAGTCATGTATAGTTCTCCATACCGATTTTTTCGAAAAGTGTGTGTGTGTGTGTGTCTGTCTGTAGATTTTTTTTCTATGGCAAACGATAACTGCCGCAAATTCAAACAGAATCAAATAATTTTTTGCATACAGCCCTGATTTGTAGAGTACTCACGACCTATTGTTTTTGGTGAAGATCGGTTGAGGGAAAGGGGTAGTTTACCTCCAACGGTTTTTTTTATCAAGGGTAATTTTTTTTTTGGCAAACGATAACAGCCGCAAATTCAAACAGAATCAACTACTCTTTTGCATACATCCCTGAATTATAGAGTTCTCAAGACCTATTGGTTTTGGTAAAGATCGGTTAAGGGAAAGGGGTAGTTTACCTGCAACATTTTATATTTTAACAAGGGTATTTTCTATGGCAAACGATAAAAGCCGCAAATGTAAACAGAATCAAATAATGTTTTGCATACAGCGCTGAATTGTAGAGTTCTCATGACCTATTGTTTTTGGTGAAGATCGGTTATAGGAAAGGGGTAGTTTACCTGCAACGTTTTATGTTTTAAAAGGGTATTTTTTATGGCAAACGATAAGAGTTGCAAATTCAAACAAAATCAAATAATTTTTTGCATACACCCCTAAATTGTAGAGTTCTCAAGACCTATTGTTTTTGGTGAAGATCGGTTAAGGGAAAGGGGTAGTTTACCTGCAACGTTTTATGTTTTAAAAGGGTATTTTCTATGGCAAATTCAAACAAAATTAAATAATTTTTTGCATATAGCTCTGATTTGTAGAGTACTCAAGATCTGTTGTTTTTGGTGAAGATCGGTTAACGGGAAGGGGTAGTTTACCTGCAACGTTTTTCTTATCAAGGGTAATTTTAATTCCATATTCCTTAAGGAAATGGAAGTATGGTGATGGCAAAAAAAATTGTGTTTGAGATTATTGCAGA
Organism: Magicicada septendecula; assembly: GCA_034769895.1. Taxonomy (NCBI): domain Eukaryota; kingdom Metazoa; phylum Arthropoda; class Insecta; order Hemiptera; family Cicadidae; genus Magicicada; species Magicicada septendecula. Next base: position 429,240,930 of record CM068372.1, read on the forward strand.
TTCTGATTGTACTACACTCAAAACATGAAAAAAAGTCGTTTTCCGAAAAGTGTGTGTGTGTGTGTGTGTGTGTGTGTGTCTGTCTGTCTCTGTAGATTTTTTTATATGGCAAACGATAACAGCCACAAATTCAAACAGAATCAGATAATTTTTTGCATACAGCCCTGATTTGTAGAGTACTCACGACCTATTGTTTTTGGTGAAGATCGGTTAAGGGAAAGGGGTAGTTTATCTGCAACGGTTTTTTTTTTAGCAAGGGAAATTTCTTTTTGGCAAATGATAACAGCCGCAAATTCAAACAGAATCATATAATGTTTCGCATACAGCCCTGAATTGTAGAGTTCTCAAGACCTGTTGTTTTTGGTGAAGATCGGTTAAGGGAAAGGGATAGTTTACCTGCAACGTTTTATGTTTTAACAAGGGTATTTTCTATGGCAAACGATAACAGCCACAAATTCAAACAGAATCAAAAGATTATTTGCATACGGCCCTAAATTGTAGAGTTCTCAAGACCTATTGTTTTTGGTGAAGATCGGTTAAGGGAATGGGGTAGTTTACCTGCAACGTTGTTTTAACAAGGGTATTTTATATGGCAAACGATAACAGCCGCAAATTCAAACAAAATCAAATAATTTTTTGCATACAGCCCTCACTTGTAGAGTACTCAAGACCTATTGTTTTTGGTGAAGATCGGTTAAGGGGAAGGGGTAGTTTAGCTGTAACGTTTTTTTATCAAGGGTATTTTCTATGGCAAACGATAACAGCCACAAATTCAAACTGAATCAAGTAATTTTTTGCATACGTCCCTGAATTGTAGAGATCTCAAGGACTTTCGATTTTGGTGAAGATCAGTTAAGGGGAAGGGGTAGTTTACCTGCAACCTTTTACGTTTTAACAAGAGTAAAGTACTTGTAAATTCATTTAAACTTTTTCAAACAATGGTAATTGTTAAAAATAAAATAATTTTGTTGCCACGCAATAAAATTATAATTTATTTCATTTTAATGTAAATTATGTATGAGTTAATATACATGTATAAAATAATATATCGTTCGTGGCAGGTAAGCATATCTCAGTTATGTAATGTTTACGTTTCCATTTTATTATTATGACTACCGCAATAAAAAGACAGGGAAGACACACACACACACACACACACACATACAAAATTCGCGTTATTTCTGGCCTCACTCATGTTTATTTTCTTACATTTGCATGCTTTTTAAATGGAAAGTGCCGAAACCCACACCAACATAACGCGTGCAAGCCGAAAAAATGGACATCAATTTGCTTCCTGTGGATTGCTAGGCAGTGTAACTGCACGTGTTTACAGAGGAACGATTCATTGCCAGACTTTTCGTCTTTAGGGAATGAACCCTCTGCAAGATGCTGAGGGGCCATGAGTGACTTCGGAGCGCTCCTTCTTTTTCGCGTGTTTGTTCTGTGAAACATACACTGTGAGCAGCTTTACTCTAAGCAACGCTCAATAGGAAATGTTGAAAATTTTTGTCCACGGTGTACCCTCATTCACACTAAACCTGCTCTGATGTTTTAATTACGGACATCATAATATTACAACTTTGGAGACTTGAGCACTACTTAATGGAGATCAATCATTAACTTATACAAGCCATTAATTTTATGCATATTTTTTATATATGTGTACAACGTTATCGGCAACAAAGAAGTAGTTTTTGTTAAAATTCCTTCCTGGGATATTTGGCCGTAGTCCAATGTTTTCTACAAAACCAGACGTTTCGGCAATGCCATCGACTTCCATCATCAGTGAAAATCGAGTGTGATAACGTGAGGTGGTATATACGTTAGTGACCACAGTACTGTGGTTAAGGCTGAAGCAGTAAGTAGAAAGAAGTAGTTTCTATGGTAATATTTCATTTCGAAAATGATTTTAAATATAATTCTTAGAATATGGAAGTCATGTATGGTTCTCCATACCGATATTTTTCTATATCAAACGATAGCCGCAAATTCAAACAGAATCAAATAATTTTTTGCATACAGCATTGATTTGTAGAGTACACAAGACTATTGTTTTTGGTGAAGATAGGTTAAGGGAAAGGGGTAGTTTACCGGCAACATTTGTTTTTATCAAGGGTAATTTTTTCCTATGGCAAACGATAACAGCCGCAAATTCAAACAAAATCAACTAGTCTTTTTCATACCTTTTTTAATTATACCGAACTCAAGGTGTGTTGATTTTGTTGAAGATCGGTTAAGGGTAAGGGGTAGTTTACCTGCCACCTTTTATGTTTTAACAAGAGTAATTGTTTCAATGACGAACGATAACTGCTGCACATTCAAACAGAATCAAATAATGTTTTGCATGCATCTCTGAATTGTAGAGGACTGAAGGTCTATTGATTTTGGTGAAGATCGGTTTAGAGAAAAGGGTAGTTTACCTGCAACGTTTTATGTTTTAACAAGGGTAATTTTTTCTATGACAAACGATAACTGCCGTAAATTCAAACAGAACCAACTACTCTTTTGCATACCTTTTTGAGTTATACAGAACTCAAGGTCTATTGATTTTGTTGAAGATCGGTTCAGGGAAAGGGGTAGTTTACCTGCAACGTTTTACATGTTAACAAGGGTATTTATTATGGCAAACGATAAGAGCCGCAAATTGAAACAGAATCAAATAATTTTTTGCATACAGCTCTGAATTGTAGAGTACTCAAGACCTATTGTTTTTGGTGAAGATCGGTTAAGGGAAGGGTAGTTTACCAGCAGCGTTTTTTTATCAAGGGTAATATATTTTCTATGGCAAATGATAACAGCCGCAAATTCAAGCAGAATCAAATAATGTTGTGCATACAGCCCTGAATTGTAGAGGACTGAAGGTCTATTGATTTTGGTGAAGATCGGTTTAGAGAAACGGGTAGTTTACCTGCAACGTTTTATGTTTTAACAAGAGTAAAGTACTGAATTTTGATAAATAAAGTAGCTTGATAAGAAGCTCATAATAATCCACTGTAGAAACGTAGATGAAATATCTATAAACGAAGAGGTTAGGTGAACGGGGTGGGGGCAATTTTCTATAACTGAAAATTATAGTTGAAGGGGGAGGGGAGAATTTTGTATGTGTACTATGTTATCGGCAACAAAGAAGTAGTTCTTTGTTAAAATTCCTTCCCGGGCTGTTTAGCCGTAGTCCAATGTTTTCTGCAAAACCAGACTTTTCGGCAGTGCCATCGACTTCCATCTCAGTGAAAATCGAGTGCGAAAACGTGAGGTGGTATACGTTAGTGACCACAGTACTGTGGTTTATGGCTGAAGCAATAAGTAGAAAGAAGTAGTTTCTATGGAAATATTTCATTTCGAATATGATTTTAAATATAAATCTTAGAACATGGAAGTCCTGTATGGTTCTCCATACCGATATTTTAAAAGTGTGTGTGTCTGTGTGTAGAATTTTTTCTATGGCAAACGACAGCAGCCAATTCAAACAGAATCAAATAATTTTTTGCATACAGCCCTGAATTGTAGAGGACTCAAGGCCTATTGTTTTTGGTAAAGATTAGTTAAGGGAAAGGGGTAGTTTACCTGCAACGTTTTATGTTTTAACAAGAGTAAAGTGCTTAATTTTGATAAATAAAGTATCCTGAAAAGAAGCTCATAATAATGCACTGTAGAAAGGTAGATGAATTATCTATAAATGAAAAGGGTAGTTGAAGGGGGGAGGGGGTAATTTTTTTTATAAATTAAAATGGTAATTGATGATGGAGAAGGTAAATTTTTATAAGTTTTATATGTGTACTACGTTATTGACAACAAAGAAGTAGTTTCTATGGAAACATTTCATTTCACTTTAACAAAATTCTATATTTTTCATTTTAATTTAAATTACGTATGAGTGAAAATATATCGTTCCTGCCAGGCAAGCATATCTCAGTTATGTAATGTTTACTTTGTGACAATAAAAATAGGCCGAAATATAAAATACATAAAATTCACTACCAGGACTTACCTGTTATAACTACGCTTACCTGCTGCGGAAATTTTATCAGAAGCCCAGAGTCGCCACCTATATCTTTGAAGGACAGATATGGAGACCTTTACACTTTACCTTAATAAAACGGACAATTTAGCAATCTGACCCCACCCAATTAATAATTCAGAAAGATTCCGATCTGTTAGACGAATTTTTCAACACAGAAATGAGAAAGTGGTAATTACGAAATAACTTAGACTAACACATTTTATCGGGAGTAACCGTTATTTTTAATGAGTGATTATTCAACAAACATGTGTACAGTTAAAATTTTTATATATTGCTTGAAACTGTAATACATTTTTTCCTTATGTTTTGTCTGTTTAGAACGTAATTATAACTTATGCAACTTAGTGATTATTACTTACTACTAGACTGCCCAGCCTGCAGTTCACTCACACATTTATACCTAATATTTATAAACCCCTCAACATCTTAGTAAATTCAGTTTAACTCGGGGAACCGCACTATCGCGTTACCGGCCATGCACGTGGTTATTGTTCCGCGCTTCCGAAAATGTTGTCTTGCACTGTTTTCACTGTCTCCTATGTAATAAAATTTTCACTGTGTTGGTTCATTAATTTCTAGGGTCCCGGTCGGTCTTATTGAATTAATTACATCTACGAAAACTCGACCAACCGGGCCCGAAACGAAACTTTAGATGTCTGTAGCGGTACACTGTTTTTCGCCGACCGCTTAGCGTCTCTGACTAATCTAGACTGTGTAACGTGGACCGCGAGCGGGAGGAAACTGCCGTTCACTGCCACCTGATGTTCGTCGTCGTTCATGCTCAATTTGTTGTGACTTATGAGTTTTATGCATGGCATATAGCAGGTATATTCGCCACAGGTGTAGCCGATATTTGCATGTGCCACACTGATGTCACTAGTAGTAGGCGTGGCTTAACGACATTTCCTGCTGTTCCACGACCATGTGCTCGTATAGTTTCTTGCTTTTAGCCATTTTGATTTTCACAAACGCGTGGGTCAGCGCCCATGCTTGGTGGACGCATAGGTGCGCACTGCCACACTCTCGCATAGTTCTTGGAAAAACTAGGGTGGTAAATTCTTTGCTTACTGATTGCCCAACACTACTACGTCTTGCCTTTGTCCCAAACTGTTCAGCTTACCATGAGTTCTCTCGTAATGAAATAACGTTGCACAATAATTTTATAAATCCCACACAAAAACGAAATAAACAAAAATGTAAATACCCCATACTGTAAAAAATAAAAGGACCCAAAATTGACCCATTACAATACCCCCTCAATGAGAATTCTGCTGTTCATAACAGAAGAAATCTCATTGATAAACCCCGAAGAGGACCGGTGAGGAACTGGTGCCAACAACCCCCTTGTTCTTAATCTACATGGGTACACGACCCCCCTGGCTCGGCGACCATGGACTCATCTGAACGAGATCACTGGACTTCTCCGTAAGAGATCCCAACACCGAAAAATCGAACAGCTAAGTACCACAGCACACCTCGCCTTTTAACATGCTACCCCCAAATATCCTCAATCCCTGGCTTAAATTATGCCAGATCCTCCACCGATATATTCCCCCTTGTATGCAAGCTGGGCTGCCTTTAGCAGATACTGGGCTCACTCACACTCACATTTCATATTACACCTTGACAAATTCTTTAAAATTTACGAAAAATTAAAAAATTCAAAATACTATACTTGACAAAAAAATTCTCTTCCTTGTTTTTCTGTTCTATTTAAACATGACTCAATGTAGACCTTTCTCCTAATCAAAACATATCCTTACTCTAACAGCTGATGTGTATGACCTCATCAGCTGATCGAAACTAGGTCAAGTCCAAGACCCTTGACCTACATATGTTATGTATACTTTCTGAAAATACATTCAACATCTGTAACAATCTAACTTGAAATACAAAACATGATAAAATAAAACATTTACAATAAACAAAATATTAATATAAATAATAGGCAAATTGACATTTATATTATTCACCATAAACAATTCTTAATTTTACATCATTTTCAAATTCTATCAAAATTCTGTCACTGGTTTCAAAAAATAAAATTTTATATTCTATTATAAATCTCTTTCTTTGCTTAACTATCTGGTTCTCCATTACTGTGGGTGATGTAGATTATTTATTCTCATTTAGTTTACTACTTGGTCTGTATACATAGACCAACTTTCTCCCTCTGACTCTAACCACTAACAACTTCAACTCCCATGACACCGATCTCTACCAAAACATCTATCCCAAAACACTCTCTAACCCCAACTTACTATTAAACTCAATTCGCATCATTCTACCCTTATAAAAAAAACTCTCTACCCCTTTGTACTCAGGATATGTGTTTCCCCGACCCCAAAACTCAATTCCCTTATTTGGCCCCTGGATTCTACCTAAGGCGGCCCCTCCTCACTAAATCGATTCTAATCCCGTCCCAACTTATCATTATGTTGCGGACTTCTTACACACCACCCCCCTTTACAAAATTGCCATCAACTACTTATTCTCCCAATACATCACCTTCAACTACAAAATATCTCCACTTTTTTATTAACTCAATATATCAGTCAATACTCTACATATATTCCCCATAGCTACTGTGTCACTGTTACATCTCAAATTCTACATTACATTAATTCACAACAACATTATTTCATCTCTAGTATCCCTTTAAACTCAACCTGGACTGATCTACCTGTCCTAACAAAATATTAATCACCCAAAACTATCTCTTGTTAACTTTCACAAATTGTTACTTTATTTCTCATTTTATCAAATTATTTTTCCCATTACTGTAAAACATCTGCAATACATTAAAACATTACATCAAATCTTAATTACTTGAAACATTTATAAACCATTATACCAGTGACCTGTTATTGCTGATCAGCTGATCTCCCTAACACAATTACAACACGTCTCATGCTTGAACAAATTATATGATATATATATATATTTATTTATCATTATCTCTCACCTCCTTGTTTCCCATTTCTCTGATTCTGGTCATTCATATTAACTGCCTGCCAGACGATTTACTTATTAGCTTAGAAAAAAATATACACACATAATGAAAACACATATTTTTATCAACAACTATATCTAACGTACAACAATAAAACAATACACGTAAAATTATAGCATGAACACCTTATATTAAGTGTCTGAGCAGCTAATTATTTAACAGAGCACAAGCAGTTCTATTGGATCAAAATTTGAATTAGCAAAAAAATTCTTTATGTTGTAAGATTTAAATTCGTGGCTCACCTGAGCCACCTCCCAGCCACACACACTATTTCAAGTTATGGAGGACTGTATCGCCCTTTCGCTTCGACAAAGACTGTATATTTTGGAGTAGTTTTACCTCTCCGTGTCTTTGCTTCCGCTATTACATTCAAAAGGTTATGAACATCAACATGTTCTGGTCTATAATTACATACCCTTAATGCGGGTCTACCACCTGTCTTTGCTACCCCCAAGCGGGCAGAGTGGCAGCCGCTGTTTCATAGTTCCGGGAGATTTCCCCTAATTGTCTCCCCCCATTGAATTTCTAATATATACCAATTTCAAGTCAGCTATGGTCAAGGGACTTGATATGACCATAGCTAACCGCTAGCCAAATCCACGATTAGTGCTGGTAAGGCAGTAATCGCCCGAAAAGTCGGGGAAATCTAATTTGCATTTCATTGCCTGTTACATTCATTATTACTATGTGCGACACGGTTGTCTATCAGTGTGTAAATTTTAACTTACACGAAAAAAGGTGTGCCGCACATATTTTCGCCTCCGATGGAGGTAACACTCCCTGTTACCCCCAACCCATTTCGCTGTCTACGAGGGCACAGGCCACCCCCGCAATAGCCACTTAATAACTAACTAAGAAATTGAATATACAACATTACAGTATTAGACCTTCATTCATCACTAATCCTTTAACTCACTTACATCATTCATAATTTTCAACAATTATCTTCCTAAAAATTTTCAAAATTTATTATCAAGATTTATTATAAATTCCATGATCTTTCAGTTATTTAAAACATTTTTTAATTATCATCTTTATTGAACACAGTTATTTCAAATAAACAAATAAACATCTCATTACTGAATTAAAATCTCAACTACACCTGTAAACATTTTTGTTATACATGATTATAAAATTTTCATACTTACAATCCATTTAACACGATATACGCACAAAACATAATCACCATATCACAATACTTTTCACCTCACCTCTGTAACATTTAACACAAAAATTAGTTTACATCCAACAATTCCTTTAATTACAAAATTCATCCCGTCAAACCATTTGACTTCAAACAAAAATTCAATTATATAACCTTTAAATAATCAATCAAAATATTTAACATGTATCAAATTGTTTTAATTACATTAATTACCAAAAAATATGAATTATATAGTTATCGAAACAATTACCATTAATCAATTACTGTTTTCAAAATTAATTCTGATATTTATTTAACTTGCAAATGTTTCAATATTATTATTACAACAATCATCTTACGTACACACATTATTTACTTAACATTCCACAATGCACACAAATAAATTCACTATATTTTTATTTACAGACTTTTGTTATTTACTGTTCCGTTGTCCCACACTTCATTGTCCAAATTTGCCATGTCAAAAACCATTAAACACAATGTTTGTACTGTCTTTTATTGTTTTAATAGTTTACCCCCCATCGTCCCAGATAAGTCTTGGTTCTATGTAGCATTGTTCACTTTTATCACCACACAAATGACTGTCTTGTGTGTTGTAACCATACAAACAAACTCATTCATCATACTAAAATACTCATGAAACTAGTCTACGTTAGGTATTTTTGTTAAGTCTCCGTTGGTAAATACATTCGTGATCGGGTCAATTACTTTAGTCAAATCCTTATAATCATTGTTACTCAAATATGCTTTTAAACTTTCCTTCCATTCATCATACTTTCTATTTAAGTTATATAATTCTGTTACTTTCTCCACACACAATTCTATGTTTAAATCTCTTTCATCACCATACCAAATCACACTTTCAACATCATTATTACCGACAGAGGGTACAACATTACACAACAAAAATAAACACCTCAATTCATCTATTACTACGGGACTCTCGCCCTTCAACAACACTTGTGACCACATTAAATCATCATCATAAACATCATAAATAATAAAGGGAAAATGTACCCCCTGCCCCCCCTCTACTACAACATTATTTTTCCTCTCTCTCTCTAACTCACTAACACATCTTAACATCTCATAATCACATTCCACAAATTCATCAGTACTCTCTGATATGACATTTTCAATTATATTATTATTCTCATTATTTTCAACAACATCATTGTTATTTATTAATTCTTTATCTGGTATCATATTTTCACACTTGTCATTACAATTTTCATTTGTTTTATTTTGCTCTGGATTCATCACATGTACTCCCATTCGCTCCACACTTTGTTCTAATTTATTTAAACTGGTTCTTATCGTTTCATGGGTATTTTTACAACATTTATTCATTTCTTTAATTTGGTTTGTTAGCTCATCAAGACTGTTCTTTTGAACCTCGAATTTCTCATTAAAATCCCTACTTTGTCTGTCTAATTTTATGTCATTACTGTCAAAACGACTATCAAATTTATTATTCATTTTTTCTAATTGATTAAGTATAATACTCAACATATCATTATCTTGTATTAGAGACATGTTTACCGTTTCTTTCTACAACACTTTATATATATACTCACAACACAAACCTAACCTACGTAAATATGTGCGATACAATTTTTATACTTTCGTCATTACCACATCCTACTTTCTGTGTATTAAAATAGGTCTATCTCGTATAAATAAAATTAAAACGAAAATCCTGGCAGCGCGTCGACATTGTGACAATAAAAATAGGCCGAAATATAAAATACATAAAATTCACTACCAGGACTTACCTGTTATAACTACGCTTACCTGCTGCGGAAATTTTATCAGAAGCCCAGAGTCGCCACCTATATCTTTGAAGGACAGATATGGAGACCTTTACACTTTACCTTAATAAAACGGACAATTTAGCAATCTGACCCCACCCAATTAATAATTCAGAAAGATTCCGATCCGTTAGACGAATTTTTCAACACAGAAATGAGAAAGTGGTAATTACGAAATAACTTAGACTAACACATTTTATCGGGAGTAACCGTTATTTTTAATGAGTGATTATTCAACAAACATGTGTACAGTTAAAATTTTTATATATTGCTTGAAACTTTAATACATTTTTTTCCTTATGTTTTGTCTGTTTAGAACGTAATTATAACTTATGCAACTTAGTGATTATTACTTACTACTAGACTGCCCAGCCTGCAATTCACTCACACATTTATACCTAATATTTATAAACCCCTCAACATCTTAGTAAATTCAGTTTAACTCGGGGAACCGCACTATCGCATTACCGGCCACGCATGTGGTTATTGTTCCGCGCTTCCAAAAATGTTGTCTTGCACTGTTTTCACTGTCTCCTATGTAATAAAATTTTCACTGTGTTGGTTCATTAATTTCTAGGGTCCCGGTCGGTCTTATTGAATTAATTACATCTACGAAAACTCGACCAACCGGGCCCGAAACGAAACTTTAGATGTCTGTAGCGGTACGCTGTTTTTCGCCGACCGCTTAGCGTCTCTGACTAATCTAGACTGTGTAACGTGGACCACGAGCGGGAGGAAACTGCCGTTCACTGCCACCTGATGTTCGTCGTCGTTCATGCTCAATTTGTTGTGACTTATGAGTTTTATGCATGGCATATAGCAGGTATATTCGCCACAGGTGTAGCCGATATTTGCATGTGCCACACTGATGTCACTAGTAGTAGGCGTGGCTTAACGACATTTCCTGCTGTTCCACGACCATGTGCTCGTATAGTTTCTTGCTTTTAGCCATTTTGATTTTCACAAACGCGTGGGTCAGTGCCCATGCTTGGTGGACGCATAGGTGCGCACTGCCACACTCTCGCATAGTTCTTGGAAAAACTAGGGTGGTAAATTCTTTGCTTACTGATTGCCCAACACTACTACGTCTTGCCTTTGTTTTAAACTGTTCAGCTTACCATGAGTTCTCTCGTAATGAAATAACGTTGCACAATAATTTTATAAATCCCACACAAAAACGAAATAAACAAAAATGTAAATACCGCATACTGTAAAAAATAAAAGGACCCAAAATTGACCCGTTACAACTTTTCCAAAGTTTTATTATTGTGATTACCGCAATAAAAAGGCTGGCACACACACACACAAAATTCACGTTATTTCTTACCTAACTCATGTTTATTTTCTTATGTTTGCATGCTTTTTAAATGGAAAGTGCCGAAAGCCACACCAACACAACACATGCAAGCCGAAAAGATGTACAATTACTTTTCTCTTAGTGTGTTTAATTTATTTTGTGGTTATAAAATTCAGCCTTCACTCAACTCGGCCGCCATCTTGCATTCGTACCAATCCTAAATAACAATTTTTTGTTACTCACCAGGGTTCGGATCAGCGAACTGGAAGAACAGAATTGGTTATTCAAGAAAGTACAACTGTATTACCATCATACTATGGTTATACTTTTATTTAATTAAATTTTTTATACAGCAAAAGAAAACATAAAAACAATAAAACCCTTTAACATCATTTCAATCTCTCCGTAAACAAAATATTCCCTTTCCCTTTCTTCTTTCTGCTACGACTTTTTATACAGACAATAAGAACATTTATTATGCATGATTTTTTTTCTCTTTAGAATAGAAATAAATACATTTTAAACATAAGATCAATTTTATAGAACGTAAACCAGCGCTTCATGGTTTTAATATGTAATTAAGCCAGACACACACACTCTCACATACAACATCTTTTAGATTTTCCCCTTGAGCTCATATTTTATTTTAATTTTCTCCATCTGTTACTTATCTGTTTATCTGCCAGAAAGAGTCCATTTTCCGGTGTAATACGTTCTTTTTCACTACGCACTTTTGTACTACATTTACTTTTTATACCAAAACTGTCATTTCATATTGAACTGATTCTTTGTACTGATTTACGTTACATTGTTATGTACGGGCGCCCGTAATTTCGTTCCGGAACTTTTTTAGCGACCGGCCGGCACAAGGTGTAATTTGTAACTGGGACGAATTGTACGGTGTTGAGTTCTGAGATGGTGGGGGGGGTCACGTGATCACATTTCCTTGTTTTCTGAATTTGACGAAGTCAAATTGTGAGGCGGAGTTGACCGCGCCTTGCATACCAAGTGACGTATTTTTAAAGGATCGGCACTTACGTCATGTGGCGTGACCGATGATCTCATCGGTCAAAGTTCGTTTGGCTAAATGTAACTGTTCTCCATGCGTCTTGGATGTGACCTTGACACAAATTCATTCGCTTGCCTGCTACGTCGTTATAATTCATGAATAAAATTTTACAATTATTATTTATACTTTTGTTTCCAATAAAATTTATCCTTATTATATATGTATTTATGTTTATGTCTCCCAAAATATTAGGTGGGCTGAATTGTACCGTTACAATATTCCCTCAATGAGAGATTTTATGCCGAAGCATAAAAACTCTCATACTTCCTAAAGGGATCAGCCAGGATATGTCGCCACAACCCCCTTTATGTTTCATTAAAATCATGGTTCACATACCTCCTGGTCCAGTGACTGTGACTGCACCTGAATGACCTTACTGGACTTCTCTCTCGAGATCCCAACACCGCAAGGCCAGACAGGCACTTGACGCTCCTGCTCTGACACGCAGGCCAGCACAGGACCGCCGCCACAGCATCACCAGACAGTGAAACATTCAATCAAAAATATCAAATAGTGGCCTAGTATAATACCGTATCCCTAACTGATCTGGTTCCCCTTAGCTGTGCTGGTTTGCGTTAAGAAGCACTGGTTTTTTCTTAACTTCTAACATATACATTGATACATACTTAATATAACATGATATAAAACCTTGAAACTTCAATACCAACATTCTGAACCCTTCTCTTGTTAATTCTTATTCCAAAATTCACAGTGTTTCCCTGAATCCCATCAGAATTTAAATAAACATTTCCCATTAGAATATTACAAGTACCTTCCATTATGTAATTCATATTTCAAAATAATTAAATTCATTAGTAAAAGCCGTATATAGAATAAAACACATATAAATCAACTACATCAGAACAAATCATTTACTTAACAATCGTTAAGTATCTTCATAATACTCCTTAAATCAATACAAAATCATTTAGTTACCTCATCAGATCAACTACATCTTGTACATCATCAACATAATTTATTTTCATATTCAATAATTCGTTACTAATAATTTAGTAACCTCCTTCTCCATCATTATCTAATATCCCCCCTTTACCCAGTTACAATTAGGTAAATAAGCTCACGGGTACACCAGTTTTGGTATGAACCTTGTTGCATAAATGCTGTATTTATGCCCCTGGCTTGTAACGGCCAGCTCCTTTCCACACACACTATTGCTTACTGTTGTTGGTCTGTAGCGCCCATTTGCGTTCACAAGAACTGAATTTTATTAGGGTGCAAACGCTGCTTACACCGTTCTTGCTTCAGCGTAATATAAAAATTCGGCATTACTGATGTCCGAGGACACCTGTAATCCTACTATCATGATTCATACGCCCTTAATACGGCACTATCACCCCCTTCGGTGATAGCCGCTGTTCCAAAGTTATGTTGATTCCCCTGATGAAAACCCCCTGTTAATTTCTAAATTGTACCAATCTCATAGGCAACCAACCATGTTCAGTTTACAGTGTCTGCCCACAGCTGAGTGTCATCCAAAACCACGGTCTGGGCTGGTAAGGCCGGGACCGCCCGAAAGTGGGGAATCTTATTTAAAAAACATTATGATGTTTAAAACCTACATTATTACTACAACTCACAAAAGATAAAAGAAATCATTATTTGTTACAACAAATTTCACAAACATCATTTAAATTTCACTGTCCATTGATCAGTTCTGTATTATCATCATAGCTGCACTATGTCCTTGGAACTACTTCACTTCCATTAGAGATTACACTCAACATTTGATCTATTCACATATTACATCATTTTCTTTTTAACTACCACCAGACACTGGTCTGCTATTTTTTCTTTTATTTTTTAATATTTAAGATACTATCTACCATGGAGTTAAACTAGGTACACATGCAAACACTCTAACTTATTTTCCTATAATAGTCTCTAACAAGTGCAATAAGTATACTATAATGCTAATTTGGTCACCTTAATTTTGCTAAATTTAAAGCTAAATTATAACTACTTCTTTCACATAGCTTAGATGTTCGCTACAAGTTTTACAATTATGTGTATTTCATTACCGAGTAGGTCGGTTACTTATTACTGACCATCCTACTGGGTAATGAGATAACTCCTAACGAGTTGCACTTGTTGTTCACATTAATTTTGGCTGTTCTATTAAAAATAAAACTGTTATTTGTTCATGGATACTTGCCAATTATAAGTTTTTTTTTCCCACGAACTTTAGGGGTCCCCCTCCCCATTCAACAATAAAATTAAATTTCTACTTGCACCAATTTGTGGAGTGGGACCATCATTGCTTTCACCTCCAGTTGAGCCTCCAAACAGCCAAAATCCACGGTCATGGATGGTGAAGCCGTGACCGCCCGAAAATGGGGGAGAGTCCCTTCTGAAAACAAATAAAATAGATTAAAATTCATTTACTTACTGTGACCAGTATAATTTCAAATTCGTCGCGTTCTGTGTACCTACTATCTCCTGCGTTGCTTGGTTTCGCAACACGTACGCATTATTCATCTTTACCTCTACAATTTCATAGGGTCCCTCGTAAACAGAAAAAACTTCTTTATCTCTTTATCTTGTGCGCTAGACAAATCATGTCTCCTTACCAATACTAATTGTCCTACCTCATATTTAGTCCACTTACCTTTTTCATCATGCCTCCGCTTTCTCCTTTCCCCTTTGGTGAGTAAACTTTCGTTTCCTAGTTGGATCTTCACATTCATGTCGATGGTCTGATCTTCTGGTGGATACTCAAAAAGTTGTTCCAATATTCTAGGTGGCCTTGTTCCCTTTATTAACTCATACGGCGTAAACCCGGTGGATTCGTGGGTGGTACTATTCAACCATTCTTCTACCTTCTTCACGTATAATGGCCATTCACTGTGCTTAGCATGACAATACGCCCGAAATATCCTACCAATCTCTCTCATCACCCGTTCTGCCTGGTTGGACTTGGATGGTATACTGCCGTGTGCTTGGGTATGATGCCTTCCCATCCAAGAGTCTGTCTCCACCTACCGCTGATGAATTGGGGTCCGTGATCTGATAAAATTACCTTTGGTTTCCCTATCTTTGCCCTGTAGTCCTTCATTATCTTTTCGCTCAGCACTCTGCTCATCGCTCTCTTCACACTATATAACCTAACAAACTTAGAAAAACTGTCCAAAACAACAAAAAGATACATTACTCCACCCCTACCCTTGGGCAATGGCCCATATAAGTCTACAGCAACTAAATCAAACGGTCTCTCCACCTTAATATAATTCAACTCCCCTTCTACCCTATAATTCACTACCTTAGACCTCTGACACAAATCACATCCCCGTAACAACATTCGTACTCGCCTCTCCATATTCTTAAAAACACATGACTCTTTTAAAACATTCGTACACTTTTTCGCCCCAAAATGCCTATACCTTATACGGCAATCCCAAATAATTCGATCTATCAACCCTTCTGGTACAACCAATCTCCAATCATGCTCACCCCCTTCTACCTTTTGAACAAAATTCCGTGATATATTTGAAAATGGGTGTTATATTCAGACCCATCTACACCCGCTTCTAAACTAGCAATTATTTTACCCGATTTATTATCTGATCTTTGCATATCCTTAATATCCCTTAACTCCTCACCAAAAAGTCTATCTTCCCTTGTTAATCGAAAAATCTCTATCTCCTTAAGATCCCTCCCTGTTTTATTTTCTGTGACATCTACCCTGGAAAGAGTGTCCGGTACTTTATTGTCTGTCCCCTTAATATACTCCCATGAGAAATTATACTCTTGTAATGTTAGTACCCACCTGGTTAGACGGCTATGGGTTAATCTGCAGGTATTCAAAAATGATAGCGCTTTGTGGTCCGTCCTGATGACTGTCCTGTTCCCTAAGATGTATGTGCGGAACTTTCCCACAGGGAACACGATACTCAGTAACTCCTTTTCTGTAGTTGTGTAATTCCTCTCAGCTGTCAAAAGGGATCTGCTGGCAAAAGCTATTGTGTGATGTTCTTTGTCGCTATCCTCCTGGTATAATTCTGCTCCCAGGGCGACATTGCTGGCGTCAGTCTGTAAATAAAAAGTTTTCAAGAAATCAGGGTGATTCATCATTATCATGTTCGAAAATTTTCGCTTTATCTCCTCGAATTCATCCCTTTCCTTCTCTCCCCATTTCCACTGTTTATTTTTCTGTAAAACGGCACTTAGCCTTGATGTCGTCTGTGCATAGTTTTTCTGAAATTTTCTATAGAAGTTACACAGACCTAAAAAACTCTGTAATTGTTTAATATTCTTCGGTTCTGGGAAACGCATTATAGCTTCTACTTTATCAGGGTTGGCTAGGATTCCTTCTGGAGTAATAATAAAACCTAAAAAGTGTATTTCAGTTTGCAGAAACTTTGACTTCTCCCAATTAACCGTTAGACCTCCATTTTGTAATTTATCTAACACATATTCAAGATGTTCTAAATGTTCCGAAAATGTTATTGATGCTATTAATATGTCATCACCATATACTGTTAGAAAATCAAGTCCTTAGGTTGCAATATCATATCTAAACATTTTATGAAACTTGCTACACTAGTGTTAAGTCCAAATGGCGAACGCTTAAACTGATAGTTCTTACCATTGAAGAGAAATGCAGTATACCTTCGACTCTTGGCTGCTAGCGGAACTTGCCAGTGTCCTGCTGTAAAATCTAAAGATGTCATGTACTTGACTCCCCTGAACTTCTGAAAAATCTCATTTATGGGTTCCAGTGACTCCCGGTCAGGTATTATAATTTGATTTATTTTCCTAGCATCTAAACATAATCTTACCCTTCCATATTTCTTGATTACCACTACCAATGGATTCGAGTAAGGCAATATCGATCTCTCAATAAAGTCTCCCTCCATCATTCTATCCAACTCCTCTTGCACTGCTCTCCTCTTTGAAAACGGTACTGGATAACTCCTCTGCATGTAGGGTGAGTGTTCCCGAACCTTCAACTCGCACACATAGTTCCTGGCTTTTCCAGGCAACTCCCCAAACACATCTCTAAAACGTTCCACAACTACCCACAACTCCTGTCGTTGGGGACTCCGTACAACTCCACCCTCATTTAAAAATTTATCCGCCCTATTTTCCCATACTCTCTCATCACTCACATGCATCTCTCCCTCATCATTCTCTATAATCTCACTCTCTTGACATATATTCACTTTTGTTTCTGTGTCTCCATCGCCTACCCGCTTCTGTATCATTTTTACTCCCGTAACTCTAATCTCATCTAACACCCTCTTAAAATTAACCCTGACTGTTCACTCCCACTATTAAATTCTACTATTCGTTTATTAAAATCTATTACTGCTTTATTTCTCTCCAAAAAATCATTTCCTAAGATAACATCTAAACTCAGTCCCTTAACTACTAGAAAGGTATTTTCAAACTCAGTTTCATTAAGGAATATATTTAATTGTACTTGTCTAGTAACCCTTTTACTCCGTACTCCTGTTACCCCCACTACTGTTACGCCTGCAACTGGTAATGATGGAATATTTTTATTTATTTCTTTTAATTCTCCCATTAGATTTTCTGAAACTACTGATATCTCACTTCCTGTATCTATTAATGTTTTAAAACTCTTACCTTCTATAGTGACGATTACCTCCGTCAATCTGGTTTTTGTCTCCATAATTCCCGTGTCAGCTTCCTCCAACAACTCCTTCATCATGTCCATTTGTATTACATTATTATGATATTCGTCTGCTACCTGGACCCTGTTGTTCCCTGTGGACAATGGTGGGGTCCTTGCTTCCATTGTCGGCCTCAGTTTTCCGTTCTGGCAGTGGTACTGCTCTCCCTATACCCCCTCTCATTCTGGTTATTATTTCCGTTGCTCCTTGATGCTCCCCCGCGGTCATCTCCTGCCTGCTGTTGAGTATTGGTCTGCGACGACGTAGTTCCGCTCCGCTGATTTGGCCTTGGTTTCCTGCATCTGAAACAAAAATTCCTGACGGTGTAATTCTCTCCTGAGCATCCCGTACATTTCCACCCCCTGTCTCGACTATGATTTTCTTGTTTAACATACGCATGTCCCTGTTATGACCCTCTTTGTGACGTATAATTACCACTATTACTCGTACCTGATTGGTTAGGACGCCTACCTATTTCACGGTCCCTAATGTTCTGAAATACGTCTAATATATTTTCCAATTCATTTATATCCGCTACCTCTCTTGTCATTAATGTAATTTGTACCTCCCTGGGCAGGTGTTTACTAATATGCCTAACAAACGACCGAAACGGCAATGGCGGTTCTAAGTATTTCGCCTCGTTAAATATCCTCATTACGTACATGGTTATGTTGTTGTTATGTCCCCCAAAATTCCCTGTTCCCATGATTCTACTACGTAATATTTCCTGGTCCTCTTCAGACCAATACTTATTTCGGAATGCTGCCTCGAAATTCTCATAACTACCCCACTCTGTTCTGTGTACTTCAGCCCGTATTTCAGAACTGCCCTTAAAACATTTTAAAAGCTTTAATAATTTCACCTCCCAACTACTGTTATTAAACTGGTTAAATTTCCTTACCCTACTCAGGAACTGCATCGGGTGTACCCTCCGGTTATCACAACAAA
This sequence comes from Magicicada septendecula, assembly GCA_034769895.1. Taxonomy (NCBI): domain Eukaryota; kingdom Metazoa; phylum Arthropoda; class Insecta; order Hemiptera; family Cicadidae; genus Magicicada; species Magicicada septendecula. The sequence continues at coordinate 429,259,908 of CM068372.1, forward strand.
ATTGTTCAAGTTCAATATCATCTTTTGCATCGCGAGTATATAATAATCGCTCCGCAACATTATTTAAATTTTGGCTCACTGCCACTTGTAATTCATCTTTAATTTCTGTTATATCTTGTTCAATTACTCTAAATTTATTATCATATTTATTTTCGTATTGAAGGTTATGTTTATTCGTAACCCCCACACTCTCTTGTATTGATTTTCTACATACATTTTCTACCTCTATTATTTTATTTTTAATATCATGATTATTTTCATTAATCTGACTCATACATCTACTCTCTATTTCTATGTTCTTTAACTTGAATTTTAATTTGATCTGTCATTTGTTCGTTTACATTGTTTATTTTGCTTTCTAGATTTTCTGTTATTTCACTGATTTGTTCATCGAACTTATGGTTTACTGATTCTAATATTTGTTCTTGTATGCTATCACAACGTGTATTAATTTCATTAATATGCTTATTAAAATCAAATTTTTGTTGTTTAATTTCGTCCTTAATTTCTTTCAACTTTTCATTTATATTACTATTTATTTCATTAATTTGCATATCAAATTTATTTAACAGTAACTGCATCATACTCCTCATATCGTTACCATCATCTTTCTTAACTGGGGTAGGCGTCGATTGATTCGTTACGCCTAACATTATTCTCGACTCAGTCTCGCTTAAGTCGCTATTTATTTGACTTTCAGTATGGCTGTCAGTGAAGCTGACTTCCTTGTTACTATCTTTATTAGTATTCATTTTGCTTATTTAATTCTTACTTATTTATAATACACATGCGACAAGCCTTTTGTCCGGTGACAAGTGGCGCCCAACGTGGGGCGACGATCATCTTGCGGATGCAAGATCCAGCCACACCAGCGAGCTACCAGCCGGCACACCAATCAACATGGCGCCCAACAGACACCTCCACACCATCTGGAGAAGAGCAGTAGGCAGGCTACCGGAGAGCATTCAAGACCCGGGGGAGTTGTGGCAACAGCGATTCATTACGTCTGCTCTCCGGTACCAGCAACACGGCACGTGATACCTGAAGAATACGAGGCGAGCCAATCCGGGATCAGCAGCCGCCGAGACGTGACCAACTACGTGTTCGCAGCGAGCCAATCAGCGATCCCGGTTAGTTAATAAAACCCGGGCCGGCAGAAAATTTTGTGCACTCTTCATCGCCACGCCAACGGACGCACTTCATCTCTCTTCTCTCGGACGACATCGACGCGGAGTCAGCCGGAAGGAACGGCCGAAGAATAGAACCGGCGTTCTTGCGTCTTCGCCCTCCAGTTCCGCGCCAGCGATGGATTTCGCAGGGCCGGCAGCCGACTCTACAACCGGTGCCGGAAGAGGAGGACTGCAGTACGCCACGAACAGCGGGCGCAGCCGCCGAACATCTTAGCGCGGCACGACCAACATCAGCCTTCTCGCCACTCGGTCCTTTTTAGGGCCACCAAAATAACTAGAGTGTACGATTGGCGCCAGTTGTCATGCGGCAAGCCTTTTGTCTGGTGACAAGTGGCGCCCAACGTGGGGCGACGATCATCTTGCGGATGCAAGATCCAGCCACGCCAGCGAGCTACCAGCCGGCACACCAATCAACATGGCGCCCAACAGACACCTCCACAACAGCTGGAGAAGAGCAGTAGGCTGGCTACCGGAGTGCATTCAAGACCCGGTGGAGTTGTGACGGCAGCGGTATGCGAACATCTGCTCTCCGGTACCAGCGGTGGACACAGCGAGCCAATCTGCCATCAGCAGCCGCTGCGACGTGACCAACTGCGTGTTAGGAGCTAGCGAATCAGCGATCCCGGTTAGTTAATAAAACCCGGGCCGGCAGAAAATTTTGTGCACTCTTCATCGCCACGCCAACGGACGCACTTCATCTCTCTTCTCTCGGACGACATCGACGCGGAGTCAGCCGGAAGGAACGGCCGAAGAATAGAACCGGCGTTCTTGCGTCTTCGCCCTCCAGTTCCGCGCCAGCAATGGATTTCGCTGGGCTGGCAGCCGACTCTACAACCGGTGCCGGAAGAAGAGGAGGACTGCAGTACGCCACGAACAGCGGGCGCGGCCGCCGAACATCTTAGCGCGGCACGACCAACATCAGCCTTCTCGCCACAAGGTCCTCCAAACCACTAGAGTGTACGATTGGCGCCATTTGTCATGCGACAAGCCTTTTGTCCGGTGACTTAATATAGAAGAAAAAAAAGAGTTTAATTTTGAGGTAGTATTTTTTTTATCAAAGAAAAATAATTGAAATGATTTGATATTTGCATTTTGTAGAAAAAAATTTTAATTTTGAATACGAAACAAATGCCAGTCTAAGAGTAATTAATATAATTTTTAATTTATTTTTAAGACATTGGTATAGACTGAGCAAGCTGAGGTCAGATCTGATTTAAATGAATTCAATTAAAATTGCATTTAAATTTTATTTTGTTTTAGTAGATCTTTTAGTAGATCACATTGAATAAATGTCTAGATTAAGATTATTAACATGTCTAGATGTAAGAGTGTTTTAAATGTGTGTAACACCGTATAGCTTAAGAGATAAACACTTAATAATGAGTGATATCTTGATCGGAGATTATTAACAATGTTTTATTATTTATAATGCATTTTAAACAATAAACATGAAATTTTAAGTACTCATAAATTTACTACTCTTATTACAGTTACACCTGGTATTGTTATAACTAGGGCCCGGATTTTTATTTATTTAAAAATGGCAAATTTTTAAATATAATATTTAACAAAAAAGGTGGAATATTTAATAAAAACACAATATATTTACTAACGTTTTTTAATTTACAAAACTTTGTTGACACCGCATATAAATGTTTTTTTTAAATGATCAAAAGTAAAACTTTGTCGATTTTCTCTAAACAAAGCTTTATATTGCGAGAAGCTTCTTTCCACATCACATGAAGTTATAGGAGCATACTTAAACTTAGATATGTCTGAAGGGCTTAAAGCGTTTAATATTTCGACATCTTCATTTTCTTCTTCCTTTTCTTCAATCCCAAGAAGCTTGTTTTTGATTCGTTGTAAAATTGAATAGCCTGGGGTTTTTTTTAACACTGCTTCAAATTTTCGGTTTATTTCTTCTCCTATTTTACCTGGACATGATTTAAGCTCCAAGCGGAATGATAATATTAGCTCCAAATTACTTGTGAGAGCAACATTCTTTTTTCCAAATTTTCAATTGTCGTTCAATCTTTTTAAAATTAGAACTTATATATACGAGGTCATTTTTTATTGTTTTTAATTTCAACAGTTGTTTAGCTTCACCGATGGCCACGCTTTCATCTTCATCAAAACAATTAATAGTTTGTTCAATAGATTGAAGATTTTCAGCGTAATAAAATGCAGCCGACAACCATGTCCCCCACCTGGTCATGATTGGTTGAGGAGGTAGTGGCAGCCCTGGATTCATTTCTTTGAACAATTGAACTCTCCTTGGCGCTTTTAAAAAAATCCTTTTCACACTTGAAATTAAATTATTAATTTCTTTGAACTCTGTCCTCACAGTTTCAGCCAATCTGTGCATGGGCCATGCAAGTAAGATGAATCATCTTCGGGTAAAATATTTGAATTGCCTTACCTGCTTTCAACATGTAAGGTGCTGCGTCACTCACAAGTAATAGTACATTATCGTATTTTATTCCACTCGGCCAAATAAGATTCATTGACACATTAAAACATTTAGCAATTGTTTGATGGTTGGTTTTCGGAAGTTCTTCCATTGTCAGGACGAACGATTTTGCAGACTCTTCTTTGTCTTCAGATAAAACGCCAACAATCACACTGGCTATATAGCGACCCTCTGTGTCGGTTGTTCCATCTATAGAAACTCAAATTTTTTTTCATGAAGGAAACTCCTCATTTTAGACAAAAAGTCGTCATAAATATCGCTCAAATAGTTTTTGCGCAATGTAGATTCATCGGGAATTTTATGGTTAGTATATTTTTTGAGAAATATACGAAAATTGTCATTCTGAAGTTTCCAGAAAGGGATGTCAGCACTTAGTAAAGCTTTTGCTAAATCAAAATTAAATTCCGACTTACGTGAAGTACTTGCCAGTTGCGTTGTCAACAGGCTTTGTTGAGCGGAATTTGTTTTTGCTGAATTCTCCTTATGTTTATTTGTGTTTAAGTGTTGTAAAACTGCCCCTCTTTGGTCGTGATTTACGCGAATGTTGCATGCAACATTTGCAAAACAAAATATCACTATTGTAGCGGGTCAAAATTTGGGTCGTTTTATTTTTTATCGTATGGGGCATTCATATTTTTATTTATTTCGTTTTTGTGCGGGCTTTTCTAAAAAATTATTGTGCAACGTTATGTCCATTACTACAGAAATCATGGCCAGTAGAACAGTTTGAAACAAAGCAGTAAGACGCAGTTGTTGTCGAGGAATGCGGCAAAGAATTCGCGCCACCCTAAAAATTCGCAGAACTCTGTACATGTGTGGCAATGCACACACGCCACTACTGACGCAGGCGCGCCAAGTGACGCTCTTGACAAAAAACCAAGATGGCTAGAACGAAGAATTATTCAACATCTCTTCATCGGTCATCCGGAAATACTGCTAAAGCCCCGCCTACTATTAATGACATCAGCAGAGCCGAAGTCAATATTGTCCTCTGGTCACACACATATACCAGCTCTATACCATGCATAAAGTGGTTACCACTCAACAAATGAGCATGAACGGCGACGAAAACCTGGTGGCAGTGAACCGCCGTTCCCGCCCGCGGAAGCAGGCACATTGTGGTCTGCATTGGTGAGAGACGCGAGACAGTCAACTAGAAACCAAGTTCGCTAACAGACGCTGATCACGTTGTGCGGGCCCGGTCGGGTCGAACTTTTAAGTATGAATACCTAAATAAAATAACGCCTTCACACCGACCGGGACCCGAGGAATTAACGGATGTAACAATATTATAATTGGTACAGTAGAATTGTGAAGTGACGACAGTGAAATAACGGACCGTGGAATCGGGCAACAAAACACGTGTTCGGTCGGCCGTGAACAGTTAATCAATTTACCACGAATAAAAACATGATTTCGTAAAACAAAATATAAAAAGGGTAGATTAAACACATATGTTAAATTGTATGGATGTGTGTATGGGCAAAGCTGGGCGGCTTTTGATAGTGTAAGAAATATATGAGGGTAAGGCCTATTTAACCATTTAAAATGTGTTTTGTATTATTTGTGTGCATTGTGTATTAAGGAGTTCCGTCTTATGTAAGTAAAAATATTCATTTCATAACATAATCATGTGTTAGACTAAGTTATTTCGTCATTACCACTTTCTCATTTCTGTGTTGCAAAAATTCGTCTAACGAATCGGAATCTTTCTGAATTATTAATTGGGTGGGGTCAGATTGCTAAATTGTCCGTTTTATTAAGGTAAAGTGTCAAGGTCTCCATATCTGTCCTTAAAAGATATAGGTGGCGACTCTGGGCTTCTGATAAAATTTCTGCAGCAGGTAAGCGTAAATGTAACAGGTAAGTCTGATACTTTTCAAAATCTTGATATTATAAAATATATCAAAACATGGTTGAACTGATTCTACGGTTACTGTATTCACTGTTTACTGTCGGGCGCCATCTTTGTTACCAACTACGTACAAAGAAAAAATATATGTTCTTACCATGTTGAGGGTTCTTTTTTAGGTGAACAGGAGATCAGAATCGGTTGTTCAAAATTAAAGAAAAATTTATTTGTTTCCCATGAATGGAGTTTTATTGACATTTTTTACTATAATTTTTTATTGTTAACAAACTACCTCCTGCCATCCTCTCTCTCTCTATAAATTCACATTTACGAAAGTTATTGATTATATAATCATTCTGCTACAATGACAATTAAAACATGGTATATAAATTCCAAACAAACTTCAAGACATTAAATATGAATTAAAATACAAACAACACAAACCAGCCTTCTTTGTCTACATACTTTCTCACGCACACACACACACAATTATTTTATGATTTAAGAGCTCTTATTTTATATTTTATTAAAACATTTATTTCCCCATTCTGCCAGTAATTTTGAAAAACCCTTGTTAAAATCTTATGGATACGTGGCTACTTAGCTGAATTTGAAGCCGATTATTATTCCTGAAGCCGTCACATGGTTTTACGTGCGCACTTTACTTCACTCCATGATTATCGAACTGTTATTATATATAAACTGTTAATTACACTTTTAATACGAAATTTTGATTTTAGTTCATGTTTTAAAATATAGTATTCACATTTTATGGTTTTGCGGGCCCGCACTTACTGCCGAAACTTTTTATAGATACCACTCGCGAGTGGTGATGAGATGAGACTGGGGAGATTTACAGGCGCTATTTTGTGAAGCGGCTGTTGTTCGCACAACTCTCATTGGTTTACAGTTTGTATTCGTTCGCCAGTGGACTGTTTTTTGGCTTGTTGACGAAACTGGTGACACACATCGTTATATAAGTTGCTGACGCAACACATCGCCTGATGTCTGGTTGCATAATTGGTTTACAGAATTTGTTACATAACGTGTTTACGTTTTCCGTGTTCGTCATTGTCCTTGAATTGCCTTTGGTACATTTGCAGTTATTAAAACGGTCCACACAATTATTAAACAATTCATACAGTCAACAGCAGTGCAGCCACGTTGCGATCTCTTCCACATAACAAATTTACCTCTCGGTCATAAAATTTTTCTATCCCTCAATTAGTTAATTATTATTTATGAAAAAATACAAATTATGTCATTACCCCAGGTATGCCCAAAAATGCCCCGCTACAATACCCCCTCAATGAGATATTTTATGCCGAAGCATAAAAAATCTCATTGACACATTCATACTTGCTAGAGGGATCAGCCAGGATATGTCGCCACAACCCCCTGTATGGTTTACAAAAAAGAATAATCAACTCACCCTTGGTCCGGTGACTGTGACCGCATCTGCATGACAATACTGGACTTCTCTCTCGAGATCCCAACACCGTAGAGTCAGACAGATACTCAACGCCCCTGCCCTGACGCGCAGGCCAGCTCAGGTCCGCCGCCACAGCACCACCAAACACTGAAACAACAAATCAAACTATCAAATAGTGGCCTTATACAACACCATATCCCCAACTGATCTTTTTCCCCCTAGCGGTGCTGGTTTGCGCTAAGAAGCACTGGTTTTGTTTTTTCTTACTTATTACTAACATATATATATCAGAATACCTAACATAACCTAACATAAGAAAACATAGTACATTAATAATTCATTTTAAAATAAACAACTTACAATTAAAATGTTACACACTTTACATCATTAAATTGGCATATAAAATCAAAAAATTACTTTTAAACTTGCTTTACTCTTATTAATTCGTTTCTCAAAATTACAAAATTTTTTTTTTTTTTTTTTTCAATTATGGCCATCATTATTCCATTTCATTACTTTGGGTGATTCTACGTTATTCCTTATAATTTACTTTATCCACTTGGCATTTACTCATAATCTTACCCCTTTTATTACTCTAACGCTCCCTTACAAAATCTTTAACTAGTATGACACCCCACTATCAAAAATTTACCAACCCTTCTCTACCTCTAACTACTTACTATTTTAACTCCAATCGCCACCTTCTACTCTTATAAAAAAAAAATACTCTCTAACCCTTTGTACATAGGATACGTGTTTCCCCCCCCCCAAAAAAAGCTCAATTCCTGTTCTCTGGCCCCTGGATTTTTACCTAAGGCGGCCCCTTCCCACTAAAACTATACCAAATCCCGTCCCAACCCTTATGTTGCGGACTCCCACATTACACTACCCCTACTACAAAATTGCCATCCCCAAAAAATCTCAATCTCATAACCTCACTACAATTACAACAAATTAACATCAACAAATAAACAACAATATATTACTCAAAACTCTACAATTATTCTCCAATTCTACTGTGTCTCCACTTATACTTCTCAAAATTCTATAGCATACGTTAACTCAAAACAACATTGCATTATTTTCATTTCCACTATTACTTTAACTCTTACTTCGATTTGGACAGATCTATGTCCCACAAAATTCAACTTGAACTGATTCAAACATTTTATTCAAACAATTACTATCACCCATTTCTATCTTTTACAACCCATTGAAAATTTTACCTATTACAACTATTTTTCATTTTATTTTAAAATCTATAAACACATTGAAAACATATTATTATATTTTTATAATACTTATTCCTAACATACTAATGCAATTAACACAATATAGGAAGTATTTAGTGCATCTATTTTTTCTTTTAAATTCAAACAAAATTATTGAGTAGCAAATCATCATTATTAATTAAAATATAGCAAAATTTTAATACGTTATCCCCTTGGATAACCTCCCAGCCACACACACTATTTCAAATTACATTACATAACATAAAAAACGAATAGACATTACCCTTGCTTATTAGTATACATTTAAACAAACAATTTTTCCTTTTAAGTACTTTATATAAAAATTTATAAACATTATTATTTGAAAATTTTTTCATTAACTCTTTTTATTTATCATCATTATTTATTTATCCTGTGTTGCAATCAGCTTTTCAAAATTTCCTTAAAATTTATTATTAACATATATATGTTTAACCATTATGTTCCACAAAATTCCACAAAATAAACCATTTAACATTTATTTACTTATTAATTATTATTAAATCAGAATCTCATTACACAATTTAAATTCATTATAAAATTCAAACACATAATATTCAATCACAATATCTAAACATCTCAACTTATTTAATTCATTTGATTATTAAAATAACATATTTCAATTATTATCAACATTCTACAAATCATTAACTATTGTCTTCATAATTATTTTGTTATTTAATTAGAGTGCTAAAATATTAATAATATTATTATTATTAACACAACATTTTCCAAAACATATACACATTACTTATCTAACATTTCACAATACACACAAATGAATTCAATATTATTTACAAAATATGCGTCAAAACTGTTCAAGTGTATCTCACTTCAGATGTCCAAATCAGCAAGGTCATTACCAAAAATTTACAATATTTAAAAATGTCCCAACACTGATCTTTTAGCTCACCCACCATCGTCATATATATATCTAACATATTTGTAACATTCATCATTTTTATCAACACACAAATTATGATAATCATTACTATCATAATAATCTATCAACTCTATTTCATCCATTGTACCACTATAAATCTTGTTACCATAAGTTAGGATTGTCCAGTCTATATCAGTGTTATTTGTTAACGTCAGGTAAATTATTTTCTCATTTTTGTATTCCTCAACTACTACGTCAGGTAAGTCATTATAGTCAGGTAGGATATTATCAAAACTATTCTCTGTCTCTCTTTCAACAGTTACGTATTTCACATGATTCATCGTCACCCCTTCTAGTAATTTTCTCAATTCATCATACTTTCTTTCTAACTTATATATTTCTATTTCATTCTCAACATATAACTCTCTTTCTTCATAGCACCACATCACACTCTCACAATTATTACGGACAGAGGGTACAACATTATACAACATTACTTCATTTAACAATAAGGGTCTCTTGCCCTGAAAAAACAACATTAAATCATCATCATCATTATAAACAATAAGGGGAAAATTTGCCCTCTGTCCCCATTCAATTACTACATTATTTTTCCACTCTCTTTCTATTTCATAAACACTCATTAACATTTCATTATCGCATTCTAAAACTTCATCAGTACTATTTGTTATTATATTTTCATCATTTGCTTCTACATTATTCTTCACCCCCACTATACTCTCAGTATTGTCTACTATTTCGTCATTTTTACATTTTGTCTTACTTAAAACATTGTCACCTAATTTCTCGAACTTCTGTTCTAACTTATTTAAACTGTTTCTTATTGTTTCGTTAGTGCTTTCTAAATGTTTATTCATTTCTTGTATCTCACGTTTCAACTCTTCATTCTGATTTTTTAATAACTCTTCAAAACTATTCTTTTGGATATCGAACTTCTCATTTATACTACTATTTAACTTTACACTCTGGTTCTCTATCATTGTTTGTATTGCTTTAAACATTTCATACGTATCGTCATTTTTTTTATTTTGGATAGGTGTCGATTGATATTCGACATCTTTCATTATTTTTGATTCGGTCAACTGACTCTCTACATTATCATTCGTTTGAACTCCCGAATCGGTACTAAACTGACTGTCAGATAAGCTGACAGCACTATTATCTGCCATTTTTCTTAAAATTTTTAATATATATATCTTTATAAAATCTCATTATATGTAACACATACTTATTGAAAACATTCTACTCACCCATATTAAACATAACCTTTTACGTCTATTTTACGTACATACGTAAAGACGAATTCCAAACAACCATTCTGTTCTCCTAAGTAGGCCTATATTTATATAATTATATTATATAAATCGTCCCTACGTTCGGAAGCCATTGATACTTTTCAAAATCTTGATATTATAAAATATATCAAAACATGGTTGAACTGATTCTACGGTTACTGTATTCACTGTTTACTGTCGGGCGCCATCTTTGTTACCAACTACGTACAAAGAAAAAAATATATGTTCTTACCATGTTGAGGGTTCTTTTTTAGGCGAACAGGAGATCAGAATCGGTTGTTCAAAATTAAAGAAAAATTTATTTGTTTCCCATGAATGGAGTTTTATTGACATTTTTTACTATAATTTTTTATTGTTAACAAACTACCTCCTGCCATCCTCTCTCTCTCTATAAATTCACATTTACGAAAGTTATTGATTATATAATCATTCTGCTACAATGAGAATTAAAACATGGTATATAAATTCCAAACAAACTTCAAGACATTAAATATGAATTAAAATACAAACAACACAAACCAGCCTTCTTTGTCTACATACTTTCTCACGCACACACACACACAATTATTTTATGATTTAAGAGCTCTTATTTTATATTTTATTAAAACATTTATTTCCCCATTCTGCCAGTAATTTTGAAAAACCCTTGTTAAAATCTTATGGATACGTGGCTACTTAGCTGAATTTGAAGCCGATTATTATTCCTGAAGCCGTCACATGGTTTTACGTGCGCACTTTACTTCACTCCATGATTATCGAACTGTTATTATATATAAACTGTTAATTACACTTTTAATACGAAATTTTGATTTTAGTTCATGTTTTAAAATATAGTATTCACATTTTATGGTTTTGCGGGCCCGCACTTACTGCCGAAACTTTTTATAGATACCACTCGCGAGTGGTGATGAGATGAGACTGGGGAGATTTACAGGCGCTATTTTGTGAAGCGGCTGTTGTTCGCACAACTCTCATTGGTTTACAGTTTGTATTCGTTCGCCAGTGGACTGTTTTTTGGCTTGTTGACGAAACTGGTGACACACATCGTTATATAAGTTGCTGACGCAACACATCGCCTGATGTCTGGTTGCATAATTGGTTTACAGAATTTGTTACATAACGTGTTTACGTTTTCCGTGTTCGTCATTGTCCTTGAATTGCCTTTGGTACATTTGCAGTTATTAAAACGGTCCACACAATTATTAAACAATTCATACAGTCAACAGCAGTGCAGCCACGTTGCGATCTCTTCCACATAACAAATTTACCTCTCGGTCATAAAATTTTTCTATCCCTCAATTAGTTAATTATTATTTATGAAAAAATACAAATTATGTCATTACCCCAGGTATGCCCAAAAATGCCCCGCTACAAGTCCTGGTAGTGGATGTGATGTATTAAATAAATTTCGGCATATTTTTTATTGTTACACTATCACTTTTGAAAATTTCCGGAAACTCCGCAACGAATGCTCTTATCTTAGAACTTGAATTACTTTTAACTTTCGGCATTTTTAGCTTACCACGGTCCGGGTCTAAACACGTACTGGCACTGAGACTGTGACTGGGGGAATGGGAGGAAGAATTTCTAGAAAAAAACTGAAGCGCCTCTTTATATTTGTTCGTAAAGGAGTTGCGTTCAAAGGGTATCGGTGGCTGAGGTGTTAGCGTTACAGCCTTGTTGCCCCGTGGTATCGAGTTCGATCCCAAGCGCTTCACTTTTTTTCATTTTATTTTTATTGAATTATTAAAATTAAATTGAATTATTAAAATTCAACTTGAAATTCATTTTTTTAGTCTACGAATATTTATACAAAAAAGACCACTTTTTCCAAATAAAACTCTTTGGTCAGGTATAGAATGAGGGATTAGAAAGGATTAGAAGAGATTAGAAGAAATTATATCGTCAACAAAAGCTGGCCCAACTCGGAACTTTTCGCTTTCATAATCCCGGCTCAACTCGACCATTTCCAGGTATAGCTGGCTCAATTCGTCTTCCCCCCAATTGGAAGGCGGCATTCAAAGAACGCCATTTCGAAGGAATGACTCCTTCATTTCTTTATTCACGTCTCTGTTCATCTATACATTATTTTTTAAGGAAGAGAATTAGAAAATATTGAATTATATTTAAATTAAATGAGAAAAAATTTGTTTATTTTCTCAAACAAACAAAATATTTATTTATCCTCAAAAATAGCACAATATTTAGTTAAATAAAGATCCTGGCCCTATTTATAACTTTTAAACACTTGGTATAGTTATAACTGTTTAAATACCTGGTATCATTATAATGGTTCTCCATACTGATTTTTAGATAATGTTATGTATTAAAATTGATGTTGTAAAAACATGTTGTTTCCATTATTGGTGTATACTTAAAACATACATTTTGTTTTCTCTCAATACGTACTCAAAAGTAAATTACTTTTGAATGTGAAAATATGCAAATTTCTCAGTTTTACTGATACTTTGAATTCAGTAATTAAATGCTAATGTTTTTATAGAAAAAAATACCTGTAGCTTTTGTGTTATCAAATTCAGTGACCAATAAGCACATTCTACAAGATGGTATTTTTATTCTCTTTTTATTTGTCAGCAGCTATATGAAAATTTGAGTGATCAATATTTAACACTATTCAATGACTCACTGATCTAAGAATGCTTCTAACATTATTATTAGTTGTGTATGTGAAGTTGAATTACTGCTGTTTATTGTAGGGTGTGTAATGCCATGGAATTGGAGGCTGGAATGCTTCCAAAATGTGTATAGTATGAGTATTTATATATTTATGTGTGTGTGTGTCACACATTTAACACAATATCGTTAAGTTATTGTTGAAACAGTCTACTGAAAGATGTTAAGTTTATTTTGTACTCTTCTTGATTTTAATGATTCAATTTCAGTATTTAATCTCAGTATGAAGAAATAGTTCTTTATAGTTTCATGACAAAACTTTTAATTTAATTCAGAATTCATTTAGTTATTTTACCTCGTACAGATTAACATAACTTACACTGTTCATGTAATCGAACAAAATCGAATGAAACTTATAAAATATTCATTATCTAATGAATGGACTTACTTTGGTGAAGTCCATGAAAAGTAATATTTTGAACAGAATGTACATTTCCTTTAGCACTATGTGTTGTTTACATAGATTTAGAGTTTTGCCTTCTAGTTAATGTTTGTTTTGTATATATTTTTTACAGGACATTTGCATTAATAAAACCGGATGGGGTCAAGTGTAAAGGCAGGATTTTGAAAATTATATTGGAAAATGGTTTTAGAATTGGAAATCTTACAATGGTGGAAATGAGAAAAGATCAAGTTGAAGAGCTGTACAGTGCTGATCAAGGACAATCATATTATCCGTCAGTATATCATACACACATATCATTGTTGTTTAGTATATCATACACACATATCATTGTTGTTTAGTATATCATACACACATATCATTGTTGTTTAATATGATTTGCTAAACAATATGATACAGCTACACATAGAGATGTGACTGTATCATTTGTGATTAGTTTAAGCCTGGAATCTCTCATAATATAAATGTTATGTTATTTTTATTAAAATCTATTTCACCTTGATAATTTTACTTTCATGCAGACATACTTTGTTACTTTAGTAAATGAGTCTTTTATTTATATAATGACAAATCTATTATAAACCATGTTATTGCAATATTCATATATGTGTGTATACGTGTGTTGCAACACTGTAAGGTGAGGTTTGACAGAAATTGCAGATATTCTTATGATGGGTGATTAATACATTTATTGATAATATGAAATTTTATGCATAAGAACTTTTATGAATTAGTTATCTTGTTTGTACATCCTCTTCATTCACTTTTTAATATTATATATATATATATATAAAACTTTCACTGTGAACACCTACTTTTTGGTTTTGTTTCCCAGATGTTTCGACGTGGTGTTCGTCTTCCTCAATGGGAGTTGAATACACACATTCGTTTTATGAATTGCTCTTTTGATGTACTCAAAAAAGTTTGTGTTTTACTACAATTTAAACATGAATTAAAAAAATTAGCTCAGTAAATAAGTTATAATATTCAAAGTTATTTTGTATAATTAATTTGAGAAAAAATTAAATAAAATGATTTTCATGTTTAAAAGATTCAAGAAAATGAACAAACATCAGCCTTTACTGTAATTACTAGATTTGCTATGAATTATACTATAATTAGAGTCTTTTAATATTGTTCATGATTGTCAGTCTTTATAATTATTACAGATGTCTCTAAAAGTTTATAAAATATCTTTACGCTCTCTTTTATAAAATGTTTAATAAATAAATAGCTTTGTCTTTCCTCGTGTTGAAAACATATGACAATACACAATGAACACAGAGTCTGTTGTCTGTGATCTCGAATATCTCTCCCATTCTCCTTCATTCCTATCATTTGCATGATGTCATTGGAAATTCCCTGTGTTGCTCCAGCCTCTATATTCAGTTACTTAGGGAGCCAACAATTGTGGATGACCTCACACAGTTGTGGTTGATCCTGGAACCTTAGAATATTAGCATGACAAACTTGTTGAGGTTAGGCATGACTTTCTGATTAATCTCCAAATCGAATCTGTGTCTGATATATCATTAAACATTATTTATTCTGTCCAATCTAATGACATCATGTTGCATTACAACAAAAGCGAATTCTGCCATCTCATTGGCTTTAATAAAACATCTGCAATTACTCTCAAACACAAAATTTTTCAAAACATCTAATAAACAGATATCTAAAAACACTTGGTAAGTTTCACAAATTTTTTAATTAACTCTGACAGCTGTTTCGACTAACTTAAGCCATTGTCAAAGAGCGAGTGAATGAAATTACTGAACACAGGATGTTAGAGTAGTGTAGGTGGTAAACATCTGTTTAGGGCGTATCTGGAACATCTGTGTTGTGAGGGCGAGGGGGGGAGTGTGTGCATGAGACAAGGGAAGGTCTGGTGTCTTTAAAAACTAAATACAATCATGAATGCAAAATATAAAATTAACTGAACTAAATATAAACTGAATGCAAAATTTAAAATAATGATGAACATTCAAAATAATATAAAATAAACTAAACTAAATGACAGATTTTAATAAAGGGGATACACAAAATTCAGTCTGTTCATTGGTTAAATTTTTGTTATTTTTTATTGCTTTTTTAATTTCTAAAATTTCTAACAAATCCATTTTTTTACCTTTTTGTATGTTGTGGAGTAGTGTTATGTTTTTTGTGTCTATGAAGTGATTGTGTTGTAAGCAATGATCTGCAAAACCTGTATTAGATGTATTGGTTAAAATCGCCTTCTTATGTTCAGAAATAAGAAGGCGATTTTAACCAATACATCTAATACAGGTTTTGTAGATCATTGCTTACAACACAATCACTTGCACAAAGTTAATTTATGATGATGGACATAGGCTAATTCGGTTCTACGTAAAATAAATTGTTATTTTTAAGATTAGACTAACAGTACTTCAGCAGTCTAGTGTCCATAAAAACAAAAACTTGTGAATTTGGATGTGGTGGACTAGTTCTGCTCCAAAGTAGTGATTTTATTTTATTAAATTTAAATAATTTGTATGTATTTGTCTTTACCATTCTGCAGACTAAAATAACTTAGTAACGTGTCATTAATGGGTAGAGTATATTACTCACGACCATGTGTTTTTATCAATACACAAACACATTTCGCTATTTAACTGACACACACTTTTTCACAAACACAACATTATAGTTTGTCATTACTATTTTAATAGTATATTCAATCTAAATTCGTAACTTAAAATGAGCTGTTAATCGTTCACACTTTTGTTAAAGATAACTATGTTTTTGGGCCATAATAAATCAGGTATCTTTTATTATACATTTGATGATACACTTGTTGCATGCAATGTGTGCCAGTGTGTGTTTATATCACCGCAGATATGTTATCAGGCAGGTTGGTCCATTATCTGGTTAAATATAATGTTATTTTAATTATTGTATACTTTACTTAGTGTTCTAAAGTACACTAAAGTGTTCTACATACCAAAATATGACTAGACTAATGGTCACAAAATCAAGTAGGTTTTAAAACACTTACATTTACCAGACACAGAACTGACAAATTGGGGAATGTACATCGGCATCAGCTCTTTGTCTCATATAATTTCGTCTTTGTTTCATTGTCCATATCTTTTTCTGTTTAAGAGTGAGTTATAAATAATTCTGAAATTTAGCTAATTGTTCGAGATGTCTGATTCTGTTTTTGATCGTTCTCCGATTGTTACTTTGTAGATAATCCATTTGTCTCCTTTACAAATACAAATATTTTCTTTCCTTTTTCACTTATTGTAGATTATGGGCTATTGTGATTGTTAAGTTGTATTACTAAGTTTGTTATTATCGACTTCTGTCTTCAACACTTTGATGCCGATGGACAGTAATTGATGTCCTGCAGTTTCATTGTGTTTCTGTATGGTACTGTATGCATAAGTGTGTATTTGAAGCTGTTTAAAACAAAGTGTGTTCTTATTGAATTTAAATCATCCACTAGATTGCATTAACGTTCACTTTCGTAACAATAGCCGACAAAAACTCATAACTCATTATGTATAAAATTCCATTGTGCTTAGAGCCGTATTTTAAATATTTCACTAAAAATATAACACTAACATAAATTTACAAAATGATTATAGTGGAAACATTATATAACAATGTGTTTAATGGGTTTTTAACAAATAATAAAACATCATGAGTTTTTAATAACTACATGTGTCTTGTTCAATTTTTACTTCCATATTCCTTAAGGAATGGAAGTATGGTGATGGCAAAAAAAATCGTGTTCGAGATTATTGCAGATTCTGATTCTACTACACTCAAAACATGAAAAAAAGTCGTTTTCCGAAAAGTGTCTGTGTGTGTGTCTGTAGATTTTTTTTCTATGGCAAACGATAACTGCCGCAAATTCAAACAGAATCAAATAATTTTTTGCATACAGCCCTGATTTGTAGAGTACTCACGACCTATTGTTTTTGGTGAAGATCGGTTAAGGGAAAGGTGTACTTTACCTGTAACGTTTTATGTTTTAACAAGGGTATTTCCTATGGCAAACGATAACAGCCGCAAATTCAAACAGAATCAAAAGATTATGTGCATACAGCCCTAAATTGTAGAGTTCTCAAGACCTATTGTTTTTGGTGAAGATCGGTTAAGGGAAAGGGGTAGTTTACCTACAACGTTTTTTTAACAAGGGTATTTTCTATGGCAAACGATAACAGCCGCAAATTCAAACAGAATCAAATAATTTTCTGCATACAGCCCTGATTTGTAGAGTACTCCAGACCTATTGTTTTTGGTGAAGATCGGTTGAGGGGAAGGGGTAGTTTACCTGCAACGTTTTTTATCAAGCGTATTTTCTATGGCAAACGATAACTGCCGCAAATTCAAACAGAATCAAATAATTTTTTGCATACATCCCTGAATTGTAGAGGACTCAAGGCCTTTAGATTTTGGTGAAGATTGGTTAAGGGGAACGGGTAGTTTACCTGCAACCTTTTACGTTTTAACAAGAGTAAAGTACTTGAAAATTTATTTAAACTTTTTGAAACAATGGTAATTGTTAAAAATAAAATAATTTTGTTGCCAGGCAATAAAATTATAATTTTTTCATTTTAATGTAATATAATATTTTTCATTTAATACAGCAATAAAAAGGCAGGTAAGACACAAACACACACACACACACACACACACACACAATTCACGTTATTTCTGGCCTCACTCATGTTTATTTTCTTACGTTTGCACGCTTTTTAAATGGAAAGTGCTGAAACCCACACCAACATAACGCGTGCAAGCCGAAAAAATGGACATCAATTTGCTTACTGGCGAAGCTAGTAGTTAATGAATGGGTAGGGAAAAATCTTATCTTAAATTTTTTTTAAGGAATCACTAAAAGGACGGTGGGTCAAATCGGACGCTGAGGTAGAGTTTGCTGTAACCGAATGGTTCCACAAACAGCCGTAAGAATTTTACTAGCAGGGAATCTACAGGTTAGCGCAACAGTGGAACTCATGTCTTAATGTTATTGGAGACTTCTTTTAAAATCGTTGAATAAAAAATGCTTTACAGCTCTATACGTGTGTCTATTGAACAATCCTTGTATTAGTCATACACAATAATACAACTGATTGAACTTCAGATTTTTAAACTTGATTAGTTTCTATATATATGTTTAATGTTACAAATAATTCAAATAACAATCTTGATCATCTGTTAGTTCAGCGGAATAAAAGTGACACTTTTAATAACTGCATAAAATAAACACTTAGAAACAACACAGGCGCTTTAACTTAACTGTTTGGACCACAGAAGTGAGGCATGCCTCAACGCTCTATGTGTACAGCGTGGGACAATCCCCCCTCCCTACACTTCCCTATCACACCACTACATTGCTTACATACGATGTATACAAAAAACGCTGAGGCAAGTTCAGGTTGCCTCATTCGCTTTAAACGAACTATGCCGAATCTCACCTGTCACCATCTAGCGGTCGCTCAATAAAGCACGTTTCGGTTTAATAAATTTGACAGTCGCAGTAACAATGTATAATCTTTACGTTATGTAGTTCATACGTATTTATAATTTTTATTCTACAGAATTTGTTAGGGTAGGCATTGCCTCAATTGTCTCCATGTAACTTCGCCACTGATATATATGTGTACAACGTTATCGGCAACAAAGAAGTAGTTTTTGTTAAAATTCCTTCCCGGGATATTTGGCCGTAGTCCAATGTTTTCTACAAAACCAGACATTTCGGCAATGCCATCGACTTCCATCATCAGTGAAAATCGAGTGCGATAACGTGAGGTGGTGTACATTAGTGACCACAGTACTGTGGTTAAGGCTGAAGCAGTAAGTAGAAAGAAGTAGTTTCTATGGTAATATTTCATTTCGAAAATGATTTTAAATATAAATCTTAGAATATGGAAATCATGTATGGTTCTCCATACCGATATTTATTTTCCCCAAAACTTCAATTTTTTGGAAAGTAATTACAGACAGCATTGGCACCTAAATCATATACAACATAACATTTTAAACGATACAGTTAGATCTTTATAGAGATATAGGTAACATACATTTTTCCTGTATGATGTAGAAGCTATAGCATTTTTAATGAATGGGAAAAAACCCCAGCCTGGGTGAAGAACAGTCATTTTAAGGTCCTTTTGTCAAAGTGTCAAGTTTATTTTTTAATGTTATCTTGTTAAACTTCCTTCCCCCTTTCTGTTCATTTTATAATTCATTTGAATTAATAGAAAATAGTACATAGTTATGTGCATATTGTATTTCACAGATTCTGATTCATAAATTCATAAAAAGAATGTTCTGTAAACGAAGAAGGATAACTCTGTTAGATATCCAAAATGATATCTTTTATCCAAAGGATATAGTAGGGATTCCTCTTAAGATAGCAACCCCACCATCCACATACCTAACTACAGGCTGGTATTAATCTGTGTTATGGAAGTTTTATATTACTCAAAACCGTATAATTAGGATTCAGGATATATTAAAAGGGGAAAGACAAAAGTGATGAATAAAATGATTTTGTTTGTTTGTTGAACCTGTAACTTGCCAAAAAATAGTGGTGAGTTGTTGGATATTGTTAGAGAAGTAAGACGACATTGAATCCAATAATTAGATTTGAGAGAAATGAAAATAGGATAATAGAATCAGTGGGTACTCTTATACAGAGTGGCTTATCTAGAATTCGGCCTGGGGGGGGGGGGTCAGCTTCATACAAAAGAAAAAACAAGTTAAGACTAATCAATATTACTAACCTTAACGTGGCTGAACTCAATCCCATTAAAGTAAACAGTAATAACATAATAATAATATACGTTATTTAAACATTGTTAACAAGTACTTATTGACTGAACTGATTTTTGTATATTCCATATTTCAAATGTACGAGGCTTATCCAGAAAGTAAGTACCGTCTGCGCATATTGTAGTACGAAGGTCGCGCATGCATAGTTACTTCCTTCTATTCGACGATGAAGTAGCCAAGGTATATTGTTTGTATACGTTCCGATTTACGTTTACTACACATCGGCAATCATTTTTAAAAAAATCGATCGGCCCGCCAGTTGTGAAATAAGAAGAGTTATTAGGTTTTTGAATGCGAGAAATCTTCGTCCTTATGAAATTCATCGTGAGATTTGTGAAGTTTATGGACAGAATGCGGTTTGTGAAGGTATGGTGAGAAAGTGGGTTAGGCTGTTTAACGATGGAAGAGAAAATGTTCACGACGAGGAGCGTACCGCATACCGGACGTGTAACGACGGCGCTTGTTGATTCATTTCGTTGGGAACAATTCAGTCATCTTCCTTACAGTCCAGACTTGGCTCCTAGCGATTTCCATTTGTTTTTGCATCTGAAGAATTTCTTGCTGGCCAGAAGTTTGAAAGTGATTATGAGATAAAGGGAAACGTCCAGCAGTGGTTGAAGTCGCAGGCGGCCGAATTCTTTGAAGCGGGCATATTAAAGTTAGTGCCAAGATACGACAAATGTCTCAACTTGCATGGTGACTATGTAGAAACGTAGATTAAGGTATGCTGAATTTTTTAAAAATAAATGATTTTGAAAATAATTTGTATCATTTTCTTAATGCCCAAACGGTACTTACTTTCTGGATCAGGTTAGTATATGCTGATGCTGTATAATGAACCTGTTTGTATGTTTAATAAAAGAGTTACTACTATATTAGCTGTAATGTGTATTTTTTGCTTAAGTTGAGTTGATGGTTGATCTATTTTAATAATAAAATCTTAATTATATTTTCTTAGGCCTCACTAGTTGGACGCCAATTTGTAATATTAATTACAAATAATAGGAATGAGAGCTTGTAACGGTACAGAATTGTGTGCTACCCCAGTTTCAATTTTATTTCATATCAATTCAGTTTTAATTTTCCATTGTCAGCATACACCTGTGAGGTGCCTCAGTACAACACAATGTTAGCGTAAACAACAACTGTCTAGACAACTAGACTAGACGTATTACGTAACTGCCCCAGCAGCAGGCTTTGTGAATCACAGTATGCAGATTGTCACCACTGCATGAACATCAGTCATCAGTAAAGAGTAGTTGAAAGTTCGTTAATCAAAAATAGTGGCCTCGGGAGTGCAAGATAGGTCTAAAGCTAAAAGGGCCTATCTAACAAAAACATAAAAATGTTCCCATGCAATTTATGGCAGCACGGTCACATAGTTAAAAACGTAAGTGCCCGAGCGAAACTTAAAAGCCGGCTATATCAAAAAATATATAAACATATACATTACAGTGCCTAAAGAGTTTTAAAGTAATGAGGTGAAGTAATTAAAGACATAATAAGTTCAACGAAAACAGTTACGTGAGTGCGGTAGGCGGAAGCAAGCGGCAAACACGAGTGTCTGACCAGCCATATGAACACGCAGCTGATGGGTAACAGTACTGAACCTAATTTACTAAAAAACAAAATAGCAAAAATCCTAATCAATGTTTAAGTACCGTGTAATAGTGTAACATGACCAGGTGTTACATAACCTAGACATATACCCATAGAATGAATAAATACATGAAGGTAATGTAAGTAGATAATATAATGATAAAAGTAGCGAAGAAGAGAAGAACCATCGAAGAAGAAAGAAGAAGTGCCACAAGAAGCAGTAAACAAAACACTGCTTGACACTACAACCAATACTATAACTGACACAAACTAATGGACAAATTAAATTCACTTTAAGCTGTCAAGCGAGTTAGTGAATAACTTGAATGTAATGTCACATGGTAATAAAAAATAATTAAGTAACGACCCGAATAATATGATATCAGCAACAGTGTTTGGCTGAGAATAAACCAACAATGACTAGTTACTATAAATGCCTAGGACTAAAATTAGCTATGGCCACAATATAAAAGTGAAGCTGTATTACAGTCTCAAATGTACTTATGATAAGTAAAAATAATTGTAAGAGGGAACTTTATATAAGTAAGTTACCTCATCAAGATACCAAAACGTAAACTAATAAACATTATTCAGGCATAAATCCGATGCAAACGGTATGCCTAGGCAACGCCTAAAACGAACAATTGTCAGTAAGGTGATAAGTAGAAAGTACTACGAGTGTAAATCACATACACTGAACAATCTTTATACCAAACGTAGCAATAAGCATTGTTAATATATTATACAAGTAATAACTCAATTATTAATGAATAGCATAGAGCAAAATAGTGTAAACCAAAATGTCATTAGGAAGTAAGGATAGTTCATAGCAATGTATTACATCAATAAGTTAAGATTTAATCATTATATGCGCTAAATAAGTATAAAGACGATTACATTAGTATTCCAACACAGACATTTATAAGTGAAAACGCGATGTGCAGTACCAATAATGTATTGATAAGAGAGAATCGTAGCCGACTTCGTTAGCAGACGACAGCGCGAAGCCATATACCTGAACATTATTTATTAAAAAATGTCAGTGAAAGTGTAAATAAACCAGTGTCAAACTATATCAAATTGAAGAGTAAAAAATATCCTTTAATTTGATAGCAATACGACCACGATCGCAACTATAATAAGTGCGTGACATGCGTTAGCATCATTTGTAAATATAAAGTAAAAAATCTGTTTATTAATAACAACAACAATGACAGCTGTCAATCATCTTAGCAAGAAAAACCGTTAGTGACAGTTGGAAAACAATGCGTCATTTTCGTAACGTCTGGTTAAGCCAATCAGAAAATAGATTACTAAATGAAACAATCGCCTAAGCCTTATCAAAACGGGGGGTATATAATGGAATGCAGTTAATTTCCGTTAGACACTTTTGACATTCATCACGAGCAAGCAGGTGCCGCTCGTCTCATCAAAATTTTTATTAATGTTTAGCTTTAGGTAATAGTGCGTCCATTGAATTATTTCGGCAACAACCCATAACTACAATACAGTCTACATAGAATCAGTGCATCGAAGTGAAGTATTATTTTATTTAGTGCGGGAAATATCGAACAGGAGAAAATAATTAAATAGTATTATAAAAAAGGTCCTTTTTAGTCGGAAGCGGACCAATATTCTCTGTTCAAGTGCGTGTGTAGTGTATAGTGGTCATTACAATCCGATCCCTGGTGAGTGTAATTAAATTTTAATCGAAAAGATTAAAATAAAGAGGTAACAGCATGACAATTTATTCTATTACTCTGAGTGCACTAACCTATATATTTTGTAAACAAACTTTGTACTGACGCATAACACCAAAACATTTTCTGTGTTACACTATGTCTGAATTTATTTAGTGGATTTGTCAATCCTGTTTAAGAATGATGTTAGTCTTAAGTGGTCTCACTATATAACTTTTGTGAATAATTAAGCAAGCGTGACGAACGCCTAACCTAAATAGGTTTGATTTTTTTGTTAGTAAGCAACAAGGCATTACTAGTCAATATTGTTTTGTAAAATAATTAACTTTTGTGTAGGCATGAGCATTCTTTCTTGTGTTTCAAAGAATTTACGCCCGAGATATAAATTAATTTAATGTTTAAAGTAAAGCTTATCTGGACATAACCAGAACTGTTGTTTATGCTCTGAGCTAGCGAATTAGGGTAAGTGAACGAAATATTTTCAATTGTATATCAATGTATATTTTCTTAATTATGTTTGTTTGAATTCATCATCAAGGGTACAAATAAAACCCAGTTATTAGCAGCATAACTTTGACTTAATTTATTTCAAAAAGTAAATAGAGAATTAATTCAAAATAATCAAAGTAAATTTTAATAGAGATCATACGTTGTTGAATTTGAATTGCCATAAGGGCAATAAACACTATTTCAGTTTTTTTTTTTTTTTTTTTTAAATAATTATTTGATTCTCTTAATGGGTTTTACACGGGATTTTCCCGAAATAAACCTGTGTGGCGCCCATTATTAAACAAGGTAACCTAACCTTGCAAATAAAGTAAGCTAGTTTTGTAAACCGTCTTGGCAGCTTATTAATTTATTAAAAAGTGAACTTCCGAACTTCCAGAATCACGACCAGGTACGTGGAAGTGTATTTTATTAATTTTATTGTCCAGACATGACTAGACTTTACGTACCTAGACAACTGTCAACCTGGAAGAGGAGTTTCGCAGCCAGAATCAACGCGACGGCTACCTTCATCAAGCGACCAGCTAGTACGCTTTATTTATTGAATTAAGCAACGTTATAGTTCAAACAACATTACTGCAATCATTTTTATTTTATTTGAAGGAGTTCTTTTAAGACAATTATAATTTTTTCGATTCATCATAACTTGTAACTTTAATTTTCAATTGTAAACACACTTTTTAACTTCTTTAACTACAATCTTAAACAATTTATAACACGTTTTAAACACACCGGATCTGGTTATATTACAATAGCCACAATTTAAAAGATTTTGTTAATGAGATCTCAGTAAGGGAATGTAAAGAGTATGAGTGAGAGTGTAGCAAAGTGTTGGTTAAAATAATAACGTTATTGTCGATGCATTTTCATATTAGTAGTTTATATTGAAAGATTAAATATACATGTATTCCTGTCTTATTATTGAAATTGCAGTGTAGAGTTAAAACAAAATGAAATAGTTCAGGTTAATAAATGAAAGTTAATTTGGTAAAATCCTCAAAATGTGTGTGAGCGTGATTATTGTGTAACTTAAACCCAGATAACCTTTTTCTGCAGCTGATTTTCGTCTGTACGACCTTGGAGAAGTAACCCTAAGGTAAGATAAGAGTTTGATTATTTGAATTAAGTTGTATTGTTTCATTGGCGCCCGAACAGGGACTCGAGTGTAAGTTTTAATTACATTCGCCAGACCCAATTAAGCTGCAGAACGGGTTATTTGGGAGTGGGGCGAGGTTGTAAATTGTAGACTGTGATGACAAAGGGGTAAAGCAAAACTAGGCATATTTGTATATATAAAAAATAATAAAACAAAAATGGAAAAATAATAGTTTGACCGAATCAACGGTCATGAGTGGGTTGGAGGTCCATTCGACCCCAATCCCAGTTCAAAATAGAGAATCAAGTAAGTCAGCTGACATAGATGACTCAGGGATTCAGATAACCCCACCCGTAATGAATAAAAATAAACAATCTGAGGATAATGATATGATAAAAATGATGCAATTGCTTTTGGAGAAAAATACAATGTTGTGTACTAATTTCAGTGAACAGAATGTAAAATTAAATGAATTAAGTAGCGATTCAACATAAAATTTGACGAACTTAAGATTAAGTGTGAGAGTAACTTTAATGAATTTAAATATGAATTAAATGAAACGTTGAGTCATTCATTAAAAAGTATGAATAACAGAATTGACAAAATAGAGAGTAGTGTGGTAGAAAAAATTGATAAACAAATACAAAAGGTAATTGAAAATTTTGAATGTAAAGCAAATGAGAATTATAATGATATGTGTAAAAACGTGGTAGTAGAGAACAAGGAGATTAATGTTGAGAGTGATAAGGAAGATTTTGTTCAAGTAGAGTTTAGTAATGAAGTGTTGTTAGCAAATGCCGATGAGAGTGAGAGAGAGCGTGAAGACAGTTTAAATGTAGAGTATAAAAAGAGGGCAAATTTTTCTTGTGATACTGGTGAAGAAAAAGTTTCACCAGTAGTGTTGGAGGACAAAGGTTCCTCGATAGTTTTTGTAGAAGACAAAGGACTTTAAAATGTCAAAGAAATTATTTGTGGTATATTTTATCTGGTAAAGCCAGATGGTGTCATAGTAAAGTAGTGGGGCCCTCTGTGTGGAATGAGAATATGAAATGTGGTGATGAAAGTAATTATGAGAGAGAGAAAGAGTGGTTTAAGCTAAATAGAGATTATGGAGAGTTGATAGAGAATATGAATATTAAGAGAATTATAATAAACAATGTAAACTTATCTTGTGTAATAGTAAACAATGAGTATATGAATGATAAACATTTACCTGTGGGGAGAGTTAATGTACCTGTAGTAGCAGAATATTGTAATAATGATGTAATGGTAATAACAAACACTGACGGAGACTTTATAAAAAATACTAATGTCGACTTGATTTATGATGAGGTAATAATAGGGGGTAACCCGAGGTATTATTTTGGTACAATGGAAAAAATAAAATTTTATGGCTATAACACACAAGATAGCCATATGTTGCGTATCAATAAAATTGAAAAATGTTACGTGCAGAAAAGACTAATTTTTGATGATGGAGGTTGAGTATAAACTCAATGAATGGACATTTTAAATACTTTAGTATATGGTAATGACCTGGCTGATTTAGGTATTGAAGTACGGTAAATGATAAAAAATATGACGAAACTTTTGTAAATAAATGTATTGTGTTAATATTATTTTGTTGTAATGTACAGTATAGCTTATGTGTAACATATGTTTGTAATAAGAACAAATGGCATAATAATATTTACTAAACGGTATTCACTAAAATAATGAACAAGAGATAATAATGAATTTTATTTTGAATTGTGTGATCATATAAAAATTTGTTTTAAATAATGTAATCAAAGTCAAACTGTTCTGATTGAAGTTAATATAAAAAAAGGTCAATTTTATTAATGAAGCAAAATTAACTCTGCTTTGAATTGTAACAAATAAGTGATAAATATGTTAACTAAAAGATTTATAGAAATTGAAAGTTGAAGTATATGTGTCAGTATATGATGTAATCATGAATGTTGAAACTGAGCGTGTTTATAACAACAGTCTGGCAGACAACTGTTAATGTAAACAGGTGTGTTGTATGTTTTGACTAATGTTTACAGCCAGGCGTTGAAGTTGATAGCTGTTTTATTCTGATGAATCAGGGCTATGAGCATTCTATTATGAAATAAAAAGAAATGCCAGATGTGAAGAAATGAAGGTAAAAATTTTAAATAATAAGGAAATGACTTAATGTTTTGATTGTAAGACAGTTAAAATTTGTGTGATAGGATGTTGTTAATGTAAAATCATTTTGATCAAATGTAATGAATTTTGAAATTGTTAATTAAAACAATATGAATTAAATTCATTGAAAAGTAATCAAATTAATTGAAGGCGAATTTTAATAATGAATGTAAATTTATTTTTGGTTTGGAATTAATTTATAGTTACTTTGGTTTGAACTGTGTATTGAAATAATAAGGTAATAATAATTAAAGTTAATTAAAGTTTTACAGAAGGTTGATTTAATGTTAGTTTTATTATAATACTTGTATTTTAAGTAATCTACTTGTATTTTTGGTGGGGAATAATGCTTTGTTAAGGGATTAAAATTAAACCGTAAGTTTATATTCTTTTAAACCAAGCCAGTACTTTGTAAATAAACAACCAGTACTTTGTTAATGAACCAGTATGACTAAGAGGAACCAATCGGTTGTGGATATGGTATAATGAAAGGCCTTTTTGTTAATTTTTAATTGAATGTCATAAAGTCAGGTGATACTGTGGTGGGTATCAGTCCGATAGTGACTAGTGGTGTTGGGATCACCACTAGTGATCAGTGATACTGTGGTGTTGGGATCTCGAGTAGAGAAGTCCAGTAAGATCGGATGGGTGCTGCCACAGTCGCCAGACTAGGGGGGTAAGTACCCATGATTTTAGTAGAGAGTTCAAGGGGGTTGTGGCGCCATATCCTCACTGATCCTCATAGGTTCTAGGCAATAAGAGTTTGTATGCTTCGGCATCCAATCTCTTATTGAGGGGGTATTTTAACGGTACAGAATTGTGTGCTACCCCAGTTTCAATTTTATTTCATATCAATTCAGTTTTAATTTTCCATTGTCAGCATACACCTGTGAGGTGCCTCAGTACAACACAATGTTAGCGTAAACAACAACTGTCTAGACAACTAGACTAGACGTATTACGTAACTGCCCCAGCAGCAGACTTTGTGAATCACAGTATGCAGATTGTCACCACTGCATGAACATCAGTCAGCAGTAAAGAGTAGTTGAAAGTTCGTTAATCGAAAATAGTGGCCTCGGGAGTGCAAGATAGGCCTAAAGCTAAAAGGGCCTATCTAACAAAAACATAAAAAGTGTTCCCATGCAATTTATGGCAGCACGGTCACGTAGTTAAAAACGTAAGTGCCCGAGCGAAACTTAAAAGCCGGCTATATCAAAAAATATATAAACATATACATTACAGTGCCTAAAGAGTTTTAAAGTAATGAGGTGAAGTAATTAACGACATAATAAGTTCAACGAAAACAGTTACGTGAGTGCGGTAGGCGGAAGCAAGTGGCAAACACGAGTGTCTGACCAGCCATATGAACATGCAGCTGATGGGTAACAGTACTGAACCTAATTTACTAAAAAACAAAATAGCAAAAATCCTAATCAGTGCTTAAGTACCGTTTAATAGCCACAATTTAAAAGATTTTGTTAATGAGATCTCAGTAAGGGAATGTAAAGAGTATGAGTGAGAGTGTAGCAAAGTGTTGGTTAAAATAATAACGTTATTGTCGATGCATTTTCATATTAGTAGTTTATATTGAAATACATGTATTCCTGTCTTATTATTGAAATTGCAGTGTAGAGTTAAAACAAAATGAAATAGTTCAGGTTAGTAAATGAAAGTTAATTTGGTAAAATCCTCAAAATGTGTGTGAGCGTGATTATTGTGTAACTTAAACCCAGATAACCTTTTTCTGCAGCTGATTTTCGTCTGTACGACCTTGGAGAAGTAACCCTAAGGTAAGATAAGAGTTTGATTATTTGAATTAAGTTGTATTGTTTCAAGCTTGCAATATCTCTTTTTTAGTAGGTTGTTGTCGTAGTTGTATTTGTTGATTAAACTCCCCACGTTGTGGATGCCAATTTGTAACATAATATATAAAAATTATGATGCTTGTGGTTCTGATAAACAATTAAACCTTCAAATTAATAAAAGAAATGGTTAAATGATAATTGAGTTGTGTATTCGACTTGAGTTGTGGTTAGAGTTATACCTTTACTTGTTGATTTGTACCTATAGGGTTCCAGTTTTGAGGTTATTTTTTCATGAATTAAAATTAAAATTCTCAAATTTCTTTTCATTCCTTCCTTTATGCTGATTGGATTCACTTACTTACTTTAATTCAAATCGGGCAATGGGTACTACCAACTTATTCTTCGAATGGTCATTAAAACACTAATATTTCGAAACTGATAAACAAAAAATGTTAAGTATTTAAAATAATTCCATACACAATTAATTCTCTTCAATTTCGTTTATTCCTTGTTATATTTGTTTCTTTTCCTTTTAAAATAAAACAACAACCTTTTCTTTTTAAAACAATTGTCTAGGCTGGTTAAAATTTTTTAGCTCAGTAATTGGCAATATAATCTCCGTATCCAAGCCTAGTCTACAGATTTTTTACGTTATTTAAATATAAACTCGGGTTCTTTTGAATACAATAATTAAATACGAAAATGTCTTTTGCGAAGTACAAAACCTCACAATATAAGAGTGACTACAATAGAACAGAACAATATCTTAGATCTAGAATAACAGTTAGTTCGTATGTGCCGAATGATGTCGACTTTGAGGTTAACCTATCTCAATAGGTTATACCTTTAAACATTAAAAAACAAAGAAATAATGGGTTAAACGTGAAAAATTATAATAGTGTTTGTGCTTTTGTTTAGTAGTAGTGGATTAAATAGTTTTCAAGTGTACACAAAGTGTTATAGTTGTATGATGATAATTCGTTATAAGTCGTTTATAATTTTAATTATGCACACTATACTTTCCTTTTCCTTTTAAACACACTTTATTATTCACTGTTAAATTATTTATTCCCTTTAACTCCTTTCTGCTAGTATTATTAACTCTCACGACACTTTTCTCACTTTTTTGGGTATGTTTTGATGTTTACGTTCACCTAACCTAGCCGAGGTTCGATTCTGATGTTAACTTCGCGGCTAGACCTGTCGCGGAGGAGACGTTCTTTACTCGATGAATTCTCACACTGGACTCCTTGGCGTGGCTTCACTTTTTGAGTTGATCGGCGTCAGTCTTTGGGTTCATGCACACAAAAGTGAAAAATTCCCATTGGGTCGATATCTAACGCATTGTCGTGAATGGTGTCACTCTTCTGATATCAAAATTACTAAAAATTCTTAATCAGAATGATCACAGTTGCACACCACTATATAAAAATTATCCCGATTAGCGCTTTCAAGCCTCACAGCCCATCGTCAGATCGGAAAAGGCAGAAATTATTTTAAAAACAAACCCTTAACCCCTCTCCCCCACCCTGCTCACACACAACAAGCTATAATATAAATGACCCTTCCCCACCCCCTACACCCTGTCCCACACCATCTGTGGGATGGTGTGTGTGAGCAGGGTGATAGCTTGTTGTGTGTGAGCAGGGTGGGGGAGAGGGGTGAAGGGTTTGTTTTTAAAATAATTTCTGCCTATTCCGATCTGACGATGGGCTGTGAGGCTTGAAAGCGCTAATCGGGATAATTTTTATATAGTGGTGTGCAACTGTGATCATTCTGATTGTGATTTCAACCACTAACACAAATTTCTTCATTAAAAATTCTTAAATTTAACATAATTTCCTTCTGCTAAGTACAATTGTATTGATTTTATTACCAATGAATTGTTTTCTTTCTTCTGATCATTTTAAGATCTCATACGATATAGTTGTCTTGATTGTTCATCATCATCTTTCACAGCACTACACTTTATCTAAAAGTTACTTGAACACAACATAACAATCCTAAACGCTGACAAAGGTAACATAAACGTCATAATGGACAAACATCAATTAAACACTAAAATCGAAAATTTCTTCAACGAAAATAATATAACGGAAATAAATAAAGACCCCACACTAAAATTTCATAAACAGGTTAACAAATTTATAAATAACACAAAACATATAATCAAACCAGAAAGCGCCAAATACCTTAATCAAATAAAACCTAACCCCCCTAAACTAAATGCATTACCAAAAATACATAAACCTAACACTCCCATCAGACCATTATTAAACAACACACAGGCTCCCTCCCACAAAATCGCAAAACACCTAGACAAAATAATCAGAGAAAATATTATTCTCAGTAACATCACATCTATCAAAAACAACATCGACCTAGTCAGGAAAACTGAACACATCCACATCCCACACAACTCAACTCTGGCATCTTTTGATATAACCAATCTATACACTTAATGTCCCCATCAAAGAAACCATCCAAACACTAGAACAACTACTCAGACAAAACAACACACCTGAAACACACATACAAGAGATCATCACACTTACCAAAATAATAACTGAGCAAGATTACTTTACATACAATAACAAGATATACACACAAACAGAAGGTCTCCTGATGGGATCCCCCATATCAGAAATACTAGCAGAAATATGTATACACAACATAGAACAGAACCACATAATAAACAACAACAAATACACCAACAAAATTATATACTGGCACAGGTATGTAGATGATATATTACTTTTATTCAAAGGCAACACAAGACAAGTTGAAAACTTCCACAAATACATAAACACTATACACCACAAATTAAAATTTACACTGGAAATTGAACAAAACAATAGTATAAATTTTCTAGACCTAACAATTAACAAAACTAACAATACACACACGTACAAAATATACAGGAAACCAACCACAACTGACATGGTTATACACAACACATCAAACCACCCAACACAACATAAATATGTGGCCTTCAACCATATGCTCCATAGACTAACTAAAATACCCTTAAATAAACAAGATTACACCGACGAACTCAACACAATAAAATACATAGCAATCAAAAACGGTTACAATCCTAATTTAATAAACACACTACACAAATGCATCAAAAACAAAAACAACAAAACACAAAATACCATCAACACACAGCACAATAAATACATCACACTCACATACCACAACTCCTACACACACAAAATCGCAACACATTCAGAAAACACAAATACAAAATAGCATACAGAACAACCAATGCCATCAAAAACCACATCAATAATACAAACACAGACATAGACAAATATAACAAAACAGGTGTTTACAAATTAAATTGTAATAACTGCAATAGTTTCTACATAGGCCAGACGGGAAGATCTTTTTCATCCCGTTACTCTGAACACTTAAAAGCTTTAACCAACAACAATATACACTCCGCGTTTGCCACACACATACACATACAAAACCACAGTTACACCAACATAGACACTAATCTTGAAATTTTACATTACTTACCCAAAGGTCGAAAACTCAACACAGCTGAACAATACGAAATATACAAACACCACACAACACAACCAAACAACATACTTAACGACCAATTACAATATAAATCACATACACTTTTTGACACAATTATACAAAAAACAAACATTAATTTGAATCCCCGTGCCAATCCCCTTCCTCCACGCACCACCCCCACACACCTTCCATACAACAACCGTTACTAAATACTGGCAGTCTGTCTCTAAGCTGAAGAAGGCGAATACAATGCCGAAACGCGTTCGACGAGAAGAAAAAACAGTAAGTTCACACGATATGTTTCTATACAGTTATTCTAAAATTGAACAATTTTAATGCTTGGCCTATGCTAATAAATTATTTTTAAAATTTATCTTTTTTGTTACATTTTTCGTTTTCTCGGTTGTACATATTATTTTATGTTATTAACAAGCATTTTCATACTAGTAATTACAATTATGAACCTTAACTTTTTATAAAACCCTTGGCTTGTGTAACAGGACTAAGAATGTCTTGTGTACATTGGAGTAGTCTTTGTTTCTTACAATAAAATTGTGTAATTCTACTACAAGTTGACATATCTTCTTTATTCATTATAGACCATATGATTGATTACTGGCCATATCATGATCTAATACAACATTTATATATAGTAATGTCCCTGTCTACCTTCTACAGTAGATGTATTTTTTTTTGTCCAAGTAAACATCTTGTTAATAACATTCTTATTAGTACATTACAAACATTTTAAGATTACTTATATCTTAATCTAATAACACGTACTATTCATTTTTATATTGGGCATTGTCTAGTACAATTTTTATATATAATATTGTCTCTTTTTATCTACCAAGTAGATGCAGGTTTTGTGTAACATTTATTTCTTACTAACTAAATTATTACTTGTCCACAACCAACAATAGTTATTTCTTATTTTATTAGCTAGTAGTCAGTTTATTTGTCACACTTTATACTACTAAATTATTTACATTACCCTCTGCTTTACATGTTTCTTTCTTTTAACATTCAATATTAGTCTTTCCTTCCTACCACACATTACCACATTATTATACAAAAATAAAACTTTTGTAACCCATTTATAACATAATGATCTCTATTTTAATTGTCTAAGTGTCTATCAGTTACACTCAGATATAAATCTGAGTATATTATACTGAATCTAGGTTTACAGTTTTCTATCTTAAATTTTCTTTAGGTTATGTTGCCATGTTTCCAGTTACTGGTTATCCAGCTAGGCTCTGCATTATAGGTTTTTACCTATTCTTTATATGATTTGTTATGCAGTTTACTGGAATTATTGTTATTAGGTTTATTCTATACATGTTTGATATTTTAGTTTCTTATTTTACTTTATAATGATTTTAAATTTACTTGTGAAATTTACACAGGTTTATTTATTTAATTCTGTTTTGTACTTCATTATTTTTATGACAAACTTTATGTTGAGTGAAATGTCACGTTACATAGCATAAGCAACTGGAAAAATAATAAAATAGCCTGAAAATTAAGAGATTAACAAAATTCATTAACTTTTCTGACCCCCGGTGGGGGTCCCGTCCGCCCCCTCCATAAATACTCCTGTGCTTATTGTACACAGCTATGGTTGTGTGCCAAAAAGATCAAAAGGTATGCCAAGAGGTTAGAACTCTGTTGGACAGAAGGTCAAAAGGCATGTTACCAGTTATAAAATCACAGATGAAAATTTAATATGAGTTATTTTGCTAAACATTATGCCACTGACTTGTTATAATACTATTTTATACATAACCACCAAAATCAGTACTGATTTTGGTGGTTATGTATAAAATAATATTAATATGAGTTAATTTAAATATTTTTAACTTAAGAATTTTTTTCCTTGTATAATCCACTAGGCAATCTCAGTTTTTTACATACAACATGTTTCAGGGACTAAATCCCCATCTTCAGGTACAGTAAAAAATTATTATTCCCTAATACATAGGGGTCGTCGAAATGATTAAAATGTTTATACATAAAAACACACGCACAAAAATCACTGAATAAATTAACATATAACACGAACACGTTAAAAGCGACTCAGTGCACCGGTCGACCTCCGATCGTCAACTAGCCTGTGTTCGTGCTTCATTGCTTATCATCAACGCGGTATCATATAATTTATTGGATTTAAATGATAGCTGATAGTAATTGCTCTTTATTTACTTTGGATGCCTTGTATATTTCAAACTCTTCTAAAGCATTCAGGAAATGACCTTTATTACAAACATGTATCGGCTCCATGTTCTCTTTGAATCCGGTGTAATGATGGTTTTCGTTTATGAGGTGGAGTGCGTAATTTGATGAGGTGGTTTGGGGTTTTTTTTGGTAGGTGTTCTTTAAATCTCTCGATAAATTTCCTCCCTTTGTCCGATATAAAACTTATCGCACTCACTGCACTGAATTCTATATACCCCTGAACATTCCTCCAAAGTTATTGGTTTTCGTGGCTTAAGTATATTTTTTAGATTATTTATGGTCTTGAATGAAACATTTATATATAATTTTTTAAATTCATTTTTTATTATGTTGGGGAGTATGTTCGTATATAATGCTGAGACGTATTGTGTTGTATTTTTAACTTTATTATTGTCACCATTTATTTTCCGTAATTGTTTATGTATCATTTTATCCACAATTTCTGTGTTATATCCATTTTTCAAGGCTATGTGTTTTATTATGTTATATTCTTCCTTATAATCCTCCGTATTCATTGGTACGCTTATTAGTCTATGTGCTAGTGTATTAAATGCCGCCATTTTGTGTGTGTATGGATGATTCGATTTAGCATTTATAACTATGTCTGTTGTGGTAGGTTTTCGGTATATTTTAAAACCGAAATGGTTGTTTCTTTTTAACACCAATACATCGAGGAAGTTCAAGCCATTATTGGTTTCCATTTCCATAGTAAATTTTATGTTGTGGTTAATTTCGTTAATACATTTAAAAAACATATCCACCTGTCTATGAGTGCCATTAAATACTATGAAGGTGTCGTCTACATACCGTGCATAATACGAACATACTCCCCAACATAATAAAAAATGAATTTAAAAAATTATATATAAATGTTTCATTCAAGACCATAAATAATCTAAAAAATATACTTAAGCCACGAAAACCAATAACTTTGGAGGAATGTTCAGGGGTATATAGAATCCAGTGCAGTGAGTGCGATAAGTTCTATATCGGACAAACGGGGAGGAAATTTATCGAGAGATTTAAAGAACACCTACCAAAAAAGAAACCCCAAACCACCTCATCAAATTACGCACTCCACCTCATAAACGAAAACCATCATTACACTGGATTCAAAGAGAACATGGAGCCGATACATGTTTGTAATAAAGGTCATTTCCTGAATGCTTTAGAAGAATTTGAAATATACAAGGCATCCAAAGTAAATAAAGAGCAATTACTCAATGATCAGCTATCATTTAAATCCAATAAATTATATGATACCGCGTTGATGATAAGCAATGAAGCACGAACACAGGCTAGTTGACGATCGTAGGTCGACCGGTGCACTGAGTCGCTTTTAACGTGTTCGTGTGTTTGTGTTATATGTTAATTTATTCAGTGATTTTTGTGCGTGTGTTTTTATGTATAAACATTTTAATCATTTCGACGACCCCTATGTATTAGGGAATAATAATTTTTTACTGTACCTGAAGATGGGGATTTAGTCCCTGAAACATGTATGTAAAAAACTGAGATCGCCTAGTGGATTATACAAGGTAAAAAATTCTTAAGTTAATCATAATAGCGATCTGGAGACTGCAAAAAATGTAAATATTTTTTTATATAAAATTTATATTTTTGGCTGTGTATGTGATATGTAAGGATGAGATGGTACTTCTCTAAGACTGGTTCTTTGAAAAGCTTAATCACATAGTAGTAATGATTGGGACAAAGATAAGTAGTTCGTCTAGTGTATTTATTTGCTCAAGTAGAGAAATAAAATAAGAGTATGCTAGCCAGACCAAACAAGGATGGCAGCAATGATAATGATAACAGATTGATAGAAGTCTGTAAATCGAACAATTTAAAAATATCAACAAGTACTATAAGCATAAGGATTTTTATAAGCATGCACAGTCACAGTGTACCAGAGGTCTGTAAAAGTGTAACATATTATGGTCAAGCAAAAAAAACCTAGTTTTGTTTTAGTAACATTAGATTACAAACGGAAACGTTGAAGATATCATATCACTACCTTGATAAGCTGTGGGTGTACCCATGTACTGAATGGTAACTGAAAAGATGCAGCAGCAAATGGATAACTCAACACTGCCAAAAGAACACACAGATTTAATGTGCAGTCTGTTGGGTGAGAGTATTCAGTTTTTATAGTAGATGAGATAGATAAAAAAAATTTAGATATTTACAACTAATCATTTGAAGGTATGCATCATAATTTAATACTTTGTATAAAAGAAGGCACTAGAAACCTGAAGAAAATATATTGGTGGCAAACTATGATGGAATAAAAAAATAGAGAATTGTATAACTCAGTAAAAGCAATGTTACTTGAAATGGCTTCATACAAAGAATGGAGAAGATTTGGATTAATATAACAACATTAACCATGAAGTTTGAATGCCAGTACAATAAACAGAAACATGGAAGATTAAATGTAGAGAAGTAAAAATGTGTTTATTGGGAAAACAATGTTCAGTATCATGTCAATGCCCCTGCTCTCCACATTGAGGATAATGAGCAGTTGGAAAGGGAAAAAATAGCTCTTGCAGTGATACTGTTGAACAAAGAGTATTTATGTTTTAAATAATTATTTTTTTACAATATCATGTAATCTTGTGTAAAGTACCTATTACAGGGTCCGCCAGTGAAGCGGGAAATTTTGAAAGTCCAGTAGTTCATTTTCTGCTCACGAGAGGGCGTGGAGGTTTTCGATTGTTGTTTTACATTTAATGCCATTCATTTAATTACATTTAAACATGGAGCAGTGGTCCGGTGCACAGCGTGCTTTCTGCGTAAAATCGTTTTGTAAGAATGGTGACTGTGTGACTTCTGTACAACGATTGTTTTGTAATCATTTCAATATTCCACGACATGGAAGAGTGCCGTCCGCTCATGCAATTATGTCATGGGTGAAAAAGTTTGAAGAAACTGGTTCCACATTAAACTTAAAGCATAGAGGAACAACAAGGTCTGTAAGAACAGAGGAAAACATTGAAAGAGTTCGAGTAGCATTGACGCGTTGTCCACAACGTTCTGCAATAAAACATGCATCCGCACTAAACATTAGTGACACATCGTTATGACGAATTTTGCATAAAGACTTATCTTTTCATCCTTACAAAATTCAAGTAATCCAGGAGTTGAAAGATGGCGATATGCTGGCTTGCAGGATTTTCAGCGAAGAAATATTGCGACGTATAAATGATGATGAAAACTTTATTCACCGTTTGTTTATGTCAGATGAAGCACATTTTCATTTGAATGGATATGTAAACAAACAAAATAGTCGATAGTGGAATGATGAAAACCCAGGTGAGTTGCATGAAAAGCCATTACATAGTCCAAAACTTATGGTGTGGTGTGCAGTTTCATCATCTGGCGTTATTGGGCCATATTTTTTCCAAGACGATAGAGGAAACACCACAACTGTCAATGCAGACCGCTACACATACATGGTCAGAACATTTTTGATGCAACAGCTCCCTAGGTTTCCGGAAATTAATTTTTTCCAGCAGGATGGGGCCACAAGTCATACTGCTCGTGTGTCCATGGCTGCTTTAAGAGAACTCTTCCCGGACGGACTCATATCCAGATATGGCGATATCTCGTGGCCTGCAAGATCGCCAGATTTGTCCGCATGTGACTTTTTTCTTTGGGGATTTCTGAAGAGCAGGGTGTACATTGATAGACCGCACACCATACTGGAATTAAAAACGAATATCAGACAAGAAATTGCACGGATTCAACCTGACCTGCTTTGTCGAGTGATGGAAAATTTTCGGTCAAGATTAGAAGAATGTTTACACAGAAATGGCTCTCACTTGAGCGGCGTTATTTTTAAAAAGTAAAACAAAGGCATACTTTACTCAACTCAAATCTGCAAAAAAAAATTCTGATAATAAATGTTTCATGAACAAATTGGGTACTTTAATTTTCCCGCTTCACTGGCAAACCCTGTATAATTAAAGAAGAAAGAGTGTCGTTAGCTTTGAAACATTAAAGAGTGACATAACCTTCTGCACCATTTGGAATACACACTAATCTTATCAAGCATTTGTGACAAATTATAAAGTACTGAAGTAAGTTTTATAAAAAGTAAAACAGTAACTTATGTGAACTGTACAAACATTACGTGTTGTGTTGCGTATGTACACTTATGCCACCAAGAGCTGCCCACGCGTTTACATAATGCTAGAGAGTTATAGACAGAAACACTTGTATTTTCAAAACCTGATAATCTAGAGCCTTACAAATTGGATTAAAAATACAATTCAATTGATTCTGATAATTTAATTAGTTTAACTATATGCGTATCTCTAACAATAACAAAATTTTTCACAGATCAACTTTTTCATAATATCATAATTTGGAAAAAACCAAACGTTACATATAATTTTGTTTTGACAAGTATTAAGAGTATAGATAAAAATTAAGTATTCCATGGCTTAATGACATATTAAGCTACAAAACAATCCCTGGGAAGAGAGATGTCGGTAGACCGAGGAGGAGATGGGTTCCGGAACAGGTCTAAGGCCTAGTCCTTGGAGTAGTGATGATGAAACAATACTTTTACATCAATTAATAATGGAAATATGACAAGTTATGTTTTAAATTTCAATAAGCTGTTGAAATGTATAGTTTATTGCTTTTATACCTTTTACAGCTTTGTTTGTAGCCAACATAATTTAAAAATTTGTGGAATGATGGAGAATAACAATTTTTGTATTATAAAAGTTTAAACATTATAATCCTGTAACTTTGATTTTTGGATGACTAAATTTTCATGGTGCATAATACATACAAGCGATGTACACAATGTATTTCCCTATGTTCCCCATTATGCCATGTGACTTCTGAATGAAGTATAGTAATTCTGTGTTTGTGGTGGTGAAAGTGTGCCTAGTGTTCTACAGTTTTTACATTGATGTCCTATGTGTTTGTGTGTGAATCATGAGAGAGAGAGAGAGAGCGAGAGAGAATGTGGTGTATTACTATTATAAGATACATTACTTTCGTACATTTTCAGTGATATTATAATTTTAAGCAAATTTCTTTCACTCTGTTTCTGTGTGCTAGTCTTAGTTAGCCCATCATTATCTCTTTTCTTTCCAGTATTTTGCATCTGTTTTACTCTGTATTTCTCTAAGATTTTCAAATTTTTTAAAATTCATGCTTCCAAAAAAATTGCATTATCTCTCTGTAGGTGTCCCCACCAACTTAATTTTCTCCCTTACATAAAATTCAAGTATAGACTGCATCTCCAATTTATATTTTTAATTCTATCTCTCATAATTACTGTGACTTGTTTCAGGTACCTTATGTCTACAGTTTGTATATTATTTTTTTGTTTTTCACTCAAAACTCATGGTTCATTTCTAGAAGTTTGTATATGCCTTTAAAGTTAGCATAAATATCATTATCTTTGTTTTTCAGGCAATTTCGAATTTTTTTTGTAAAACTAGTCACAGTAGTAATACCCATATAGTTCAGTCTACAGAAACCAGTAGTAAAATTGTCTGATCTTGTTTTTCAGAATGCTGCTGGACCATATGGTGTCTGGACCAGTTATTGCTATGGAATTGTATGCTGAAAATGCAATTGATTGCTTGACTCTTTTAGTGGGCCCAGGTGATGTGGATGAGGCTAGAAAAGATTTTCCTCACAGTATTCGAGCATGGTTGGGAATTGATAATATAAAAAATGGAATACATTGTAGCAAAACACCTGAATTAGTTGTTAAGGTTTGTATTTTGCGTGTGCAAAGATCATTTTTTAAGTAAGAACTGTTATTGACCAGAGTGACTCAAGATGAAATTCAGTCACCATGACCACACAGGAGGTCTCTAGCACTGTAAGTGCATTGTTTGGTGTTTGGTTGTGTTGTAATGTTTTGTCATGAACCATTCACATCATTAATGCTGCTTATTGCGAACTACATTCAATGATTTAGTTTTTTAATATTAAAAGCATTCACTCCTCGAAACAACATCATTAACTTGTCGAACTACAAGGTTTGTCATAAAGAATCGATTTTTAATATTACGGGAACTCAATCTACAATTACACTGTAACTGTAGATGGGACCTTTGGATACATGAGTGAACATTTACTGATGTATTGGACTAATACACACACACAAATATTTATTTATAACATGACCTCCCTTAAAACAGAGGAAATGGTTTTATTTCTTAATAATACATTCATTAATTTTGTGTATTATTCTCCCTCAAGTTGTACACAGAGTGTGTGTAAGACGTTATTGGTGGTTCTTCATTAATAAAATGAAGAGCAAAAAGTATAATATTGATTCATTATAATTAAGTGAATTTTTTACTATTTATTAACCATTTTGGTGTCTTATTCAACTACAGTTGAATAGCTGTATTCGGCATATATCCTTAAGTGCTCCTGAAATGACCATGCCTGACCATCTGACCCATTGGTTTATCATACCCAGTTGCATTTGTTTACAAGCACAGTCTTAGCCCAAATTTTTTTTAATTGTTAATTTTACTTGTTTTAACGTTAAAACAAAGGGTGTCGTACGTTAGAACCACAGTACTGTGGTTAAGGCTGACTCGTTAGGTTAGGTTACCCACGTTAGGTTTGACTCGTTTCATCCACTGAAGATGACAGCCAGTGCTGCTACTGAAACGTTTGGTTTAATTGAAAACCTTGGACCACAGCCAAACAGCAGCCCAGCAGTTAGTTTAAATTCAAATGACACCACAATACACATGTACACATACACAATACACCACAAATGACACTTCGAACCACAGTACAACTTATGTAATTATTGTTGTCCATGATATGCACTACACATTGTGAACCTCTTTCGCTGTTAATGAATTCAATTTCATGTTAATTATTAAGTACATTACCTTATATTACCAAAACAAAAAAAATAGTATTTAATTGATTTGTTTTTAATACAGCAATAAATTCTTCAGGATTTATAGAGAAAAAAAATGAATGCTAATATGAATAAAAGATCATAAGACAAAACATAGTGATACTTTTGAAGGTTGTCATGAATCATCTCTGTAATTACCATATCCTGTTTCCAGTGATGAACTTAAAACAGTGAACTTTGTTGAAATGGTTGAAAGATCCGGCTCCACAGAAAGATGTTTGTAAATTATATAACAAATATAAACTATTTTTTCCATCATGCTTATATTATTGTAGTCTTATTATGTCCAAACATTAAAACCTGTAAATACATTTTTACAGTTTTTGTTACTGTACTAAATGTTGTTTAATAACTTTTATTATTTATTTTTGTTTTCATTGATAAGTGCACAGTAATTGAAACATATATTTATGAAACTGAAAATTCAGTATTTACACTGTTAAAATGTATTTCGAACTCTATAAGTAGCCTGCCTCATATTGTAATACATTATAATTATGGTGACTATACGTCCCGGTTTTTCTGGGACAGTCTCGGATTTCGGACCTAGGTCCCAGTGTCCCAAAAAATCGTTAAAAAGTCCCAGATTTAGACTTGCAAAGCAAAAATTGTGCTTAATTTATGCAAACACAGCAGCTGTGGTCCATAGTCTGCTGAAGTTTACTCTTCATATATTAATACATGTTACAAAATTTACCTCAAAATTTCAGTGAAGTGTTCTCTGCATTTTTCTGTGAACACTGCATTTTTCTGTGAACACTTCACCGAAATTTTGAGGTAAAGCAAATTGTTCACGGCAAAATGCAGAGAACACTTCACCGAAATTTTGAGGTAATACTTTTTTCCATGTAACCAGTTGGCCAAAATGAGTATGGTAAATTAGTTTTATTCTGGACATCTGGCATCTGCTAGACGGAGACGCTGGTGCGTCCCCTCACTTCACGTGCTCATAGGCTGGCACCAGTAGCTGTTTGTTTTGACTTGAATTTTGATTTCTTTTTGAGAAGTTTTGTGCAAGTTAATAAATTAAAATTCTATCAAAAATAGTGGAAGCAAATTATACTTTCTTTGGGAACTGTCTGAAGTGGGTTTCATCTTTTGACTATCTGTTCAGGACATGAAAGTATATCACCCTTAAGTTTTAGAATTCCAGATCGGTCAGCAACATATTTTCATTAACAATTTTAGTTGGAAAATTGTGTTTTTTTCTGGTTTTCGTAAAATATCTCCACTGCTAATAATCAGATCAAAAAAAGTTTTAATTAAAACTTGTTCAGGATAAAATTTCAAAAAAACTGAACGTATAAAAACTATATGCGATAAATAGTTTTTATGAAAATCGTCTGTAAATTTAGCAACAGGCAATTTTAAACGTATTAATGTTATTTTGAAAACAATGGATATAAATGAATGAAATTTTATATGTTTATAGCAGTAATGTACCTGATCTTCCATACCAAATTTCAAATCACTTTGTTAATAATTAAAGCCAAATATAACCTTCACTAAAAGAATATATAGTTTCATTATTGTTCCAAGAAATGCCTCGTACCTTCCCCCTAACCTAAACTACCTCCTGTATAAAATAGCGATAATTACAAATTTTGTTTCATAGGATATTTAGAAATTAATTTTAAGTGAAAACATAAGTAAGAAGTATGGTGGTCAAAATTCCATTCGTATATTATGTA
Organism: Magicicada septendecula; assembly: GCA_034769895.1. NCBI lineage: Eukaryota > Metazoa > Arthropoda > Insecta > Hemiptera > Cicadidae > Magicicada > Magicicada septendecula. The sequence goes on from CM068372.1 coordinate 429,303,493, forward strand.
ATACAGGATAGAAATCATCCCTAAATGGTGGAAATTTCTTTTATAGCAAACTAGGTATTTGAAATAAATTGTTGAAAACTGTGTGCTTATGTTTTTGAAGTTGCTGATTTTAGTAAAGGCAAAAATATTATAAAACACAGGGAAATCACAATGGCCAATTTAAAGGGGAATGTCAAATATACAAAATATCTGCCTATCTTTGAATTCACTTTTCTTATATAGTTAAATACAAAGAGCAAGATAAAAGGGGAAGTTAAAAACTGAAAAAATAAGTCAGTTAAGAAAATAGTTAAAGGTCTTCATTAATGTAACATTTTTGTTATTTGAAAGTGGCTTAAGGTACAACACCTTTCCGTAGATCATTTCAGTGCTGACCTGTGTAGTTAGAAATCCAGTTAAGTTACCACCATATGTAAACAGTCGCATCTCGCAAAGTATTCATCCTACAAAAATTAAGAAAAAACTTATTTCTTATTAAGCCTTATTTAGTATGTCTACCTTTCTCAGTTAAATTCAAAAGTTTCACTTATTTAGGGAAAACAGAAAATATTTCAATGACATCACTAAATTAACCTAACATTTTAAGTCTAATATTTTAATAAATGCTAGTTAAAAAAAAATCTTAAAATCTTTAAGGATGGTGGAAATAATATAAGTTAACAACATCTGTTAAAAACTTTTCTTTAATATTCATTTAATAATAAATTACAGCAGGAAAATTGCCACTTTCCCAAGAAAAGTATGAAAAACATGGTTTTTAATCATAACTTCGTTATCATTACTAATATTATAATAAAATGGACTTCATTAGAAACTCAATAGAAATATATTTTATTTTATTTGTGAGTACTCTTTTTATTAGGTTATGGTTTTCAAAGACAAAATTTGTTTTTTGGGGGTGAAAAAATTGAAACACCCTCTTTACACAGTCATATCTCATGAAGTATTAGTTCTACTGTGGTGAAAAAATAAGAAGAGTGTTTGTGATAAAATTGGCTTTATTTTGTATGACTACCTTCAGTTTGCTAAATTGAATATTTTTGGGGTTATGTAGTAATATATCTTTCCATTTGATGAAATCACTAAATTGATCTAAAATTCAAAGTCTAATAGTATCAAAGCAAACCACTTTGAGAATCATAAAAAAGTTTAGCACTCTGAGAGTAATGGATAAGCAGAGGGATTTTTATTTTTTACATAGAAGCAAATTACATAAGAAATATTTCCACAAGTTTTGAAAAAATTAAAAATACAAACGATTGTTTGATCATAACAGTGTTGTTTGTACTGTTATTATGATAAAGCAAAATATATTGTAAAGGTAATTTCATGGTCTTCAATTTAGGTCACAGGCACTTTTCTCCAAAGCCATAGATTCTGAGTTATCTAGAGTCAAACATTGTTTCTGACAGAAAATACATTGAAGCACCATTTTTAAACAGTCATAACTTCACGAGTAATGAATCTACATTAATAAAAAAAAACTTAACTTGTTAACATTGAACTTTGAGTCCCTATCATTTTTAATATACTAAATATTTTGCAAGTTATTTAATAAAGACTGTCACAAGTGGTGAAAGCACAATTTTTAGCTTCCATAAAAAGTGTATATCAACTTTCTTTTGTAGAATTTCATAATCTGTCTATTTTAAGGGTTATTTATATTTTTTACTTACTGAGAAGGGGTGGGAACAACCCCCTGAGCGTTAGCATCTAAAACTTACTTTTACCTTTTATCTAGTCACTGTGTGAAAGATATTACAAAACGTTTCATGTCAATTTGTTCTATTGAAATAATTCCAATATAAAATGCTTCATTGAGTTGACTGATTGTTCACTGCATAGGAGTCATCAATGTTTTTTGAACGTGAAGACAGACCAGTACCAGTTTCATTATTGGAAGCAACAACATGCTGTACTGTAAAACCACATATTGTTAAAGAAGGTAAATAATAATTGTTTTGTAGTAGTTGTGGTGGTGATGTTTGTTGTTGTTGTTGTTGTTATTATTTTTTAATGATGTTTCATAATTAAAATGTAGACATTGACAGTCACTACGAAATTAAGAGTTCATTGTTATTATTATTAACTCTATATTTTTTATCCCCTTCCCCTGTGATTCACCATTTTAAACGAAATGTCACTTTTAAAGGGTTGCACGTGCGCGCACACACGTGTGTGTGTGTGTGTTCCAGTCTGATGATATAATGATTACCATAGCTCTTGATGTCACTATGTCATCTTTACAATGATGACAATTATTTTCTTATATATTGTATGATTTTCAATTACGAGGAATATTTTTTTTCAACCTCCGAGATGCCACCCAATGAGACCCACATGTGATATTGGAATGGAGATACGCAGCGCATGCGTATTGGACTATTCCCTACCACACACCAGTAGGTGCACTCCCTCCCTTCAGTCATTGTTGAGTAACAAGCGTGATAACATGTCTAATGTAATCGAATCACCCACCAAGTGTGAAGTGCGTGCCGTAATTCGATTTCTTCTTGCCGAAGGGCGTAATGCAGCCAAAATTCATCGTTTAATGAGTAATGTTTATGGCGACAATTTTATGAGTGATGGTTGTGTACGAGAATGGTGCAGAAAGTTTAAAGAAGGACGAACTGACATGATCGCTACAGGTCAAGGGAGGAAATCTGTAGCGACAGAAGAAATTGTTGAAAAAGTGAATCAAGTGGTTTGCGAAAGGCACAGATTCACAATTTCTGAGCTGTCTGTCGAATTTCCTGAAATCTCAAGGTCAGTTCTGTATGACATTGTAAGCGTGAAGCTTGGCTACAGAAACATTTGCATTTGTGCGCGGTGGGTGCCGAAAATGCTCACTGACAACCATAAGACTCAGGAAATGGGCGCAGCCTTAGAATTTTTGCAACGCTATCACGAGAAAGGGCAGCGTTTTCTGGACAAGATTGTAATGGGAGATGAGACATGGGTGCAATATGAAAATGTCGAGATGAAAGAGCAGTCCAAACAGTGGAAGCATAGTGAGTCCCCAGGCAGACTGGTAAAGTTCAAGCGAACGTTTTGCAACAAAAAACGTATGGCTACTGTGTTTTGGGACCGAACAGGTATATTATTGACTGAATTTAATGAATGGTGGACGACCGTCACTTCAGCCTCGTACTGTGACACTCTTCAGCGACTACAAAGAGCAATACAGAACAAGAGAAGAGGAATGTTGTCATCGGGTATTGTCTTTCTTAACGACAACGCTCGCCCTCACACTGCAGCACAGACACAGGATCTCCTCCGGAAGTTCAAATAGGAGGTGTTTAAACATCTGCCGTATAGCCCGGATTTAGCGCCGAGCGACTTTCATCTGTTCACCCAAATGAAGCTGTGGTTAGCAGGGCGGAGGTTTATGAGTGATGATGAGCTGAAGGCCAATGTGAACAGTTGGCTAAGTTACCAGGCGGCAGCTTTCTTTGATGAGGGCATAGGAAAACTCATGCCACGTTATGATAAGTGCCTAAATCGAAATGGCGATTATGTAGAAAAGTAGCTGAGAGATGTACAAATATTTTGTGTATAATACATTTTTTATAATTATTCTCGTTTTTATTCCTACTTTAACGGAGGTTGAAAAAAATAGCCCTCGTATTTTTTGTTCTTGGTTTGTTAAAAAGTATTAATTAATGTAAAATTAGCCAGTATGCAAGATTAATACACAAATTTTTACTTAACTTTTATTGGAACCACTAACACGTAATTATATTATCCATAAGTTCGTTCAAGCCTCTCGGCTCATCTTCAGATGGTTGTGTTCCATCTGAAGATGAGCCGAGAGGCTTGAACGAACTTATGGATAATATAATTGTGTGTTAGTGGTTGCAGTACAAGTTAAGTAAAAATTAGACATAACCACTACATTGTGTTTATCTTTTAATACACAAATATATATACACCAGTAGGGCCAGCATTTGAAGAATTTAATTTAAATTTTGCAGTTATATGCAAAAGACCAAAAATCATTGCAATATTATATGCTCACACCCAATGAATTAACACTGTTGTAATTTATTGTAATTTATGAAATAAATACAAACACAATAAAATATAATATTTCTGTAAATGTTATAGAAGGCATCCAAAGACAGTTTAGTTCATAAATGGCTAACATTTGCACATATAGTGAAATTAACTACTCTGCTGATGTCAGATCACTCATGTTTCATTCTAAAGTAACAATATATAGTAGAGATATATCGATTTCCTTGTGTGATTAAGTTATTTCCACATTATACAGGATGGATCACAAAGAAATGGAAAAATGGTAATAAGTTAATAATATGTGAAAATAAATAAAAAAATACCACTTTTTAGATTTTGTACCAAATTAACTTTGTTAAATTGCTGATAAATAAAAAAAAACTAATAAAGTTTCTAGAACATTTAATTCTGAGAAAATTATATAAGCAGTGCCACTTAAGAACAAATGAAGTTAAAAAAAACTGAATCCTTGTTTAGAACAAAACAGACCAAAATATACAGACAAATTTTATAATTTTAAATTGAAACAGTAGCATGTGTGGAGGGTTAAAAAATGTTGAACATTTTTTAACATTACTCCACCAATTACTCCTACACTTCACATATTAATGTGTGCATGTTAGTGTATGTATACAACACCTCTGTAGTCTATAATGACTTCTACATGCAACTGGTTTGTACGTTCCTGTTTTGAAAAGTAGAGATGGGTGTCTTGCATTCCAGATCACCATAATCACTGCCATACAACATATCAGGATCTCTGGTGTTTTATACAATTGTTCATCATGTCCTTCCTTTTTTTGTTGTTTAAATATCTGTGTATTTCCTGTCATAAGTAAGTTTACTAGCTTTGCAGACATACCATCTATCTCCTTACCATATTCGTATGTGATTATTGTGTTTTGTGTGTATTGATTTTGAAATAATGTGTGATAACATTGCTAGAGGAAAACTATAGAAAATATTATGAAAAGGCTTGCCCAAGTCATTTAATAAGGGTCGCAAAATCTGTGTAAAAATACAAATGTAATCCTAGAATATAAATAGCAGTATTAGGTAATACTTGATAAACAGCAACTTAACATAGTGTAATACAACACATAGAGAGGTTAGACAAGTATTTGGTACTTCTCCACAATGTTTGTATACATCCGGATGATGCTGTATGCAAGTGAAAAGATAAATTTAAATTAGGAGTATAATATGGGGTCGAGCGATGAGAACACAACAATTTGTGTTAACTCGTGTTTGGTTACTGTGACAACAATAAATAAACAGATGGTTTTATAACCTCAGTTAAACTGTGCCATTTCAGTAAACATGGCTCAATTGCAAAACATCATGCGTTTACTGTAGTAATTTTTTTTAGAAGTAATGATTACTGTATAACAACACAAAGACTGTTCAGAAGTCATTTCAATGTTGGGAGACAGAAAGAGTTCCAGATCGCTTAACAATATTGAACAGGGTGAGAACATTTAGAACCACTACCTTGATACAGGAAACAATTGGAGCAAGTATAAAAACAGTGTGCACGCCAGAAAATGTGGAAAGGGTAAGAGCTACTGGATGCGTAGTCCAAAAAGGTCTGCTAGAAAGTATACTATGGCACTGCAGATTTCCACTAGGTCTTTGCTCAGGATTTTGCACTAAGATCTCCATTTCCATCCACACAAAATTCAAGTGACCCAAAACCTGTTTGCATGTGATTACACCAAAAGAGTTGATTTTTGTAATGAAATATTGGAATTCAAAAATTCAAAAAAACATTCACCTTCAGATGAAGCATAGTTTCACCTTTCCAGGCATGTCAATAAACAAAACATGCACTAGTGGAGTGACAGTAACCCTCAAGAACGTAACACTATACCTCTTCATAATCAGCGAGTCACTGTTTTGTGTAGAGTTTCCTCCATTTGTGTTTATTGGTCTCATTTCTTTAAAGAGAGTAATGGAAATTCAGTCATTGTGAACTCAGATCTATATGCGCAAATGCTGAACAATTATTTATTCCTTTGTTAAATAATTTAAGGATTCATACTGACTTGGCCTGGTTCCGCCAGGATGGAGCTACCGCACACACTGCACAAAACACAATGGATGTGTTTGAAGATCAGTTGGTCTCAAGATTTGGTGCAGTTCCCTGGCCAGCGCGATCTCCAGACCTGTCTGCTTGTGATTTCTTTTTGTAGGGCTATCTAAAGTTTAGGGGTTTACAGTCACAATCATGTGATTAAAATCAGCTCAGGCAGCAGATCATCAAGGAAATTAAGGCGATTTCACAAGCCATGCTGCAGAGAGTCATGAATAGCTTTTTCAGTCGACTTGAAAAATGTAAGTGTATCAATCGGTGTCACTTAAGGGATGTTATTTTCAAACGATGAACACGACCAAGTAAAATGGCATCTTATTACCATTGAATTTATACCATATTTTACGTAAAAATATTAAACGAGTTTCTGTTGTGATAGTTTTAAATTATTGTGTTTTCATTGCTCCACCTTTTAGAATGGGATACAATTCTGAGCTGTCTTTTGTGTGCTGATGGTATTACACTTGTGACAGAAACAGAGTATATAAAGAATATTATATAAATATAAAGAAAAGTAAACAAAAATTACAGCTTTCGTAGGAAGAAACCCAATACAGCCAAAAATTGTAGTTGTAGAACAAAATTATCCATTACTGTATCACACAATACTAAAGAGCATATCTAACATCAGTAGTTTAGAAATTACTTTGTTTTCACGTTAGTTTATTTATCAAATATTAATTTAGAAGTTGGTCCATTATTGTGTTGTGAAACTATCAGGTTTTAACAAAATTAATTTTTAAAAATATTTCACTAAATAGAACCAGGTATCAGTTAAATTAATTTAGTTTCACAGTATTGTCATAAGCTGTAGGTAATATGTTACATTTCATTACAAATGAAATTCAGATATGTGAAAAACTATTTCCAGGTAAGCTGGGTGACCTTGTTTCTTTAATTGAGGACAATAAGTTTCAAATTACGGGAATGAAAATGTTCTACTTATCTGTTGAACAAGCGGAAGAATACTTAGGAATATACAAAGGAGTTCTGTCTGAATATGAGGTACATTTGTATACTCGGATGCATTTTCTATAGTGTGTTATAGGTTATAGAACACAAATTGCTGGATAATCATGAAGTTTGTTAAAAGAATGGTCATGCTTTTTTAGAGTAACTGAAGTTTAGGACAATGAATGAATTTTGTATTTGCATTTGCTATATGTAGAGTATATTGTACTAACTATAGTGAGTCATATTTGGTTCGTAAGTTTTAGCTACAATCTTTTATTTAGAACTTTTTATTTTTAAAAAAGCAAAATCTTAACTTCTTAAGTATTTCATTATCTGTGATGAAATTTAATGGAGTGGTTGGTTTAGTTGTTATTGGTTAAGAAGTTTCTTGTCTCCAGTAAACCTGTTTCACAGAATACAGTAAACCCTCGATTTAACGGACTAATTGGGGCTGAGGGGTGTCCGTAAAATCGAAAGTCCGTTAAATCGCAAATTTTGTTTTTTGAGGATATATTTAAATCAAATAGGTCTATAACACTTGAAATTTTAATACTATTAATATAATGCAAATACCGTATTGTTCCGAATACAAGCCGCACTTTTTCTCCTAAAAACATGGTCGCTAATTTGGCCTGCGGCTTGCATTCGCACGCTAACGAAATTCGAAGTTATACCTGACTTCTGGCGGGATGAATGCTTTTGGTATCTATGAGTTGTTTACTGCCTAAGCAACAGCAGTTTGCCTGGCTGTAGTTAACTCTGGCGTTATGATTTATGACAACAACTGAATGTTTTAACAGCAAACTGAAGAAAGAATAGGAAGATAAAGTGTAAGTGCGTGTGCACGCACGCGTGCTCGCACCCTTCTGTAGACAGCAAGACAAAGGATGAGTAGAGGGGTTGTGAGTAACATGTTTCTAAATAACGGGTAAACTGCCAGTGTGGTTTTCTATTGTAACAGTGACAACATCGCTTATCTGTACTTTGTTTTCATTCGGCGTTTTTGTAGTGCGTTTGCGGTTGAGTGATATTGTGGAGACTAAAGGCACGCAGTCAAATCAAATTAAACGTAACCCGTACGATGCGAATTATAAATTAATTGTGATACAAAATGTAGAAAAACATGCAATCACGAAGCCGCAAGGAAATTCGATATTGATGAATCCTGTATTCAACGATGGAGAAAACAGAAGGAACGACTTTCAAATGCAAATACTGCGTGACGAGCATTCGTGGGACCTCAAGTTGGGCGTTTTGTAGCAGTAGAGTCCAGAGTCTGTGAATACGTACAGCTTTTAAGAAGGCAAGGACTCCCTGTCACTAGACATGTTTTAAAATTAAAAGCTTTAGAAATCGCAGAAGAATTAAAAGTCTCCGGTTTCAAAGCCAGCTTCGGGTGTATAAGACGAATGATGGCGAAATGGATTTGCGCTTAAATGACGTACATCACTCGCGCTAAAACTACCGAGTGACTACGAAGAAAAACTCCTACAGTATCAGCAGTTTGTCATTCATTTATGCAAGAAGCATAATTATTCATTTGAACATGGGAAATGCCAATGAAACGCCCGTATTTTCTATTTACGTATATTTACGGTGGACCAAAAGGGAACCAAATCTGTAACAGTAAAGATTACAGGAAATGAAAAATTACGTGCCACTGTAATGCTTGCTGTATTAGCCGATGGACGAATATTTCGCAGTGAAATAAGATGCATATCAGTGTATATTGTTCAGTGTTAGTCGTCGTGATGTCTTCCACTGAACGTGTGTGACGCCTGCGTCAACGACAACGCAAAGACAGGGATCGTGAAGAATTAAATGAATTCTTGATGAATACTCCGTTCTCATCAAATACAATTGAAGATGAGAAAATCTGCGTGTTTCAAAACAAGAAACAAGATGAAAAGGAACGAAAGAATGCTGCGATAGCCAAGCAATATTGCCAGAACAGGAGAGTCTGCAGTTTATGCACATTATACATTACTGTGTATATTTTTTGGATTTCATTATACATTTCTTGGATACCAAGAACCAACATGCATTTTAAATTATACATTTCAAAAGCCTAAAAACATCATCATGCTTTGATTTTTTTTTTCAAATTCTGTCCGTTAAATCCGAAGTCCGTTAAACTGAGGTCCGTTAAATCGAGGGTTTACTGTACTATACATCACAATATGGATTTTGACATTTGCTTTACCATAAAAGTAGTAGCTCCCAGGTGCAAGCAGTTCTTGTTAGCTAAAAAATGGATGTTGACCTATTAGTGGATAACTAAATCCGAAGACCCTTCTACCTCAACATAATACAACAGTCTCTCACTGACAGATAAATCGTTCAGCTAAAATAATCCCTTACAAGCACCTATCACTCACTACACTCCCCACACATTACTCCTAATCAACAAACATATGAACAGAACAGGACAGTTTTGTTAAAAATGTAGTGTGCACATCGCTAATGAGTGTTTAATTAGTATCTTATTAACAAGAATATTTGTACACTTACATAAGAATCATCATTTCATGTGAGGGGAACTTGAAACTCATAAGCAATTTTCATGAAAAATTGCTAAACTTAGTTATTTTTAAAGCCTGGTAAAATACACCATAAATTTTAGGAAAATTGAGTGAATGTTTTTATGATATGATAAATGTAAGTTTATGGAAAAACAAAACATAAATCTAATTCAACCCATTTTTGTTTGTAATTTTTCTCTCCTCAAAAATCTAGGTTGTGGGCATAATATTAAAAAGTAAAATGTATAACATGTAAAAAAATATAGATAAATACAAGGTTCTGGTCCCAAAAAATGTTTAATGTAGTTTCATCTTGACCAGTTTCAGAACTGGCGTACAATAGGTTTGCAAACTATTCCATCCATAGTATATACATTAATATATAATGTTCTGGTTCAGGATGGTTGGTATGATGGATCTTCAATTGGAGGTAGGAAAATTAGTAATGTGATTGCACATAATAATAAACTTCATACACTGATGGTTTTTTTATCATGACTGCAGGCGAAGAAAGAGGACTAACAGAAGTAGTAACAAGATTGGACAATTGTAGTAGATGTTACAATTGGAACAAACCGTATTCTAAATCAAAAATCGTGGTAGTCAACATATTAGTAACAAATATACAGTCACAGATTTGTTGTTATCAACAGTTATTGATCAGTGTCAAGGAGTTGGCAAATTATGAAGTGGAGAACAAATATACATTCACAGATTTGTTGTTATAAAACAGTGTTAATCCTACAGAGGAAGCAAGGTAAGAAAGCAAGACAAAATAACAACAGCAAAACTAACAAGAAAAATGGAAAATCCAAACCATTTACAAAATGGCAAACGTAATACTTCCCAATATCTTGATACACTATTCCCAATTGACAGTTGTGTGTAAGGGTCTACAGATATATTTTCAAGTTGCCATATTACTTAAACTTCAGGTAAATGATAAGTTATAAAAATAGAACAATAATAATAATAACTTTTTTCTGTTACTTCTGATAACAGAAAATAACTAACAATAAAACTGCTGTATCATTTTCTGAGCAGTCCCATGCCCATGCATGAATTCAAGGTGTGATTGCTGCATGCCCATGAAGAATTCAAGGTTTAAAAATAAAAAGTAGTAGCTTCAGAATAAATATTAAGAATACTGTGAATTGCTTGTAGAAATAACTCTTGTGTTTCTATGTGAACGGAAAATAGATGAAAATGACCAACTACTACTAAATTGTAATGTAGATAAATAATTTAAAAATAAAAAAGATAAATAAACTTAAGGGAGCAGTGGGCATTCACTGCATGAAGTGGTACTGTAGGCCCATAATAGAGGGTTTATATACATACTAGTCCCATCAAGTATGCCCTCAGAAAGGAAGATGTGATGGTGACTGTACGTTTCTTAGCAAATTATATTAATTCATCACTCTTAAAACCCTTTGAGAACAGGCACTTTTACACTGGTACTTGCGAAAAGACCCAGGCTGTTTTTGTAGTGGCTGTGATTTTTCTTCATCCCTCTTCCACATATGAAACATACTTGGGTACAAATGGTGTTTTTTAAAGGTATAATATGGGGATACAGAATATAGTATATTGATTACTTTCTAAATTAAAATATTAAAATAATATGCTATTTGGGTAATAAAATTGTATTCAACTCACTCCTTGTCTTACAAAAAAAATCTCTGGCACTCCAAACTGCCACAGTTGATTCCCTTATATATTAGTATATCTATGAGCAAAAAATGAATGCTTTGTCTATAACAGCAGGAAAGATAATAGCATAAATTTTTGTACTATAGCGGCAAAATATGCAGAGTCTGTAGTGCAAAACATAAACACTTGCACAACACCAAAGTTTAAATAAACTTTTTGGAATTAGTACACAGTTATTTTAACAGAAAAACTTATAAAACCGCACTAAATAAATGTAGAATTATTGTTACGTTAATTACCCTTTATACAAATACAAATAAATAAAATTATCTATCTTCCACCTACCTTATATTTTGCCCTCTCATCCCAGAATCCGTCACACGAACGTCGAGATGCAAGAGTGATTTAAAGGTTATATGAATAACTGACGCAACTCGTATTTTGTGAAGAGAAACAAACTAAATTTTATTTTTATTCTTTAAAATTTTTTCAACTTAAAATTATTCTTTATTCATTTATGTATCTTTAAAAAACAGTATTACTTCTAGCCAAACTTTAAATTAAATACAACTTTCTTGAAATTTTTGAAACATTATCTGGTACCACTAAACTTCCTTCAAACATCTTACCTTATTATAAACAGCCCAGCCTGCTCGCACTCACATTCACACCATTCAAAACCCTTTTTTAAATATATATGCGCCCCATTTTATTACCCCAAAATTAACCAGATACCCCTTGCCGGCACGTGGCGTCCCCTCGATCTCATGTTACCTCATTTACAAAGTTCGTCTATGTCCAAAAACAATTTATGATGTCATCTTTTTGCCGAAAACTAGCATCACTGTCACATTTTTTAATAACTGAAACTCACTTTTACTTGATATTCACAAATTTTTAATGAGCCCCGTGGGGCGGTTACCTGGCCAGGTAAGCGTCAGTGAGAGAACTGGGAAGATCGTTCACTAACTCCCCTCCAACTAGATTTCAGTCGGACAAGGCAGAAACCAGTGCCTGGTACTTTACAGTCATAGTTACGGTTCATTTAACAAATGCACACTCCCATGTGCTGGACGTTGACGATATTTGGTATCCAGTGGTTTACGTCACTGTAGTGGGCGTGACTTAAACTTATATCCTCCAGCTCGGACCACGTGCGAACAAAACCTTCGTCTCCGAGCCATATTGTTTTAAACTTCTTGGCATTGTCTGCGCACCTGCTGGAGTTAGCGCGCTTGTGTGCGGGTGTCACACAGCATCAAAGTTCCAAGAATTGTATCACCGTCAACAACACGACATTCCATTGCATTGGCATCACCTCACAAGTCCTTTGTTCTAACTACGCTTCATTTGAACATGTGGCTGTCCACACAGATGAAACTGAATTTAATAATATTTTAATAAAATAAAACCCAAATTTAATGAAATAAAAAACCCCTCCTTTTGCCCCGTTACAATACCCCCCCCCCAATGAGAGATCTTCTGCCAAAACAGAAGAAATCTCATTGCTAAACCCCTAAGAGGACCGGTGAGGATATGGTGCCAACAACCCCCCATTAGTTCTTACACATTATGGGTAAACTACCCCCCTGGCTCGGCGACCATGGCCGCACCTGAACGAGATTACTGGACTCTATACGAGATCCCAACACCATAACATCGAACAGACACGCACCACAGCGCACCTAACCGTCTAACATGCTACCCCCCAAAATCCAAACCCCTGGTCTTATACCATGCCAGATCCTCAACCGATATGTACCCCCTTACCATGCACACTGGGCTGCCTTTAGCAGTTACTGGGCTCGTACATACTCTTATAATACATTTTTCAAATTCAAAATATTTATCATTAAATCAAACTCATTTAAGTGACCTTCTAAAATCAAAAATCTGTTACATAATTCATCACTCTATTAATTCTCTTCACTATTATTCATAATCAGAAAAACAAATAAATTGAACATCTAACTACACATGAACTCATTTATCCTAACCTTGGATTAGACATACATACTAAACAATACAATTCAATAAAAAACACTAGTAATACACCTAAACAATAATACACTTAAAACTCAAAACATCAATTAGATGGCAGGCACAGAAAATCAATTTTTTTTTTTCAAAAAAAATTTGAATTTGTTAAAATATACTTTTCTCAATATTCAGAAAATTTAAAATTATTTAAATCAATGAAACAACAAAATTGGCATCACTTCATTGCCAAAACTGGTCTAGTTTACATCACCCATCAGCTGATCAAACTGGGTCAAGTCCACAACCTTGACCTACATAGGTTATACATAGGCTACATCATAAAATACATTAAACATTTTTAAAATTCTATCTTTAAACACAACAACATAATAAAATGTGACCTTTAAAATTAACATAGTATTATTATAATTAACAATAAAATTGACATTTAAATTACTCGAAATTACACATTTTACAACTTTACTTTATTCTCAAATTCTATTAAAGTTTGTCACTTGTTTCCATTAAGTTTATATTTTGACTATGACTCTCTTTCTTTAACATTCTCAATCTCCATTAGTTTGGGTGATCTAATTATAACTTGATTGTATCAACTTGGCATTTATATATATTCATAACCCCCTTCTGACTAACACTCATTAACAGCTTTAACTAATATGACAACCATCTCTATCAAGACATCTATCAAACAATCTCTAAACCCAACTTACTACTCAACTCAATTCGCATCATTCTACTCTTATAAAAAAAATACTCTCTACCCCTTTGTACTCAGGATATGTGTTCCCCCCCAAAAAAAGCTCATTCCCTTATCTGGTCCCTGGATTCTACCTAGGCAACCCTTTCCTGCGCTAAACGGTCCCTTCCCGTCCCAACACCTTTCGTTGCGGACTCCTACCACACCACCCCCCTTACAAAATTCCCATCAACTCTAATTACTCTCCCAATACAATACTCACATTTACAAAATATCTCCACTTATTTATTACATTAATATATCAATCAATACTCTACATATATTCCCCATAGCCACTGTGTCACTATTACCTCTCAAATTCTACATTACATTACTTCACAACAATATTATTCTCTCTATTATCCCTTTAAATTCAACATGGACTGATCTACATGTCCTAACAAAACAATAATCACCCAAAATCTACCTTTTACTATCTTTTACAAATCATTTAAAATTCTTAACTATATCAAATTACTTCCATCATTTAAATCAAAATCTTTTAACACATTAAAATCATTATATTCGAACATTACTTACCTTGGAAATTTACAAACAATTTATAAGTGACATTCTACAGCGGATCAGCTGATTTTCTAGGCAAGGCGAATGACCTTTGTTCAAAAATGCTGCACAAAATTATATAACAAAAAATACGTAACATATATTCATAATTCTTACACTCTAACCTAACAAGATTAATGACCTACTAAAACATGATAACCAAAACATAATAAACATCTACTGTATACCTTTTCTCAAATCAAAACAATTAGTTAATTACTTCAAGAGCGAGTTGTCATTGTTAAGTTACAATATTTTAATTCGTTGCTCCCCTGAGCAACCACCCTGCCACACACACTATTGTTTTTTTCTGGTGGACTGTTGCACCCATTTGCTTCCACAAGGACGGCATTGGTGGAGGAATTTATCATCTCCATGTCCTTGCTTCAGCGTTACATTTTAATATTATTTAGATATCATCATATCCATGTTACAAATTTACATGCCCTTAAAACGGGTCTACCACCTGGCCTTGCTGTTCCTACTCGAACAGAGTGGTAGCCGCTGTTCCATAGTTCCGGGGATTTCCCCTAAATTCACCCCCCTTCAATTTCAAATATAAACCAGTTTCAAGCCAGCTATGGTCAAGGTTCTTAATTTATGGCCATAGCTGACCACTAGCCAAAACCACGATTAGTGCTGGTAAGGCAGTAATCGCCCGAAAAGTCGGGGAAATCAACTCTAAATTCAAGCATGTTCTCTACATTATTAATATACATGGCACAGCAATCTATCAGTATATAATACAAAATTATATAAAAGGGTGTGCCGTGTATTTTACGCCATTTTGGCCTCCGATGGAGGTAACACTCTGTCACCCCCCAACACTTACAGCTACCTACAGTGGCACATGCTACCACTGTACCAGCCACTTAATAACTAAACTAAACTTTCTTCACTTGCAGTTTCTACACTCCCTAATTATAGCACTTCTATTAACACCACTCAACCCCCCAAAATTCCCACATATCTTGTATGATAACATAACACACATTGACCTTGAACATTGACATTTTTACATTACTAAACAATTCTCATTTAAATAATTTTTATAGAAAATTATAAACAGTATAATTTGTAAATTTCATTAATTCTTTTATATATCATCATTTTATTATTTATCACTTACAACAATTAGATTCCTCAAAAATTTCAAATTTATTATTAACATTTATTTTATTTCATTTTTCAGTTATTACTACCTTTTGATTGTGGTTTCTATTTAGTACATTTATCTCAAATTAATTTCATCATTGAATCAAAATCTTTTCACACCTGTAAACATTTTACTCTATCTAATTGGTATTATAAATTTTATACTTACAGTACATTGCTCATACCCTGTCATAATACACAAATATAAACACCAAACACCCTGTATCTTCTGCAACATTTTAACAACAATGTTATTCCATACTAAACAATTTAACATTTATTTATTTATTAATCACTGTCAAATTCACATCTCATAAAATAATTTAAACTTATTAGAAAAATTCAATTATATAACATTTAAATCAATCAAAAATATTTAAACACCTCCAATTATTTTAATTAAATTAATTATTGAAAACACAACATTTTAATTACTTTCACCAATTACAATAATTACAATTCATTTGTTATCCTCTTCAAAATTATTTTTGTTATTTATTTAGACTGCAAAATATTATTATTATTATCACAACAATTTCTACTATCTACACACATTGTTTACCTAACATTTTACAATACACACAATTAATTTCACTATCAATTATTTACAATTCTTCACCATTAATTGTTCAATTTTATCACACTTTATATCCAAACTCAGCAAGTCAGAACCATAAATCAAAATATTTAAAATGTCCATTTATTAATTTAATGTTTAGCCTCCATCATCGAATAATAGTCTGGGTTTCACATAACATTTTTCAATTTTATTTACGTACCTCATATGGCTATCCTGTGTGTAATAACCATAAAATTTTAGTTTATTCAGTTTACCACAATAATCATACATAGGGTTACTTCCCATTATAATTATTTTATCATAAACCAAGTCAGCATTATTTATTTTTGTCCAGTCTCCATTAGTAGTTATATTCAATATCAGGTCAGTTATTTTCTCATCATTCATTACAACATAAGGTAAATTATTATTATTTAAACAGGTATCACCAAAATAATTCTCACTCTCTATTTTAACAGGTAAGTATTTAATATCATTTATCTTTACCACTCCTAACATCTCTTTCAACTCATTATAATTTCTCTTCAACTTATATAATTCTATCTCTCTATCAATACACAACTCTCTATCTAACTGTTTCTCACCATAACACCACCTCACACTTTCATCACCATCCCACACAGAGGGTACTAACTCATACAAAAAGGGGGAACAATTCAAATCTTCCACTAACAAGGGACTCTTGCCCTTCAACAATAACATTTGTGAACATCTTGGTTCATCATAAATATGGGGAAAATTTACCCTCTGCCCTACATACTCATCTAATCTCTCTTGCCACTGTTTCTCTAATTTATCAACACTAATTACTACTCCGTTACAACCTATTACTCTCTCTCTCTCTCTCTCTCTCTCTCTCTCTCTCTCTCTCTCTCTCTCTCTCTCTCTCTCTCTCTCTCTCTCTCTCTCTCACTATCTCTATCTCATCACTATTCAATATTTTATTCTCTTCCACTATTTTGTCATTATTAATATTCATAACATTGTCATCTAACTTTTTATTCATTATCTGTTCTAATTTTCTGTCTAGATTTTTATTCACTTCGTTAACTTGTTTCTCACAATTATTATTTATAGAATTTATTACCTGTTCTTTCATATTATTAAGATTTGTATTAATTACATTCATTCGCTCATTCAGCTTGACATTCTGTTGTTTAATTTCATCTCTAATTTCGTCAAATTTACTATTTTGTATGTCAAATTTAATATTTTGTTCATTTTGCAATTGCTCTTGACTTCGCTAACATCACTGCTCAATTTATCAAATTTACAATTCATTTTATCGAATTGATTTAGTATAACACTCATTATGTCATTGTCTAATTTATGACATTTAGTTGAAGTCGGAGTTAACTGAACTCCCGAATCCTCTGTTATATTTGTTTCATCTGTCACATTTATTTTTATTTTATTGTCCTGACTCCCGTTTGGAGTCGAGTGGACCTCAATACTATGCATAACGACTGACTCATCAAAACTGTCAACATTAGTTATTTCATTGCTATTGTTTTCATTATTTCCTGCCATTTTTAGGTTGTAAATTTACTGATTTTTGTTTAACTAATTCTTAATTTACATATACAACATCTTAATTCATGTTTTGTGTACTTTGCGTAATTTTCTACATACCGTTACTTAACCTTATATCACACTTGCATCTGTTGTAGGTGTGGAATTTTAATGTAATTCAATTAATAAAATTCGTCCCTTTCGTAGCGCCATTTGTTACGTTAATTACCCTTTATACAAATACAAATAAATAAAATTATCTATCTTCCACCTACCTTATATGTTGCCCTCTCATCCCAGAATCCGTCACACGAATGTCGAAATGCAAGAGTGATTTAAAGGTTATATGAATAACTGACGCAACTCGTATTTTGTGAAGAGAAACAAACTAAATTTTATTTTTATTCTTTAAAATTTTTTCAACTTCAAATTATTCTTTATTCATTTCTGTATCTTTAAAAAACAGTCTATTACTTCTAGCCAAACTTTAAATTAAATACAACTTTCTTGAAATTTTTGAAACATCATCTGGTACCACTAAACTTCCTTCAAACATCTTACCTTATTATAAACAGCCCAGCCTGCTCGCACTCACATTCACACCATTCAAAACCCTTTTTTAAATATATATGCACCCCATTTTATTACCCCAAAATTAACCAGATACCCCTTGCCGGCACGTGGCGTCCCCTCGACCTCGTGTTACCTCATTTACAAAGTTCGTCTATGTCCAAAAACAATTTATGATGTCATCTTTTTGCCGAAAACTAGCATCACTGTCACATTTTTTAATAACTGAAACTCACTTTTACTTGATATTCACAAATTTTTAATGAGCCCCGTGGGGCGGTTACCTGGCCAGGTAAGCGTCAGTGAGAGAACTGGGAAGATCGTTCACTAACTCCCCTCCAACTAGATTTCGGTCGGACAAGGCGGAAACCAATGCCTGGTACTTTACAGTCATAGTTACGGTTCATTTAACAAATGCACACTCCCATGTGCTGGACGTTGACGATATTTGGTATCCAGTGGTTTACGTCACTGTAGTGGGCGTGACTTAAACTTATATCCTCCAGCTCGGACCACGTGCAAACAAAACCTTCGTCTCCGAGCCATATTGTTTTAAACTTCTTGGGGTCGTCTGCGCACCTGCTGGAGTTAGCGCGCTTGTGTGCGGGTGTCACACAGCATCAAAGTTCCAAGAATTGTATCACCGTCAACAACACGACATTCCATTGCATTGGCATCACCTCACAAGTCCTTTGTTCTAACTACGCTTCATTTGAACATGTGGCTGTCCACACAGATGAAACTGAATTTAATAATATTTTAATAAAATAAAACCCAAATTTAATGAAATAAAAAAACCCCTCCTTTTGCCCCGTTACATTATGTTTATTCAACAGTGTCACTTATAAAATTAGAAACAATGAAAAAATAACATAATCATAATCAACCCGAACACCAGGAGCGACAAACAACACAAGAACAGTGCCATTTCAATATCATATAACTTCTAAATGAAAGAGAAGTATGCTATCTTGTGGTTGTATTGAAAACTACTGAATTGTTTGTTTACAATCTGACAAATGTTGGTGGCACTCAGATACAATTCCTGTAAAAACAGAGGCAATTTTAAATGTAAGCGGTCCTCTTAAGAGTTAAGTACAGAATTTTACCATCCTTAACACTTTGACACCGGGCCTTTAACATAGTGGTCCTTCGCCCATGCCGGGCCATTTTTGCATACATTTAAAATGTATCTTCTAAACTATATGGTAAAATAATATGCTACCTATGTTTTTATGAAGACCTAAGTGTCTTCTTTAAAATGGTGTATACTATATGTCAGTGTGTTGGTTATTTTCCCTGAAATTGCTTGTCAAAAAAGTGATGTATTTGGAAGAAAAAAATTGGCCAAAACACATGTTGTTACTAGAAACTCTGAATTTTATTTTTACTTGTTAGAAATGGATTAAACACTACATTACATAATGTTTATAATATATATTGGTTTATAAAGGTGTACTTTTGTAATTTTTTTTACAAGAAATGTCTGACATTTTGACACGTAAGTGGTGTTTAGCCAACTAACATAACAGTTTGCAGCATGCTGTTTCACGTCAACTGTACCTACAAAAGTGAACACTTATGCGATCTAGCAGATGATTCGGGTACTACAAGGCCTGACATTTCAAAACAGCTCCAAGGACGTCTTTATACATATGGAATCATGCAAAACACATTGAAACTTCAGGACATCAATTGACGTCCATCTGCATCAAAGTGTTAATTATTGTAAAAGTAAAACAAGGTCTACCAAGTAGTACAGTTGTTTCCAAATAGCACGAGACCACTAAAAGATAAGGTTGGGTATAGAAATTATTGGTCATACTCGGAATTGTTATTGCAAAAGCCGGCAAACTTGCCAAATCCTCTGTTTTCAGAAACAGAATCACATAGTAAAATTATTTACTACTTTTTACTTTTATTTTCACAAAATCAGCTGTTTTTGTGATTTTGTGAAATATTCAGATAAGAACTGAATGTTACTTATCTGTATCGTCCAGATGACTCCACATTGTCCCACACACTTTCACCGTAATTTTCACCATGTAACCCGAAACTGTTAGTTCATTTTATATTATTGTAAAAAAAAACTGATTTCTTTCACACTTTTACATTTTTTTATTTATTTGGGTGCGCCGGTAATTTTGTCCACGGACTGTTGTACGGCCGTACCGCATGAGAGTATAAATTCAACTGAGAAGATTGAAAACTGGGGCGAAAACTGCCCGTGCCCGTCGTCACTGGATGTTGGTTGGCGACTGACATTATAAACCAAGCACAGACAGACTGCTGATGCCGTCCCGGCGAGTTAGCGGACACTCCTGCATTCCAACTTTTGTGGCGTGATCCCAATACGCAAAGTTCAAAGAGCATGTTGCTAAAAATAGCTGCCTTCCGCTGATAGATCGACGACCTTGACGCTAACTTGTTACTGCCTTTTCCCAATACAATTTACAGTACAATAAAATTACCAACATTCACAATATGTCCCTGGACGGCATTATTTGTACTGTTACAGCATATATAAGAAAAACATCAGTTTGAAATACTTCACTGTCACAAACAGGTTCATCAGGCATATAGTAGTACACAACATACAATTAAAAAGCAACAGGATGGTGGCACCAACTTAAACTAAGAAAACAAAACTCACAACTTTTTGTTTATCTTTTTTATAAAATTATCCTGTTCCTGTGTGTGCTAGCTGTGGACAGATATTTGGATAATATAATGAGACATGGTAGAGGCTTATAATGGGTTAAGGTGTTAGGTGCATCATGAATTTAGTTGCCCATTGATGGATCAGTTTCTGTCTTCCTAGTTGAGAACAGATCCTTGTGCCTAGTAACTATCTGATGCCTAATTATGTTAATATGTTCAAGAGCCTATTGACATTCATTTTAGTCAAGGATTCATACATTTGAGCAATATTAGATTAATCATACATTTAATTAATTTGTACTGATTTTTGTATAAATTTACTTTATTGTGTGTGTGTGTGCGCGCGCGCAAAGAGATTATATGTTTTAGATGCTGTCAGTTTAGGGGTGCATGAATTTCCATACCTAATTGGCAATTGACATTACAACATTGTTGCAGAGCATATTGTCAGAACTTATATCTGGAGGCTGTGTAGCTCTTGAAGTTGCGGGAGAGGAGACAAGTGAAAAAACTCAGGAAGCATTTAGGAAATTTGTTGGACCACATGATCCAGTAAGTTCTCTGTCAAGATGAAATATTAGTTGATTCATACAAAATATTCATAGTTAAGAAATTCCAGTGACGTTATTAAATCAATTCTAGGTACACCTCATCGATCTTTGAAGTCTAATTTCTTTAGCAAACAAGTTTAGTGAGTACTGTGAAACAGAAGGACGTCATTCACTCTTTGATTTATCACATTTGAGCCTACGAGTGGATGTTCTGAATTGACTTATAAAAGACTTAGGTATCAGATTGTGACGATTTTGAAAAATATCGTAAATCGCACAAATAAAAAATTTTTTAATTTCTAACAAGTAAGAGTATTATCCACCCTTACCTATACCCAGATTCCTGCATCAACTTGAAATTGTCCCGTACCAACACGCAAAGAAAGGTGTTAATTAAATAATAATAATAATTACATTAATTATTTAAAATACGACTATATAAATAAGGAAATCTCTAATTCGTAACGGAGTTAACATAAAGTATTTATATTCTAATTGACGAATAATTAATAATATATAAAAGAACGAACTATTTTCTCAGTGCGTAAATACGTGCCAGTTTACTGACCCCTCGCCCCTAATCTATGCACACAGTCGCCAGTAGAACTTCGACATGTAAAGATGTGAGTTTTGTGTTGTCCACATACACGTTGAGATACTATTACACTCATTAAATTTATAAAAAACACATAAATTAATTTGACCTACCTGTAGAGCTTCTATTCGGGGCCAGGATTCTCGCACGAACTAAGATGTTAGCGTGATTTATAGGTTACTGGAATAAGTAACTCGACTCATTTTTTAATGAAGAGAAATGATATTTTAATTTGTTAAAATCATTGAAAATTTCATCCAAAACTGTTATGCTTGTTTATGCAGATTAATTTACATTTTTTCTTTCTTGGTTCGCTTTATCTTCTACTACAGGTTAACTTATTCTATACTCTTACCCTACTGATCACACTTCATTATAAATACAGACAGAGCCCAGCCTGCAAATTTTCACACTCACTCAAACACACTAAATTATAAACCCCTTAACATTTTGAATGATATTCCTCCCCCGTCGACCACGCGGTCTTCACGCCCGCACTCATTGTTCGGGTAAATGTCTTGTTATTTTCCAAAAATTAACGATCTGAATGGGTTCGGTTCTTCTAAAGGACCGCGGTCACACAATTTTTTACTGTTATTTCTTCATTACCGGTAAAATTATGAAACTTTATCAGGAGCCTAACTTAGCTCGGTGTGTGCCGGCCGTCACGTATAGAGTAACTGGGAATCGTTCTTTGTTGAGCGGTAGGAAGTTCGTAACCACTGCTCGTTTGATTTCGCCGTTGTTCAAGGTGGATTTGTTGTGGTGTATGAGCTATATGCATGAAACATAGCAGTTATATCAGCCCAGTGTGTAGACGATATTTGGCGTTGCTAGACTGATGTCACTAGCAGTAGGCGGGGCTTAACTCCATTTCCTGTAGTTGTCTTGATGCTTTCACAAATTGTTCGTTCATGCGCCATTTTTTACTGCGCCGTTTGAGTTTCTCGGCGTCCCTACAGCGCACATGCTTGAGTTGTTGAGCACGCGCATCGTCACACATATACAGAGTTCTGAGAATTCGAGGGTGGTGCAAATTCCTTGCCGAGTTACACAGCAGAAACTGCGTCTTGCCTTTGTTTCAAACTGTTCTACTTGCCACGTGTTTTGGTCCAATGGAAATAACGTTTGCACAATATTTTTTACAAAACCCCAAAAAATGAAATAAATAAAAATACAAACACCCCATAACTGTAAAAAATGGAATGACCCAATTTTGACACGTTACAATACCCCCTCAATGAGAATTCTGCTGTCCAAAACAGAAGAAATCTCATTGATAAACCCCTAAGAGGACCGGTGAGGAACTGGTGCCAACAACCCCCCTTTGTTCTGACTCCTCATGGGTACATGACCCCCCTGGCTTGGCGACTATGGACGCATCTGAACGAGATCACTGGACTTCTCCATTAGAGATCCCAACACCGAAAAATCGAACAGACAAGTACCACAGCACACCTCACCTTCTAACATGCTACCCCCCAAAATCCTCAATCCCTGGCTTAGATTATTCCAGATCCTCAGCCGATATGTTTCCCCTTATATGCAAGCTGGGCTGCCTTTAGCAGATACTGGGCTCACACACACTCACATTACATATTGACATCACATATCATAAAATTGAAAAATTTTCAAAAGTTATTTAACTGGCAACCCATTGGTTGTTTTCAGGTAAAATTGATTCATAAATTTTGTATAAATTCTAAATTATTCTCTTCATTGTTTCCTGTTTTTATTTAAAATAAGTTAATTTAAACATTTCTTCTAATTAAACATATCCTTAACCTAACATGTGAATACTTAGAGTCTAACAATATAATTCAATACAATAAATCAATAAAATAAACATGGTTAGCACACAAACAATAAAATAATCAAAACTTAAAATATCCACTAGCTGGCAGGCGAAAAATCAAGATTTTTTTTTTTTTTTAATATTTTCCAAAAATTTTTAAATTCAAAGAAAAATTTAAGTTCATTAAAAGGTTTCCTTTACATATAGAAATTATTTAGAATTTGTTTAAATTGATCAAAAAAAACAAAATTTGAATCAACTTCCTTACTAAACAAGCTTGGTATGTGTGACCTCACTGTCAGCTGATCAAAACTAGGTCAAGTCCACAACCTTGACCCACAGGTGTTATGTATAAGTTCTATCTGAAAATATATTTAACATCTGTAACAATCTAACTTGAAACATAAAACATAATAAAACAAAACATTTAAAATAACAAAATATTATTATAAATAGTAAGCAAATTGACATTTAAATTATTCAGAATAAACAATTCTTAATTTTACATTTTCAAATTCTATCAAACTTTTGTCACTGGTTGTAAATTAAAATTTTATATCTTTATTAAAAATCTCTTTCTTTGCTTAACAACCTTATTCTTCGTTACTATGGGTGATTTAAATACTTATAACAATTTAATTTACTACTTGGTCTGTATACATATATAATCTTTCTCCCTCTGACTCTAACCACTAACAACTTCAACTACCATGACACCCATCTCTATCAAAAACATCTTCCAAAACACTCTCTAACCCCAACTTATCATTAAACTCAATTCACCACCTTCTCTCTATATATATAAAAAAAATACTCTCTAACCCTTTGTACTTAGGATACGTGTTTCCCCCCCCCAAAAAAAACTCATTTCCCTTATCTGGCCCCTGGATTCTACCTAAGGCGGCCCCGTCCCCACTAAATCGGCCCTATCCCGTCCCAACTTATCATTATGTTGCGGACACTACATTACACTATCATTATCCTACATTACACTACCCCCTACTACAAAATTGCCATCCCCAAAAAATCTCAATCTTTTATTACCTTACTACAACTACAGCAAAATAACATCATTAATTATAAACATCAATATATCACTCAAAACTCTACATATATTCTCCATAACTACTGTGTCACCATCAATACTTCTCAAAATTCTATAACATGAACTCAAAACAACATTACATTATCTTCATCTCTACTATTTCTTTAACTTTGACTTCAACTTGGACAGATCTACATGTCCCACACAATATTCATCACCCAAAAACTATCTCTTATTAACTTGCATAAATTATTACTTTACTTCTCACTTTATCAAATTATTTTTATCATTACTTTAAAACATCTGTAATACATTAAAACATTACATTGAACATTAATTACTTGGAACATTTATAACCAATATCAGTGACATTTTATTGCTGATCAGCTGATCTTCCTAACACAATGAAAACACATCTCAAAATTGAACAAATTACATGAAATATATATATATTTATTTATCATTACTTCTCACCTCCTTGTATCCCCTTTTTCTGATTCAGATACTTTGTGTTAACCGCCTGCCAGACGGTTAGTTTAAAAAATACACACATAATGAAAACACATATTTTTATCAATGCCTATATCTAACGTACAACAATAAAATAATACATTTAAAATTATGGAATGAACACCTTATATTGAATGTCTGGCGTATAGTTATTTTGTAACGGGGCATTTTGGGCCTATTTTTGGGGTAATAAAGAAGTTTGTATTTTTTAATGAAACAAATAACATTTTTTTACTATGATTGGGACAAAATGTAAACAAAGGTATATTCAGTGGTAGCGGCGGTGGTAGCACTGCTTGGGACATTATATACGTGAAAATTATTGAAGCGACAGAATCAACAAGCTGGAATTGTGCCAAGGTCAACCAATGACACACAAAACTGTAAACAAATTATGTAACTGAGCATCAGGCGATGTTACGTCAGCGCCTTATATAATGCTGGAATGTGGGTGTAGCAACGCTCGCAGGTTTTGTTGCACAGAGAGAACAAAGATAGTCGGCAAATAACAACTACCAGTGTCGGACGCAAATAACCTTCGCGTCCGCCGGCTCGCCGGTTTAGGCGAAGTTTTAGTCGCCCGTATTTAACAATTTGTTTCAAAATGTGAATTTAAATCAAAAGTAAACAGTTTTAATAAAGTTACAGTTCCGGAGAACGAATAAAATAAGGAAAATGTGCGGAATAGAAACGAAATGCGTGGTAGAGACGGACTCGTCAAGATCTTAAATTTGGCAGATAAGTAACCAACAAGGGTTAAATCTAAAACTTTTAAAAGACATTTTTGAGAATGTTTACCAAAGAACTGGCAGCCTAAAATAAACTTAAACTAATGAATTAATTAAACATGGGAGGGGTGTAGAAATGTAGAGAGAGAGAGAGAGAGAGAGAGAGAGAGAGAGAGAATATAGAAATTTAAAAGAAGTGCTGGTTTGTGTATAAAAGAAAGAAATATAATTAATAAATAAGACCAAATCAATAATGGAAAAGATGTAAGGAAATTAATTTTAATGGCATTCATTTCATGAGTTTATAGCTAAATTTGCAATAGTATGTAAGTGCAGGAAAAGAAGTTTTATTTTTTGTTGTGTGTATTATAGAGTAAATAAACCTTTTGTTCATTGCCAATGTGAATTAAATTAATTATTGCAAATAAACCATTCTGCTCCTGTGTTCGCCGAAAAGGACCCGAAAAATGGTAAGTACACATATTTTTTCATACGTAGTTGGCAATACAAGATGGCGCCCGACAAAGTTAGACAGTAAAAATTGAATAAATTTAAAATCAATCATGTTTTATTTATTTTATTAATATCAATAAAACAAAAACATAACAATTTAAATATTTAAATAGAACACAAGCATTTTTATTGGATCAAAATTTGAATTAGCAAACCTTTTATGTTGTAAAATTTAAATTCGTGACTCATCTGAGCCACCTCCCATCCACACACTCTATTGCAAGTTATGGAGGACTGTATCGCCCTTTCGCTTCTGCAAAGTCGGCATATTTTGGAGTAGTTTGACCTCTCCGTGTCTTTGCTTCGGCTGTTATATTTGAACGTCTGAATATCAACATATTCTTGTCTATAATTAAACGCCCTTAAACGGGTCTACCACCTGGCCTTGCTGTTCCTACTCGAACAGAGTGGTAGCCGCTGTTCCATAGTGCCTGGATTTCCCCTAAAATTCACCCCCCATTTAATTTCTACTATATACCAATTTCAAGTCAGCTATGGTCAAGGGACTTGATATGACCATAGCTAACCGCTAGCCAAATCCACGATTAGTGCTGGTAAGGCAGTAATCGCCCCAAAAGTCGGGGAAATCTAACTTCATTTCAGTGCCTGCTCTACTTCATCATTAGTATGTGCGACACGAACGTCTATCAGTGTGTGAATTGAGTTTGCACGAAAAAGGTGTGTCGCACATTTTCGCCTCCGATGGAGGTAACACTCTCTGTTACCCCCAACCCATTTCGCTATCTATGAGAGCACAGGCCACCCTCGCAATAGCAGCTTAATAACTAACTAATTAACATTGATAAACTAAAACTTTCAACAATTGCAGTTCCACACTCCACTGTTCTATCACTTCATTGAGCACCAATCTACCCCCTCCCCCCACAACTATCCCCACATCTTGTACTGATAACAAGTTTTTATTTTATCACACATCTTTTAAAACGTTCCCATGCTCACTGATACTAAAACTTGACAATTATATTTGGCCACTTAATTCTAAAATTTGTTTAAATTTAAAATTATAAACATCCAAAATATTTTGAATTTTTATTTACATTGGAGGCTGACTAACATTCCTTAATCACGACTAATGTTGGTAAGACAGTAAATCGCCCGAAAAGTCAGGTTTTGCTGCAAGGGAAAGTTGGAGATAAGATAAATCCACTTTGTGAATTTACTTCCCCTTATTCAACTCAACTCTACTCATTTATTTCTCTCATTTCTCCAGACCCGCCATCTATCT
This sequence comes from Magicicada septendecula, assembly GCA_034769895.1. NCBI lineage: Eukaryota > Metazoa > Arthropoda > Insecta > Hemiptera > Cicadidae > Magicicada > Magicicada septendecula. Next base: position 429,331,493 of record CM068372.1, read on the forward strand.
ATTCTCCAACCCCTTGCCCCAAAATTCGTCTTTTCAGACTACACAGAACTATAACCAGTGGCTAATTTTAATTTTGCCATTGGTTCTGAAACTTTTAAATTTGTACGCACTGCCTTTTATTTAGGTGCAGCCTCCATTATGTACAACACTCTAAAGCAGTGCAGGCACGTGACAGGTACACCGAAACCGCTGCACCTGGAGTGTATTAAAAAATTAATTCGGGTCACGTACCTGTTGGTGTCCCCCTCCCCATTCAAATGTGTAGTTAATTTCTAGTTTCTACCAATTTTGGTGGAGCCGGACCATCGTCGCATTCACCGCCCGAAGGAAGATCCGCCAACCATGGCCCGCCTCCAAGTTCCGAATTCCACGGCCAGGACTGGTAAGATCGTGACCGCCCGAAAATGGGGGAGGATCCCTTCTGTAAACATACAACAATATTTTAAATCTTATTCATAAACATACCATAATTAAAGTGACCGATATAATTTTAAATTCGTCGCATTTTGAGTACCTACTATTTCCTGCGTCGCTGGGTTCCTCAGCACATACGCATTCTGCATTTTTATTTCTACAATTTCATATGGTCCTTCATACAACAAGAAAAACTTCTTTATTTCGCTATCTTGAGCACTGGACAAATCATGCCTTTTTACTAACACTAACTGACCTACCTCGTACTTGGTCCATTTACCCTTAGCTTCATGTTTCTGTTTTCTTCGCTCTCCTCTCGTAAGTAAGTTCTCGTTTGCCAATCTAATTTTCATGTTTCTGTCCAAAACTTGACCTTCTGGTGGGTATTCGAAAAGTTGTTCCAATATCCTGGGCGGCCTTGTTCCCCTGATCAACTCATGCGGCGTAAATCCAGTGGATTCATGGGTGGTACAATTCAGCCACTCCTCTACTTTTTTCACGTAGGATGGCCATTCTGTGTGTTTGGCGTGACAGTACGCCCTAAATATCCTACCAATCTCTCTCATCACCCGTTCTGCTTGGTTCGACTGAGGATGATACACTGCCGTATGCTTGGGTATGATGCCTTCCCATCCAAGCGTCTGCCGCCACTTGCCGCTTATAAACTGTGGACCGTGGTCAGATAATATAATTTTCGGTTTTCCAACATTAAGCATGTAGTCTTTTACTATTTTCTCACTGAGTATTTTACTGGTCGCTCTCTTAATGCTATATAACTTCACAAATTTTGAAAAAGTGTCTAGAACTACAAATACATACAATACACCACCTCTACCTCTGGGTAATGGTCCATACAAATCAACTGCAACTAGATCAAACGGTCTCTCAACTTTTATGTAATTCATCTCCCCCTCTACTTTATAATTCACTACTTTCGATTTTTGACATAAATCACACACTCTTAACACTCTTCTAACTCTCTTCTCCATATTCTTAAATATACAGGACTCTTTCAAAACATTAGCACACTTTCTCGCCCCAAAATGACCATACCTTCTATGACAATCCCACACAATTTTATCTATTAACCCCTCGGGTATAACTAACCTCCAGTCACGCTCCCCCCTATCTACTTTTTTAAACAAAATACCTTGATATACTTGAAATTGCTCATTATATTCCGATCCCTCTACCTCTGTTTCTAAACTAACAATTACTTTACCCAGTTTGCTATCAGATCTTTGCATATTTTTAATATCACTTAATTCTTCACCAAAAATTCTATCTTCTCTAGTTAATCTAAAAATTTCTATTTCTTTAAGATCCCTACCAGTTTTATTGTCTATAACATCTACTCTAGAAAGTGTATCTGGTACCTTATTGTCTGACCCCTTTATATACTCCCAGGAAAAGTTATATTCTTGTAAGGCTAATACCCACCTGGTCAGACGACTGTGTGTTAGCTTACATGAATTGAGGAATGATAATGCCTTGTGGTCCGTCCGGATTATTGTGGTATTGCCTAGGATAGGTCCGGAATTTGCCCACGGCGAACACAATACTTAGAAGTTCCTTTTCTGTCGTCGTATAATTTTTCTCAGCCGACAGCAGCGATCTACTGGCGAAGGCGATCGTTAGATGTTCCTTGTCGCAGCCCTCCTGGTAGAGCTCCGCCCCTAGCGCTACATTGCTGGCGTCGGTCTGCAAATAAAAAGTTTTATTAAAATTGGGATGATTCATCATGATCATGTGACTAAACTTTCTCTTAATTTCGTTGAATGCATTTCGTTCCGTATCTCCCCATCTCCACTGTTTATTTATTTTTTTTTTTTGCAGTACAGCACTTAGTTTGGAGTTTGGATGTTGTGTGTGCGTAGTTCTCCTGAAATTTTCTGTAAAAATTGCATAGGCCTAAGAAACTTTGTAATTGCTTAATGTTTTTTGGTTCGGGGAATCGCATTATGGCTTCTACTTTGTCAGGGTTAGCTAATATCCCCTCCTGTGTAATAATAAATCCTAAGAAATGTATTTCTGTCTGCAGAAATTTAGACTTGTCCCAATTCACTGTTAAACCCCCTTTTTGTAGCTTATCTAATACATATTCTATGTGTTCTAAATGTTCAGTGAATGTTCTAGAAGCTATCAAGATATCATCGACATATACTGTTAAAAAGTCTAGATCCTTCGGTTGTAAAATATTATCTAAACATTTAATAAAACTGGCAACACTGGTGTTTAACCCAAAAGGTAAGCGTTTGAATTGGTAATTCTTACCGTTAAAAAGAAAAGCTGTGTATTTTCTGCTCTCTGTTGCTAATGGCACCTGCCAGTATCCAGCTGTCAGGTCTAGTGACGTCATGTATTTGACTCCGCTGAACTTCTGTAAAATCTCATTTATGGGTTCCGGAGATTCCCGGTCAGGTATAATAATTTGATTAATTTTCCGAGCATCTAAACATAACCTTACCTTTCCATCCTTTTTTATCACCACTACCAAAGGGTTTGAGTAGGGTGATACTGAGCGTTCAATTATGTCTCCCTGCATCATCCGGTCTAGTTCCTCCTGTACCGCCCTCCTCTTCGAAAACGGCACCGGGTAGCTCCTCTGCATGTATGGCGCGTGGTCCCGAACCTTCAGCTCACAGATGTAGTCCTTCGCTTTCCCTGGTGATTCATCAAACACCTCTCTGAACCGCTCCACAACTGCCCACAGCTCCTCTCGCTGAGTATTTCCTACAACTGTATCTTCATTAAAAAATTTGTTGGCTCTATCTGCCCACACACTCTCATTACTCTCATGCATCTCTCCCTCCTCATTCTCTAGGCTATCACTCTCTCGACATATATTTATTTTTGTCTCTATCTCGCTATCGCCTATCTGCTTATGTAACATTTTTATTCCCGTGACTTTAGCTTCGTTTACTACTTTTTTAAACTCTATTCTGACTGGTTTATTCCCCTTTTCAAATTTTACTATTTGTTTATTGAAATCTATTACTGCTCCGTTTCTTTCCAAAAAATCATTTCCCAATATTACATCTAGACTCAACCCTTTAACTACTAGGAACGTGTTTTCAAATTCAACTTCATTTAATAAAATATTTAATTGTACTTGTCTGGTTATTCTCTTACTTCTTACCCCAGTTACCCCCACTACTGTAACCCCGGCAACTGGTAATGATGGTATATTCTTATTTATCTCTTTTAATTCACCCATAACATTTTCCGAAATTACTGAGATCTCGCTACCGGTATCAATTAAAGTTTTATAATGCTTACCTTCAATGTCAATTGTCACCTCAGTCAATCCTGTTCTGCGTTCCATCACCTTGTTCTCTTCTTCTTCTAACAATTCTTTCGCCATGTCCACCTTGATAACGTTGTTCGCGTATTCGTTGGTTACTTGGACCCGGTTCTCCGTTGACAATGGTTGGGCCCGCTTTTCCATTGTCTTCCTTAGTTTCCCGTGGATGGGCCTGCTACAGCTGGATGATTTCCTCCTCTTCCTCTATTATAATGTCCTCCTCCTCTGGGCGCTCATCTATAAAATTCTCCTCCCCTCGACTGTTGATTTGGTGGTGGGTTCGTTCTCTCGTTCCTGGCGCACTCCCTGTTTCGATGACATCTAAAACAATTGGTTCGATTAGCATAATTATCAGTTTCACATTCTCTACACCTCCAACTCTCGCCCCTATTATCAAAACTTCCTCCCCGCGCTCCCCGGTGAAAATTGTGTATTCCCCTTGGTTGATTATGATTCCCATTTACATGTGATGCTGGTGTGTTTATCCGCCTACTCATATCCCGTTCTCTTATATTCTGAAATATGTCCAATATTTTCTCTAATTCCGTGATTTCTATAATCTCTCGGGTCATTAATGTAATTTGTATTTCTCTCGGTAAATGCTTGCTTATGTGACGGACGAATGACCCAAACGGTAACGGTGGCTCTAAATATTTTGCCTCATTATATAGTCGCATTACGTACATAGTTACGTTACCCCCTTGGGTCCCAAAATTACCTGGTCCCATAATTTTACTCCGCAATATTTCTTGTTCCTCCTCCGACCAATATTTCTCTCTAAAAGCCGTCTCAAAACACTGATAATTTACCCAGTCTACTTTATGCACCTCCGCCCATACCGCAGAATTCCCTCTAAAACACTTCATGATTTTTAACAATTGTACCTCCCAGCTACTTCTACAAAACTGATTAAACTCTCCGACTCTATTTAAAAACTGCATAGGGTGTACCCCCCTGTTTTCACAATTAAATAACTCCAAATCAATATCGCTATTCACATCTTTAGTAATGACTATGTGTTCAGTAACCCTATTAAGTTTTTCGTTTATAGCTATATTCAATTCATCTTTAACATTAACTATACTCTGCTCAATTAACACAAATTTATCATTATTTGAATACTCAAATTGTTTATTACTTTTATCTATAGTATTTACTGTATTTTGTATAGCTTGTATCTCTGTTTTGCAATTACTTTCTATTTCATTGATTTTGACCTTAGTACTAATTTCATATGTTTCAATCTTATCAACTACACAATTCAACTTGTACTCATTACTAACATTACATTCATCTATTTTACGATCAAAATTTTCGGTTACCTTCTGTATTTGTTCATTGGTTTTTTCTACCACACTACTCTCTATTTCGTCAATTTTATTATTCATACTATTTAATGAGTGACTCAACGTCTCATTTAATTCATATTTTAATTTGTTACAGTTACTCTCACAGTTGATTTGTACTTTATTAATTTCAGTTTTAAGTTCATCCAATTTGCAATTAAATTCGCTTTTAATTTCGGTCTTAATTTCATTCAATTTGTTATTCTGTGTATCTAATTTCTCATTTACATTATTTTTAAATTCTTGAATTTCGTTTTTCTGTTCATCAAATTTGTTATTGAAATGACTATTTTTTACCATGTTTTCAGACATGGTTTGTATTAGATTAAACAGATCGTTCATTGACAACTCTTTTGCTCTATTCGTTACAGGAGTAGATTCTGCTTGTGCTCCACTCATTATTACCGATTGTGTCAGATTATTCTCGTCTATCAGGTTTGGAGTTGTCTCCAATCCTGAATCATTTATATTATTTGATTCATTGGAAACGCTTTCTTTGACCACCTTAGGTTCTGAATTAATTTCTCCCTCCCCCGTGATAGTTACATCACTCATACTAACTTTATCTCCGTCTTCCATTTTTCTTATTTATGAGATTTTGCTCTATAACAAATTTCAATTTTAAATATTTCTGTATTATTCAGTATAATATAATTTAAGTATCGCTTAACTACATCTTAACATCATTTACATATAATTGGTTCTCATTTCTACTTAACCTCTAAATCACGCTTACATCCTATTTGTAGGTACGGTTTTTACTTTATTTTTATTTACTCATAAAAACGGTCCCTGTCGGCTGCGCCATTGAGATACTATTACACTCATTAAATTTATAAAAAACACATAAATTAATTTGACCTACCTGTAGAGCTTCTATTCGGGGCCAGGATTCTCGCACGAACTAAGATGTTAGCGTGATTTATAGGTAACTGGAATAAGTAACTCGACTCATTTTTTAATGAAGAGAAATGATATTTTAATTTGTTAAAATCATTGAAAATTTCATCCAAAACTGTTATGCATGTTTATGCAGATTAATTTACATTTTTTCTTTCTTGGTTCGCTTTATCTTCTACTACAGGTTAACTTATTCTAAACTCTTACCTTACTGATCACACTTCTTTATAAATACAGACAGAGCCCAGCCTGCAAATTTTCACACTCACTCAAACACACTAAATTATAAACCCCTTAACATTTTGAATGATATTCCTCCCCCGTCGACCACGCGGTCTTCACGCCCGCACTCATTGTTCGGGTAAATGTCTTGTTATTTTCCAAAAATTAACGATCTGAATGGGTTCGGTTCTTCTAAAGGACCGCGGTCACACAATTTTTTACTGTTATTTCTTCATTACCGGTAAAATTATGAAACTTTATCAGGAGCCTAACTTAGCTCGGTGTGTGCCGGCCAACACGTATAGAGTAACTGGGAATCGTTCTTTGTTGAGCGGTAGGAAGTTCGTAACCACTGCTCGTTTGATTTCACCGTTGTTCAAGGTGGATTTGTTGTGGTGTATGAGCTATATGCATGAAACATAGCAGTTATATCAGCCCAGTGTGTAGATGATATTTGGCGTTGCTAGACTGATGTCACTAGCAGTAGGCGGGGCTTAACTCCATTTCCTGTAGTTGTCTTGCTGCTTTCACAAACTGTTCGTTCATGCGCCATTTTTTACTGCGCCGTTTGAGTTTCTCGGCGTCCCTACAGCGCACATGCTTGAGTTGTTGAGCACGCGCATCGTCACACATATACAGAGTTCTGAGAATTCGAGGGTGGTGCAAATTCCTTGCCGAGTTACACAGCAGAAACTGCGTCTTGCCTTTGTTTCAAACTGTTCTACTTGCCACGTGTTTTGGTCCAATGGAAATAACGTTTGCACAATATTTTTTACAAAACCCCAAAAAATGAAATAAATAAAAATACAAACACCCCATAACTGTAAAAAATGGAATGACCCAATTTTGACACGTTACAACGTAGGTGTATGCCGTTAAAAACATATCCAGTTTGAGGTGATTTTATTTTGAAGAATGTAGTGTGGAAAATAATAACATAAATAAATAATGTAGTGTGTGTAGAGTTATAAAGAATATAAAGAAAGGAAAACTTAGCCAACACATCTCTGTTAAAAATATAAAACTGTAAGTTGTAAGATATGTAACTTACCAGACTTTAGTACTGCCAAGTATGAACTATAATTAAGGTGTAAAATGTGAACTACAAAATCCAGACGTAGAAAACTCAAACTACAACAGCATGAACTTCAAGTAAAAATCCGATCGTCGAGACCAGATATAATCAACCCGATGTAGCTTCAAGAGGAACCACGTACTCCGCCCTAGAAGAGGACAGAAGATGACCACCAAGGACCCAACAACAACCTCATATGAACACCAAGGACCCAACAACAACCTCATATGAAATTCAGGTGATATCCAAACACAATATTTGTACATATTCGTTTCAGTAAGAGAAGTAACAAAAGAACACTAAAGAACTTTTAATAATGTAAAGAATAACTTATCAGATCTGTAATTTTTGTAATGAAGTAGTAGTAACAGCACTATATCTAAATGTAAGGTAATTCTGTAGTTTACAACCAATCTTATTCTTCCAATAATTTGGTTAAAATTGTGATAAATTAATTTTTAACAAAGTTCAGACCCGGATCCGAGGTATTTAAAACAAACATCTAGATGAGTACTTTTGAGATAAAAGGAATAATATACTTAATATTTTAAAGCATTAAAAGCAAAATTTACTAAAGTAATTTTTTTTTTTTAAGAAAAAGTAAAACATGAGATTTGAATAGTAATAAAGAGATGTTTTCACTAACACCAAGTGAGTGAATAAATTTGTGAAATCCTTGTCTATTTCCTATGTAAAAATTGTGTTGTAATTTGTTGGTAAGGAAGTTTTACTAACAACGGCAGCTAGTTTAATTAACTGGTAACGAATTGAACTAGTTCCCGACTTTTGTGTTGTCTTAACAAGGGAGCCGTCACAAAATTGCGCCACTCTGCTATTGTGTAAAAATACTTTGCTATGCTAAATTATATAATAGGTTTGTAAGCATCGTGACGCCTACAAAATTGCGTTACTGTTCTTTGTAAAAATAATAATAATTGTATATTGTTATAATTCGTTAACATTAACTTTATTTATGACAAACATAAATTTATTCACTCTGAAATAAACAAAAAATAAATGAGTAAAATTTTAATTAAGTTATAATAATATTAGTATCGCGACTTTGCCGTATTAAACAAGTCATCGCTGGTAAGTATTCCATTCTAAACCTGTCGGTAGAAACCAGTCTGTTCATGTTAAATACGTGTTGAGGAATGTAAACTCTCCCCTTTGTATGCACGCATCTCATTCAAAACCTCCCCTCGCTAACCAAACAAACCACCTTAGACACGCTCTTTCCTGTTTTGAATTGTCCTGAATTACCACCCTATGCAACTAGACGACTCCCCAAAACAGCTGATCGTTTAAATAGAAACTAATGCAAATGTTTAATAATCACTGTTAATAAATGTTTACCATGAACTAAACTGTGTAGGCGATAATTGTGTATAGTATAGTAGAGCAAATAATATTGTGATTTAAATTTTCAAATAAATAATTGACTTAGTTAAACCTCCATTGTTAGATAAAGTGTTAAACCCACATGCCCCAAAACAGTAAACTTTTAAACTGAGCGAAACTGAAAACAAAGTAAATAAAGTGTCCTAAATAAATATAGTAATTCGATAGGAAATAATTCTAAGTAAGTTTCTTAAATCTCCCCAAAGTAAATAATAAGTAAATAAAAAAAAAGGTAAGTTTCTTAGAAAGAGACCAAAAGGAAAATAATAATAAGGCTGAATAAATCTTAATTTATACTAAATTGTGTAAAGTGTAGCAGTAAATAAGGGAAAAGAAAATAATAATAAAAGTACATTTGAATTGTAAACACCCGGTCGTGGCCTGTTCAAAATAATTTCCCCCGCTTGCCAGTAAGAGACAAACTTGTTCGTGCAGGAAATATTGTAGTAAGCCACCCCTATTGTCTTGAATTGATACCGAAGTAAACAATGGTGAACCACCCTAGCGTATAATACAATGCGTCCAGTGTTTGACCCCTCTTAGATTGTAAAAGCTAATTGTTTAAATGTAAATAAAGATTCTCCTTGTGAAATTCCGCGTATCTCAGTAGAATAAGAAATTAGTGTTAAGATAGGATCTAAGGTCAAGTATGGGATTGGCTTTAGATTACTGTAGTAGAATTAAGAGATATAGGGATAAAGACATAACACAGTCACAATGGCGCCGTACTGAAGAAAATTCTTTACAAGGGTTAAAGAAAGCGCAGAAAGCTAACCAATATAGTTAGATTCTTCGTATTGTTTAAATTAGCAGCCATCCTTACTTTTCTTTTATAAAATTGCTAAACTGCTATAATTGTTTTTATTATTTAGACAAAGCTTTTCGTCTAAATTATAGCAGTTTTCTATAACAATTATAGCAGTTTAGCAATTTTATAAAAGAAAAATATAGTTAGAGTATGCAATGTAATCAGTCGGGCCACTATATTGTGAAGTTACGGGAAACTAAGAGTAACAAATAGATTAATAAATAAGTAATGTTTATTTATATGTGAATAATAGTAAGGTAGATGTTAAGAAACGAGAGAAAGGGAATTTCACGAAAGATAAAAATGTAATTGTGTTTATTAGGTTTTCTATTATTACCCCACCACCCCGTTTTCATAGTTAGGTGCAGGAGGATGTGACGATTTTGAAAAATATCGTAAATCGCACAAATAAAAAATTTTTTAATTTCTAACAAGTAAGAGTATTATCCACCCTTACCTATACCCAGATTCCTGCATCAACTTGAAATTGTCCCGTACCAACACGCAAAGAAAGGTGTTAATTAAATAATAATAATAATTACATTAATTATTTAAAATACGACTATATAAATAAGGAAATCTCTAATTCGTAACAAAGTTAACATAAAGTATTGTAGCGGGTCAAATTTTGGGGTATTTTATTTTTACCGTATGGGGCATTTATGTTTTATTTATTTCGTTTTTGTGCGGGAGTTGTAGGAAAATATGGTGAAATTTTATTATTGTGCAACGTTATGTCCATTACTCCAGAACTCATGGCCAGTAGAACAGTTTGAAACAAAGCAGTAATAAGCAGTTGTTATTGTGTAACGCGGCGAGCGAAGCATTTACCCCCTTCAATATTCTCAGAAATCTGTACTTGTGTAGCAGCATACAGACGCAACTGTACCACCACGAGCTCGAGTGAAGCGTCCAGCCACAAAACCGGATGTCCTGGGACGAGTAAAATTCAGCAATGTGCTTTTGAGCGGCAGGAAGTGCTGCTTAAGTCCGGTTCCTACAATGACGTCAGCCTGTGCCTAATTGAAATCATTGACCATGTTAACCTAAAAAACTACATGCATGGCATGGAGCGAAACTTCGGCGACGAAGGATAAGGCAGTGACTTCCATACCAACTATGAGATCACGATAGCGGTACCTGTTACGTTATCGTTCCCAGTCGACTAGCTGAATTCCCCGGAGCCGGGCGGCCAAAGTTGGCTCGTCACCAAAGTTTTAATTTAACAAAGAAAAAAGTTGTAGCAACCGTAAATAGTATGTGACCGCGGTCAGTTTAACAAGCAGAACAGTATCGAAGAGTTTGGTTAACAAATAAAACATAATGAATTAACTATCAATGAGTGCGCGCGCAAAACACGTGCCGTGGGTTTCGGTGTAAGGGCTGGGGGGACTTTATTATATATGTTAATCAATAAATAAATTTATATGGGTGTCTGAGTGTGTGCCAAATTGCAGGCTGGGCAGTTTTGTGTGTATGTATAGAAAATAAGGTAAGCCGTAGTATAAGATAGAATAGGAGTGATAATCATGTAACTCAGGCAAAGCATCCATTCTTATGAAAATATTTCATATGTAGTAAACTGTGTAAACAAGTTAAATGATTCAAAACTAAATTATTAAATAGTAATTCTCTTCCAGAAATGAGTTGTGTCTGTGTTTTGCTTAACCTGTAAACCATGTTTGTATCCAGCGTACATGTGAACGGATCCTGTGACTTTGTAGAAGCGATCGTAACGGTAGGTAAAAATTAATTTGTATTTTGTGGTAATAAATTTTATCATTTAGAGAGCAGTACAGTATTTATATTCTAATTGACGAATAATTAATAATATATAAAAGAACGAACTATTTTCTCAGTGGGTAAATACGCGCCAGCTTACTGACCCCTCGCCCCTAAACTATGCACACAGTCGCCAGTAGAACTTCGACATGTAAAGATGTGAGTTTTGTGTTGTCCACATACACGTAGGTGTATGCCGTTAAAAACATATCCAGTTTGAGGTGATTTTATTTTGAAGAATGTAGTGTGGAAAATAATAACATAAATAAATAATGTAGTGTGTGTAGAGTTATAAAGAATATAAAGAAAGGAAAACTTAGCCAACACATCTCTTTTAAAAATATAAAACTGTAAGTTGTAAGATATGTAACTTACCAGACTTTAGTACTGCCAAGTATGAACTGTAATTAAGGTGTAAAATGTGAACTACAAAATCCAGACGTAGAAAACTCAAACTACAACAGCATGAAGTTCAAGTAAAAATCCGATCGTCGAGACCAGATATAATCAGCCCGATGTAGCTTCAAGAGGAACCACGTACTCCGCCCTAGAAGAGGACAGAAGATGACCACCAAGGACCCAACAACAACCTCATATGAAATTCAGGTGATATCCAAACACAACATTTGTACATATTCGTTTCAGTAAGAGAAGTAACAAAAGAACACTAAAGAACTTTTAATAATGTAAAGAATAACTTATCAGATCTGTAATTTTTGTAATGAAGTAGTAGTAACAGCACTATATCTAAATGTAAGGTAATTCTGTAGTTTACAACCAATCTTATTCTTCCAATAATTTGGTTAAAATTGTGATAAATTAATTTTTAACAAAGTTCAGACCCGGATCCGAGGTATTTAAAACAAACATCTAGATGAGTACTTTTGAGATAAAAGGAATAATATACTTAATATTTTAAAGCATTAAAAGCAAAATTTACTAAAGTAATTTTTTTTTTTAAAGAAAAAGTAAAACATGAGATTTGAATAGTAATAAAGAGATGTTTTCGCTAACACCAAGTGAGTGAATAAATTTGTGAAATCCTTGTCTATTTCCTATGTAAAAATTGTGTTGTAATTTGTTGGTAAGGAAGTTTTACTAACAACGGCAGCTAGTTTAATTAACTGGTAACGAATTGAACTAGTTCCCGACTTTTGTGTTGTCTTAACAAGGGAGACGTCACAAAAAGATTTCCAAGACATAAAAAAGTGATTACACAAGCTGGCATTAATTAAATGGAACAGCTTTGTAACAACCAAACATGGCACTGTGCCTCTAAAATCTGTGAACAAAAATAAAGCAGACAGTTAATAATCAATCTGCTGTCGCCACTTCAGCTCAAGTAGCACTGTATGTGCTAAACAGGACATAGGCCCGAGAGGATACCATGAGACATGAAATGATGATTAAAAAATCCAAGTTTGTGAATAAGGGAAATCCAAATTTTGGTGGACATTAGAAAACTAAAGATTGAAATGGCCGAAAATAATTTCAATAATTTTCCAGAAAATACTACATGTGTTTGAGGATTCAAAACAAAACAAAAATTCAAAGTAAATTAATATTATATGTGTTAAAACATATTGTCAACAACACCACAGGTAAACAGCGGAATATTCTCATTAATTTTAGATGAAGTTGTAGATTCCAGTAAATTAGACTAGGCAGACTAGATAAAGTATGCATTAGATTGTATTAGATACAGTAGTTGAAATGGTGTTAAAGAACACTTTGTAACTTTCATTCAGTTAAATAAATTATACATTAGGGCTATTTGAAAAATAGTGTTGACATAATATATTCCTGCTCATTTTGTCTGAACTGAATACTGATATAGGCAAGATAGTTGATAATGCCACATTCAAATTAACGAACCTCGTGGGTATTTGCTAAACCGCTATCTGTCATGCTCTATTGTCAGATATATTTATTTATTAGCAAATAAACACAATGAAGTTGGAATTATGGAGACTGCTAATACAAAAAACATATGAAAAAGAGACGATTAATGACGGTTATTTATGCACTTCTTTCAGAGTTGCTGTTCTTTCAGAGATAAACAGTATGTGCAATCAAAACTCTTATCCCAACAAAAATTTGTTATAAATGCTGCTACAGAATAACACTTACTAGATTTGTAAATTTGGGTTTACATATTTCTAAAATTGTTTTGTATCTGCAAAATCAGACGTCAGAAATTTGCAGCCTCCAACAATAAGAAGAGTCATTGGGAGCTAAGTAGTATTGTTAAAGCAGTTCTATAAAGTTTATTTTTGTACTGTATACATTTATTGACTAGAACAGAACAAAGTATTTTTCCTAAAAATGTGGATGTAACAGAACCAGAAAACTTACTATGAGAAAAACTGAAGTGCCTAAAAAGTGAACGGCCTTGATGAAAATGCCTGTGCAGCAATGGGCTTTTGTTAATCTGAAGGGATAGAAGCAAATTATAAGTTGTGACAGTACGAAAAACCTGATATAAAATTTATGGTATACAAGGTAGCAAATTATTGTATTTCGATGTTTTTGCATTCATTTTTATGGGTAATACAATTTTCCCTGGTTTTGCCTGCAACGACGCAGTTTCGAGACAACGAAATAATTCCAAGGCCAGCAGTGTACGTGCGAATAAGAACACTTAAAATGGTTACACCAACAAATACTGGCTCTACATACGTCTGTTTCATTGGGCGACCACGCCAAACGTCATTAATAAAAGAATGACGTGCATAAAATACGTAACAAGCAGGGCGTTTATGTAACGAAAGACAAAGAACAATGACGTATGCACACACATACATACGTAAAAATTGCTATTGTTCGCCCCAGTCTACACAACTCCGCAGCAGCGGTAACACCTTGCTAAAGGCAGCCGGCAATTTATACCGGCCTAGTTGTTTTAAACAGTTCAAAAATGTAATCAATATGTAATTATATACTAGCTAGAAGAGAAACTAAGACAGTGTGCAGTAATTGTTTTCAAAATTATACATTAGAGTCAGTGAATATAGTAAAAAATGTAACCACGCCACTTTGGAGAAAGCAACATGTGAATCCGCTTCCAGAACTTCCAGTCTACAAAAACAGGAAAGTGCAAAACCAAAATTTAATTTAAAGAGCTCTTTCCCAAATAACAGATATATGTGTACCCAAAAAAGTAAATTGGTATTGTAAGTATGAGTGAGAGTGAGGAAGTGGGGAGTCTATGGTAAATGTCGACATCCAGACGGGGTGTTGGTTTGCGTTTGTTTTAAGAAAATATAATCAAAATCATTTTATAATGAAGCAGCTGCATAGTCAATATATACATTTTGGTAACATGACGTTTAAGAAGCTATAAAAGAATTTTATAATAAAAGAGAGATAATGTAAGTAAAGGCCGCCATTTTGATTTCTTGTTTGGGACAATTGGCCATTGTCAGTAAAGAAACAGTCCGGTGTACACATGAAAGAGAATAAACCAATATTGATGTTTAATGTTTTCAAATGAACGTATTTTTATTTCAATGCCTATCTCTGTCAGCAATCACGCTGAGTCGAAACCCTGGACCCTAGATAATAATAATAATAATAAGATTGAAACAACAGGCTTTTCAAAGTATGGTAAGTACCATAATTATGGTGTGTGGGACATACGTGTTTGAAATAAGTAATGTAAACAAAGCCAAATATATGTTGCTTGTTATTTCTTCTTCTAAATACATTTATATGAAGATTAAGAAATATGTAAAAGTACAAAGTCGAGTATTCTTATGAAGACAGAGTATATATATGAAAGGTGTTTTACAGATTGTAGGTTCTGTAAAAGGAGTCGTTATTTCTAGATTTCAGCAAATGTCTGTCATTCAAAAAATGCATGTAATCCCAAGAGTAGTCACATCCTGGATCTTACATCAATTGAAGTATAACACAGAAAAGAATGATGCTTTTTCCAGAATGAAACTGATATCAGTTGTGAAGCAGTATCATTTCAGCTTTATCATCACAACTGTTTTTTGACCTATCCAAAATGGAGATAGTGCTTCTTGAACTATAAAAATTAATAAAACTTGTATTAATATGAGTGACTACAGAACAAAATTTCTTGACTACAGAACTTACTATGATGCCCTCCACATTACAAACCTGTAGAACTGTTTTTTGACCTATCCAAAATGGAGATAGTGCGTCTTGAACTATAAAAATTAATAAAACTTGTATTAATATGAGTGACTACAGAACAAAATTTCTTGACTGCAGAACTTACTATGATGCCCTCCACATTACAAACCTGTAGAACCGCCACTGAGTTACTCTGATGATGTATAAAATAATGCATAATGTTTGCATAGTAATTTGGTTTGTACAAAACAGTATTTACATTATAATCCCATTTCAGCAATATAATCTGAGCGGATAATCCATTCATATTAATTTGTGTCGTTATTTGTAATTTATGTAGAATACATATTGTTGTATTATAAGTACAGTAGTATTTGAAAGGTAAGGGCATATCCGCAGAAATAGTTCACACTTGGACAAGTTCACTTTGTAATTCTGAATGGCAGGAGAGAACTGAAAAATCAGACATTGTGCTCATCTCGTCAGATGAAACTGTGTTGTTAGTATATGCATTGCATTATTTCAGTTTTGTTGTCGTTTAGAGTGTTATGTGTTATCCAAATCTTTATATATATTATTTTCTAAGATCATCACATTTTCACACTTTCACTACTGTCGTCTTGTAAATAAAATTTGACACCATGCTCATAAAAGTTCGATGTATAGATGTCAATTACTCTCTGCTACATTCCATGTGCAATTACAATGTCCATTGCAATATACTGTTTATAATTTTCGTTTAGTTTCTATTAATTTTATTGGTAATGTTATTATTATCTATTATGTCTGAAATAATAAACATGTGGCATATTATTTGTTTTAGCTAGTTATGCATGTATGTGTGTGTGTGTGGGGGGGGAGATATATTCACATTAATACATTTTATAAACAAATCTTAACATTACATGAGTTTCTAATGTTACTTTAGTTACTTTCAGGCATACTCATATGTTGGCTGCACTGAAACTGACAGCTTTTCATGCATTTAGCTTTTAATATAACTGTATTTGCAAAAAATGTAGTTTACAAAATGTATCACTTCTTATTTGTTTGTTGTAGGAAATAGCGAGGCTACTCTATAAGCATACAATAAGAGCACAGTTTGGAAAGAATAAAGTAGAAAATGCTGTTATTTGTACTGAACTTGCAACTGATACTCAGATAGATGTGAGTATTTTCGATACCTATGATTCATGGACTTATAGGAACCAAGTACAATCACGCTATCGTGCCCTTTGAATTTACTATTGGACGTAGGGGGTTGGGTAAAAGTTTCCATCATGTTAATCTTGTGCTGTTTGGAGCTAAATGGTGGTGATTCTATTAAATTATCATCTGTCCAACATACGGATGACCTTCCTCTGCTATACTTATCAGTCCTCAACGTCCACTCACAACAATTGCCTCCTCATTCTGGCAGTTGCTCTGTCCAGTCCTTTAAGTACAGTAGCTTTGATGAAATGTTTGCAGCTCTAATGTTGGTACTCTTGAAAGTAGGACACATTTTATTTGATGATCGTTCTCAGATTTAAAGAATTTATGAAGGTAGTTCCTAAAGTTCTCAGTATGACAGAGTATCAAGTGCCAGTGATTGTTCACAAGCTCAATCTGTTAGATACGGTATCATAACATTTAAACCAGCGTATTTACTAGTTTGATTATGATCAAATAAAGTAAATTTATGGTGGGCTTTTTCAAAAAAATCGGTATAGAGAACCATACATAACTTCCATGTTCTAAGATTTATATTTAAAATCATTTTTGAAGTGAAATATTACCATAGAAACTACTTCTTTCTACTTACTGCTTCAGCCTTAACCACAGTACTGTGGTCACTAACATATACCACCTCACGTTATCGCACTCGATTTTCACTGATGATGGAAGTCGATGGCATTGCCGAAACGTCTGGTTTTGTAGAAAACATTGGACTACGGCCAAACATCCCGGGAAGGAATTTTAACAAAAACTACTTCTTTGTTGCCGATAACGTTGTACACACATATATATATATATATATAAAATATGCATAAAATTAATGGTTGTATAAATGAACGTTTGATCTCCATTAAGTAGTGCTCAAGTTTTCAAAGTTTTAATATTATGATGTCCGTAATTAAAACATCAGAGCAGGTTTAGTGTGTATGAGGGTACACCGTGGACAAAAATAATTTTCAACATTTCCTATTGAGCGTTGCTTAGAGTAAAGCTGCGAATCTGTAGTGTACGTTTCACAGAACAAACACGCGGAAAAGAAGGAGCGCTCCGAAGTCACTCATGGACCCTCAGCATCTTGCAGAGGGTTCATTCCCTAAAGACGAAAATTCTGTCTATGAATCGTTCCTCTGTAAACACGTGCAGTTACACTGCCCAGCGATCCACAGGAAGCAAATCGCTATCCACACTGGACAATTTTTCGGCTTGCTCGCGTTATGTTGGTGTGGGTTTCGACACTTTCCATTTAAAAAGCATGCAGATGTAAGAAAATAAACATGAGTGAGGCCAGAAATAACACGAATTTTGTGTGTGTGTGTGTGTGTGTGTGTGTTCCCTGCCTTTTTATTGCAGTAATCATAATAATAAAATGGAAACGTAAACATTACATAATTGAGATATGTTTGCCTGCCACGAACGATATATTTTCTCTCATACATGATTTACATTAAAATGAAAAAAATATCGGTATGGAGAACCATACATGACTTCCATATTCTAAGATTTATATTTAAAATCATTTTCGAAATGAAATATTACCATAGAAACTACTTCTTTCTACTTACTGCTTCAGCCTTAACCACAGTACTGTGGTCACTAACGTATACCACCTCATGTTATCGCACTCGATTTTCACTGATGATGGAAGTCGATGGCATTGCCGAAACGTCTGGTTTTGTAGAAAACATTGGACTACGGCCAAACATCCCGGGAAGGAATTTTAACAAAAACTACTTCTTTGTTGCCGATAACGTTGTACACATATATATATAATATGCATAAAATTAATGGTTGTATAAATGAACGTTTGATCTCCATTAAGTAGTGCTCAAGTTTTCAAAGTTTTAATATTATGATGTCCGTAATTAAAACATCAGAGCAGGTTTAGTGTGTATGAGGGTACACCGTGGACAAAAATAATTTTCAACATTTCCTATTGAGCGTTGCTTAGAGTAAAGCTGCGAATCTGTAGTGTACGTTTCACAGAACAAACACGCGGAAAAGAAGGAGCGCTCTGAAGTCACTCATGGACCCTCAGCATCTTGCAGAGGGTTCATTCCCTAAAGACGAAAATTCTGTCTATGAATCGTTCCTCTGTAAACACGTGCAGTTACACTGCCTAGCGATCCACAGGAAGCAAATCGCTATCCACACTGGACAATTTTTCGGCTTGCTCGCGTTATGTTGGTGTGGGTTTCGGCACTTTCCATTTAAAAAGCATGCAGATGTAAGAAAATAAACATGAGTGAGGCCAGAAATAACACGAATTTTGTGTGTGTGTGTGTGTGTGTGTGTGTGTTCCCTGCCTTTTTATTGCAGTAATCATAATAATAAAATGGAAACGTAAACATTACATAATTGAGATATGTTTGCCTGCCACGAACGATATATTTTCTCTCATACATGATTTACATTAAAATGAAAAAAATATCGGTATGGAGAACCATACATGACTTCCATATTCTAAGATTTATATTTAAAATCATTTTCGAAATGAAATATTACCATAGAAACTACTTCTTTCTACTTACTGCTTCAGCCTTAACCACAGTACTGTGGTCACTAACGTATACCACCTCACGTTATCGCACTCGATTTTCACTGATGATGGAAGTCGATGGCATTGCCGAAACGTCTGGTTTTGTAGAAAACATTGGACTACGGCCAAATATCCCGGGAAGGAATTTTAACAAAAACTACTTCTTTGTTGCCGATAACGTTGTACACATATATATATATATATATAATATGCATAAATTAATGGCTTGTATAAGTTAATGATTGATCTCCATTAAGTAGTGCCCAAGTTTCCAAAGTTTTAATATTATGATGTCCGTAATTAAAACATCAGAGCAGGTTTAGTGTGTATAAGGGTACACCGTGGACAAAAATTTTCAACATTTCCTATTGAGCATTGCTTAGAGTAAAGCTGCGAATCTACAGTGTACGTTTCACAGAACAAACATGCGGAAAAGAAGGAGCGCTCCGAAGTCACTCATGGACACTCAGCATCTTGCAGAGGGTTCATTCCCTAAAGACGAAAAGTCTGTCTATGAATCGTTCCTCTGTAAACACGTGCAGTTACACTGCCCAGCGACCCACAGGAAGCAAATCGCTATCCACGCTGGACACTTTTTCGGCTTGCATGCGTTATGTTGGTATGGGTTTCGGCACTTTCCATTTAAAAAGCGTGCAAATGTAAGAAAATAAACATGAATGAGGCCAGAAATAACGCGAATTTTGTGTGTGTGTGTGTCTTCCCTGCCTTTTTATTGCGGTAGTCATAATAATAAAATGGAAACGTAAACATTACATAACTGAGATATGCTTGCCTGCCACGAACGATATATTTTCTCTCATACATGATTTACATTAAAATGAAAAACTTATAATTTTATTGCCTGGCAACAAAATTATTTGATTTTTAACAATTACCATTGTTTGAAAAAGTTTAAATGAATTTTCAAGTACTTTACTGTTGTTAAAACGTAAAAGGTTGCAGGTAAACTACCCCTTCCCCTTAACCGATCTTCACCAAAATCAAAAAGCCTTGAGTTCTCTACAATTCAGGGGTGTGTGCAAAAAATTATTTGATTGTGTTTGAATATGCGGCAGTTATCGTTCGTCATAGAAAAAATTACCCTTGTTAAAACATAAAACGTTTCAGGTAAACTACCCCTTTCCCTTAACCGATCTTCACCAAAAACAATAGGTCTTGAGAATTCCATAATTCAGGGTTGTATGCGAAACATTATTTGATTCTGTTTGAATTTGCGGCTGTTATCGTTTGCCAAAAACAAAAAATCACCCTTGATAAAAAAAACCGTTGCAGGTAAACTACCCCTTTCCCTCAACCGATCTTCACCAAAAACAATAGGTCGTGAGTACTCTACAAATCACAAATCAGGGCTGTATGCAAAAAGTTATTTGATTCTGTTTGAATTTGCGGCTGTTATCGTTTGCCATAGAAAAAATCTACAGACAGACAGACACACAGACACTTTTCGAAAAACGACTTTTTTTCATGTTTTGAGTGTAGTACAATCAGAAGCTGCAATAATCTCGAACACGATTTTTTTTTGCCATCACCATACTTCCATTTCCTTAAGGAATATGGAAGTAATTATAATTTTATTGCCTGGCAACAAAATTATTTTATTTTTAATAATTACCATTGTTTGAAAAAGTTTAAATGAATTTTCAAGTACTTTACTGTTGTTAAAACGTAAAAGGTTGCAGGTAAACTACCCCTTCCCCTTAACCGATCTTCACCAAAATCAAAAGGCATAGAGATCACTACAATTCAGGGATGTATGCAAAAAATTATTTGATTCTGTTTGAATATGCGGCAGTTACCGTTCGTCATAGAAAAAATTACCCTTGTTAAAACATAAAATGTTGCAGGTAAACTACCCTATTTGTAACTCTACACTTTTATGTTTTAAATTAATTGGTTACATTGATCTGATGTGTACTAAAATAATCACTTTCACTTATCGGGCGCCATTTGTCACACTGTACAACAAAATACAAAACTTACCTTGAGGGCCAGAATTCGGGTTACACGAACCAGGGTCGTGGAATATATTACCTGAAATAATCGTACTCAAGATAAAACGTACCATTGACCTTTTATTTTTAAGATGACTCTAAATACACATTGAAAAATGACTCTAGCTGTACGATACACGTACTTATTACGCCATGGGGCGTTTAGCAAATATTAAACCCTTAGAACATTTTAACCCTCAAAAACAAACATGTGTTATAATATTAACCTAATAAACATGATAAACGTAAATATTGGCACAACCCAGCACTTATTAATATTGAATCATATTTGTATCCACTCTCTCACTCTCTCTCTCTCTCTCTCTCTCTCTCTCTCTCTCTCTCTCTCTCTCTCTCTTTCGTTCTGTGGTACAATTTCGTTAATATGAGCTCATTTGTATAAATTTGAATAATTTTGAATATAAGTATTTTATATTTGATCGGTTTTGGCAGCAAATTTTACTTAGCTGCATTATATGTGATGATGTCCCATTGTTGTAGATTGCGCACTCTCGCCCGAGGTTTTCAGTGAACTGTTTCAATAATACGGCACTTTCACATTTTTATTTAGATGTGGCCACTATTTAGATTTTGCTTTACATTTTTGACGTAGTTGCGAAAGTTAGATAAATGTAAAATTTAGTGTATGCCGGCCGGCGTGAAACACTGTCGAGACAAAACTGGCCGCGGTTTGTAGCCTTGCAATGCGGAGGTGGGGCAAACTACGTCACTAGTCCTTTGTTTGAACGGCCAAACCCGGCTGTTTACAAATGTATTTTAATGCGTATCGCATTCCTGTAGCTGATGTTATCACTGGGTTAGGCTTGTTTACACTCTAATATGACGAACTGTTTTTTGCTATTATTGTGATTTTACCCTGACCTCGACACAAATCCTGTCCGCTCAATATTACGTCGTTGAAAACTTTACTCTGTTTTCTTTATATGGCTTTGAAAACAATTATAACAATTAGACTTTACAACAATTATTTCCCAAAATATTATAGGATCAGAATTGTACCGTTACAAAACCCCCTCAATGAAAGATTTTATGCCGAGGCATAAAAACTTTCATTGACACGTTCATACTTCCTAAAGGGATCAGCTAGGATGTCGCCACAACCCCCTTACTATTTATATGGAAAAAAATACAAACTCACCCGTGGTCCGATGATGGTGACAGTACCTGCATGACCTTACTGGACTTCTCCTACGAGATCCCAACACCCTAAGGCCAATCAGGCACGTAACGCTCCTGATCTGACGCGCTGGCCAGCTAAGGACCGCCGTCACAACATCACCAAACACTGAAACAATAAATCAAAAATATCAAAATAGTGGCTTGGTATAATGCTATATCCCTAACTGATCTGTTTCCCCTTAGCTATGTGCTGGTTTGTGTTAAGAAGCACTGGGTTTGCTTCAACTCAACAAGAATTATATAGAGGTGCCATTCTTTTCATTGACTACCCTTGACATTATAAAATTTTTCGATTCCCATCGATAATAATTAACCCTTTTTTGTTTTCATAATTAATATAATTATAAGAAGAAACACAAGTCTTTATACTACGATTGAAACATATAATCCAAAATTTATGGATACAATTACCAAAATCTCCCTCTTCCTAAAACATTTTATATTAAAAATTTACTATTATTATTATTATTCATTTTGTTTTAATTGTCTCCAAATCACGTTACTAATATTTAGAATTAATATTAGGCAATTACCTGTATTAACTTCCGTCTTGTGACTTTGATGTTTTTAAATTTATAGACAATACGTGCCTGACTGGCTTCTAGATTCATTTTGTTTTAATTGTCTCCAAGTCACGCTACTAATATTTAGAATTAATATTAGGCAATTACCTGTATTAACTTCCGTCTTGTGACGGAATGTATACATTTAATGCTGCATAATCATAAGTACTCAGACTTCCACACAAACTTTAAACTGCTTCATAATTGTAAAAAGGGTGCATACATGAACGCTGTGGAGGAATATGAGATATACAGGGCTTCTAAGTTACAAACGGACCAGCTACTTAATGACAAAGTTTCGTTCCGATCGAATCTGCTGTACAACACGGCCATCGATATCGATGGGTCAGCGGGCAATGATAACGGTCGTATAAGACAAAGTGCAACAGTTGGTCGTTGGCGGCGAGACGATGCGCATCGGACTGTGCCGTGACTGTGTCAGTGTTTAATTATGTGTGGTGTTTTTGTGTTTGTGTATTTTAAATAGTTGACGACCCCTTTTGGGTGAATTTGATGTTTTTATAATTTTTAAAAAACCTGATGATGAGAATTTATTCTCGAAACGCGTTGTTTTAAGGAAAAAACTAAAGAAGTCACAAGACGGAAGTTAATACAGGTAATTGCCTAATATTAATTCTAAATATTATTATTATTATTAATATTATCATTAACAGTAAGTAATCCGGCGCTGTTAACAATATTTACCCCTCTTTCTCCTCCACACACACTATTTGTTATACATACATATGATTCATATTCAAATTCCTATGCTAATAAACATAATACATAATAATACATTCATCATTAACATTGCAAGTATTACATTAAAACAAACAACTCACATTTAACTTTGATCAAAATTTACACACCCTACATCTTTAAATTTGCGTATAAAATTATAACATTACATTTTAATTAATTCATTAATTAATACTTTTAATTATTAAACTTTTATTAATTAGCCCTCAATTATTTATCATTTAATACCATTTAATTCTTCACAATTTCAAATTTATTATTAATATTGTAACGTGGTTAATGCGGTCATCCCGTCTACGTCCAAGCCTCGCCTGGTATTCGTCAATCTGTAACGAATAGATCCGATCTGACCTGCAAAATGTGTACAATTTGAATATGTTATGTATAATTAGTGCGTTCGCCTCGCACTGGGTCGTTACAGTAATATTGTGGCTAGCGATGTTCGTAGCGTAGATATGATCACCTGTATACTACGACAGTAACCTTACCTGTTATTCATAGGGGGTGTGATAATCCCGGGTGGCGCCAAGTCGTTTTACCAAAACAACTAAAATTATGTTTAAACAAGTTATCAGCGTTGCGGGTTGGTGCATTTGAATAGTTCCCGCTCGCACAGCCGTCCCAATCGTCGCCTCTGCGGTGTGAATGACAACCTGTTTACTGCTATGATTTATTCTTAAACACAATTAATTAATATATAGCACTCCCTATGAAATGATAACGCTGGTTACTCCCTGTAATAAATACTTTTTAATGGGTGATAACTGAAAACATTTACATTTACAACAAAATAATTATCAATTCGCACCGACTGATTACATGAGATCTTGCCTTCAGGTTTGGCGAAGTGATTTAGAAACCATTTAACCTCGCTTTGCTGTTTACGTTCGGCTTATTACAGTTATTATTGGTTTCACAAATCGTGGATCCTTTTGGCTATGAGTTAAAGAACTCCAATGGTTACAATAAAAATATAAATTACCTTAATCTAAGTGTACATAAAGAATAAAGTGTGCTGTTACAATCTGTTGTGTTGTGTCGTAAAAGTGTTCTGTAAGTTCGTGTTTAATTCTTAGGTTATTCAATGTTAACAAAGTTCTATTAAGTTTTAATTTGCTCAGATATTCTATGAAAGAGAAATATTGTTTCTATAGTGCGGTAATTTTACCTTTCAAAATGATTTAAAGTGACTAGGGTTGGTGGAAAATAAATAATTAGATGGTACTTAACACCTCAACGTGTCTAGGTGCCTTCGTAGTTTATTCGAGGTAGGATTTGGCTGCATACATCAGTTTTCATAAATTTTGGGCTTCACTAAATGTGGCGTCTTTTTCGTCATGTGTTTTGACATTCTTTTCAAGGATAATTTCTATTTAATTGGTCTTGGGTCTTGAAATATCTGCTACAGTGGTCATCTGCTTCTTTGATGATCGGTTTTCAGCAACTTTATACTATTATTTTCATGATTTACACTGAAAAAACTTTCTGCTGAACTCTTGCATCTGTATGGCTTGGTGACGCTTCGCTTTTTTCTTCTCTACTAATTTCTAACGGTATTTTCTGTCAACAACCGCTGTTTCCATAGTAACGGTATTTTTCGAATATGCTTATTTTGGGTTGATGTATTGTTATCAAAAATTCGAATTCTTCGTATATCTTCTGATTACTGTCATTCCTCCATCTTACTTCCTGGTTATTAAATATTGTCACTATAGTATTTATTCTCGTTCATAGATTATTTTGATACCCCACAAGCTTGGGTAATTTCAGATTTTAAGTTTTTACAATTATGTTAATGCTTGTTAATTACATTTCTTTTTGTATGATAACGCCTATTACAATATTTTGCGTTATAAATGATTTACAATTTATTCTTGGTGATTCCTTCACCTCAGATTTTCTAAATTCTTATTCAATTGGTTATAATTTTTGGTTGTTTGGTTCTGACAGTTAGGTTTTTTCTAGGCCTGAGTAGCCATTATAGAAATTTACTTATTTCGTTCAAATCACATTTTGTTTCAGCCTATTGGTCTTTACTTTGTTATTTTTATTAGTTGTGTTGTGTTTTGAGTCAGTAGGTGTGTTGTTTACTGTTCAGTATTGCTTTCTCTATTTCAATCTTTACAACATAACATTAGGCTTATGGACTGCACGTTTCATTCAGCCATATCCTATTCATAACATTAACATGAACAATTTTTTATAAGTTATTAGAGTTATTATTTTGATTAAGAAATATCATCACTCCCTTCTAACTTATCCTTATTTGCTAATTTTTTTTGTTTATAATACATATTATTTTTGTTGTGATAAACAACATCACTTTCTATTAAATTAATAACAGTCCCTTATAACTTAGGTGTCTTTGTTAGTTTTTGATCTCTTAATCTCTAAACAATTTTTATATTCCCTCCATGGTAACACCTTCAATTTATTCTATTCTGGAATCCTCCCTTTTTACTTGCTACTGGCTATAATTAAACTTAACTCTATTGAACATCTTTTCTTAAATAAAAAAGTCATCATCACTTCTAGTGTTTACTATACCTTATTCTATAATTCACACTTAATACTATTTATTCACTGTTAATTTCCAACCTTTATCTTACCTTCACTTGTAAATTATTTATTGTTAATTATAACTTCACTAGTGTCACACTTCACTTTGGGGTTTTTACACCTACACTATTGCACTGTATCACTGTTTATATTATTTGTTTTATAGTGGGTGATCCCTATACTTATTTCTCTTTCATCACCTTAATACTAATGACAATTAATACTTAATAATTAATACTTACTAACTAATAACAATTTTTATCTGTGGTTTAGGTTGCCTTTCTAATGGGTAGTAACCGTTATCTCTCCTTTCCCCGGATAACCATGGTTTTGGTTTCAATATTCTTTTTGAGTGCTTTATTACTTGTTTTGGGAACCACTATTGGTTTTCACTTCTGCTTGTCTCCCTCCTTTTCATTTTCCTTATTTGATTAATACATTGTGTTTTTTCATCCGTTTCTTTGGGTATTTTGGGGTCGTTTAGACCCATGAACTTGTTTCCTTTTGGTTTGGGTTTATTACTTCCTTATTCTCGTTGTTTATTTGTGTGGTTCCCTTCTTTATTTGTTTCTTGTTGTTGGGTCAATCACTTGGGTTAGGTCAAAGTCGTCGTTTGTCGAGTCATATTCCTTATATTTTAATTAAATCAATCAGTTTATTTGATAAGAAGTATTTTTACATTTATAAATATATTTTTTATCCCTGGTACTGGGTTGGCTATTTGTGTCGTAACAATATTCATATTACATTATTATTATTATTTCATTTCTTATTACCTTTCTACTATGAATTTTCTACTCTTCACATTTTTATCCTTGATTAGTCTGGGTGACTCCTGTATTCACTATGATTTGACTTATTATATAGGCACTAACATTTATAATCTTACTCACCTTTCTTCCTACTAACCACTACTATTAACCAGATTTACATATTATGACACCAATCTCTCAATTATAATCCCTTCACTAATTCCATTTAAATCCTCTGGCACCGCTCGTCTTTGTACTAGGATGTGTGTTCCCTACCTGGCCATATACATTCATAATTTTTTGCCCTTCCAAAATATCGGCAAACACTCTCTTAAACTACGCTATTACCTGCCACAACGCTATACGTTGGTCACTCCTTATCACCTCACCCCCACTACAAAATATCATCATCAGCAAATATATGTTTACCCTTTACTTTACTCACCTCTCTGCATATAATCACTACTACAGTGTCCCTAAAATATCTAACACTCTCTTTGTACTTTACTGGTATTTCAAAATTCTTATTTATCTAACTCCCATTAACTTTAATTGACTAACTCAAATGCCTTTATTTTAATAATTATCACCCAATCTCTATCCCCTTTTAAACACTTTACATCTCTGTGATCATTGACAATTGCATTAGAAAATTCATCCCTCACCTACTAATAACAATACATCTCAATATTCAAATATATATATATGCTTAATCATTTATTATTCATTAAAAATTTTCTTCAGTACAAATTAATAATTTAACTTCATTACACAAACTTTCTTTTGTACCACATTAATTGAGTAATTAATCTTCAATTATTTTATTTAATTACTTAAAATTTCACCATTACTTTCACTTGTTTAGTCAAAAAAAACATGTTAATTGTTATTATTAAATCAATTAAACTGTAATTTACTGTTACATACATGGTGTACATAAAATTTACCTGTAATACACAACATCAAAAATACACAAATACATCGACATTAATACACAAAAAAATATACAATCCAACTTATTATTTTATCATTGACCAAAATCAGTTCATATACAGTCCATTTCAAAACCACTGTTCACATATATTAATGTTCATACACAATAAAACAATCTATCCTCCATCATTGAATAACAGTCGAATCTTGGGTCTATACAACTTATTTTTTATTAAATAAATGATATTATTATTATCAATATAATATTTATATAAATTTTTATATTCTTCCACAATCTCGGTTGAATTAATAGGTTTATTCCATATCAATTTATCATATACCATGTCACGATCGGGTATGGTTCTGTCTACCTCAGTATTATCTGTCATAATCATGTAAGTCATATAGTCATTTCTATCATAATTATCTACTACGACACCCGTTACTTCCCAAGGTAAGTAATTGTTATCATTATTATCATCATCTACTGTTATTGCTATCTCAATTTCACTATAAGGTAAGTATTCACTATAATCATCCACTATCTCTACTCCTAACCTTTCTACAAATTCTCTATACTTTCTATTTATCTTAAAAATCTCTATTACTCTCTTTCTCTCTCTCTCTCTCAATATATTTCTCACCATAACACCCAGCTACACTCTCTCTCTCTCTCTCTCTCTCTCTCCAAATATGCAGGGGTCACTAACTCATAATTACTGCACCACCTATGAGGTAACAAAAACACCAGGAAACTCTATTTGTAGACCTATCGTCTCCCAAATATAAATCTAAGGAACTCTCGTCCTTCTTAAACATACGTGAGGACTGTACTTCACCCCCTACTACAATATCAAGGGAAAATTCTACCCCCTGCATCCCTTTTACAAATATACTTTCTCTCAGCTCTCTCTCTCTGACTCAACACACACAAACATCTCATTATCACTCACAATATTCTCATCATCATTTTCTAACACCATGTTCTTAATTATATCATTATTATTACCTGTGAACTCATTATTCAAATTATCATTGTTACTCACCTTATTGATTAGCACCTTGTTTGCACTTAAACTAACCTCTTCCTGATATTCACTTGTATTCACCTCACTTACCTCGTTACTTCGTTTACTAGTGTCATCACTAATAGTGCCACCACTATTCTCTCTTAACAATTTGTATAATTCTGGAATTCGTTTAACCCTCTCATTACATTTACGCCGATCATCATCAGTCCTTTCTTCCAAATACCTCTCGAAACTGTCACGGAATTTCTCCCATTTCTCCGCAAACGTTTCTTCTGCCTCAGCCATGTTAAAGAAATTATATTTATAACATACCCTTTATATATAAAAAACCACTATTATCCTATAATTACACACATAAAATCAAAACACCTAACACACTCATTGTCAACAGTACAAGTAAACGCAATAACCCTATCTTATGCACGTGTTTACGTACTTTCAAAATATTACTCCAGGTAATTATTCCACATTCTGGTAAGTATAGTCCACATAAAATTATATTTTATGTCGAGTCCCTGTTCGCAAGGCGACAATTGTAACTCTCAACTTTTATGGTTTACATTAATTGGTTACATTGATCTGATGTGTACTAAAATAATCACTTTCACTTATCGGGCGCCATGTTGTCACACTGTTCAACAAAATACAAAACTTACCTTGAGGGCCAGAGTTCGGGTTACACGAACCAGGGTCGTGGAATATATTACCTGAAATAATCGTACTCAAGATAAAACGTACCATTGACCTTTTATTTTTAAGATGACTCTAAATACACATTGAAAAATGACTCTAGCTGTACCATACACGTACATATTACGCCATGGGGCGTTTAGCAAACATTAAACCCTTAGAACATTTTAACCCTCCAAAACAAACGTGTTATAATATTAACCTAATAAACATGATAAACGTAAATATTGGCACAACCCAGCACTTATTAATATTGAATCATATATGTATCCACTCTCTCACTCTCTCTCTCTTTCGTTCTCTGGTACAATTTCGTTAATATGAGCTCATATGAATAATTTTGAATATAAGTATTTTATATTTGATCGGTTTTGGCAGCAAATTTTACTTAGCTGCATTATATGTGATGATGTCCCATTGTTGTAGATTGCGCACTCTCGCCCGAGGTTTTCGGCGAACTGTTTCAATAATACGGCACTTTCACATTTTTATTTAGATGTGGCCACTATTTAGATTTTACTTTACATTTTTGACGTAGTTGCGAAAGTTAGATAAATGTAAAATTTAGTGTATGCCGGCTGGCGTGGAACACCGTCGAGACGAAACTGGCCGCGGTTTGTAGCCTTGTAATGCGGAGGTGGGGCAAACTACGTCACTAGTCCTTTGTTTGAACGGCCAAACCCTGCTGTTTACAAATGTATTTTAATGCGTATCGCATTCCTGTAGCTGATGTCATCACTGGGTTAGGCTTGTTTGCACTCTAATATGACGAACTGTTTTTTGCTATTATTGTGATTTTACCCTGACCTCGACACAAATCCTGTCCGCTCAATATTACATCGTTGAAAACTTTTGGAAAACTTTACTCTGTTTTCTTTATAGGGTTTTAAAACAATTATAACAATTAGACTTTATAACAATTATTTCCCAAAATATTATAGGACCAGAATTGTACCATTACATATTCCCTTAACCGATCTTCACCAAAACCAAAAGGTCTTGAGAACTCTACAATTCAGGGCTGTATGCAAAACATTATTTGATTCTGTTTGAATTTGCGGCTGTTATCGTTTGCCAAAAAAAAATTACCCTTGATAGAAAAACTGCAGGTAAACTACCCCTTTCCCTTAACCGATCTTCTCCGAAAACAATAGGTCTTGAGTACTCTACAATTCAGGGCTGTATGAAAAAAATTATTTGATTCTGTTTGAATTTGCGGCTGTTATCGTTTGTGATGGTACATAAGTCCGTCTAAAGAATTTATTGGTACAGGAAAACAATTTTATTGTATTTTCATATATTTAAAATGGTTAGGTTAACTTTCCCCCAATGTATTTGTAACGGTACAGAATTGTGTGCTACCATAGTTTCAAGTTAAATCAGTAAATTTTCAATTGTCAGTATTCACCTGTGAGGTGCCCCTAATAACCAGCAACATACAGTGTTATTGTTGATGTCTGGAGACAGCCAAGCCAGACGTATTATGTAATAACTCTCCAGCAGTCTGTGTGTGTGAATCACAGTAAGCACACTTCTTCACCAGTGTTAGTATCAGACAGTAAAGATTAGTTTGACAAGTTCGTTAAAAACAGTGGCCTCGGGCGTGCAAGATAGGCCGTAAAATAAATTCGGCCTATCTAGTAAAGTGTTAAAACATTTATAAAAAAGTTCTGCTGCAACTCATGGCCGCGCGGCTAGCCTATTTACCATCCAAACGCTCGAGCAAATTTTAAAAGCCGGCTATATAAATATATATATATCTTACAGTGCATAAAATTTAAAGTAATACATTATGGTGCATAAAGTTTAAAGTAATTAACAATAACTAAACTCAATGTAAACTAGTGTCGGAGTGCGTCGAAACGAAGAAAGCGATCAACACGAGGTGGCGCAACAAACCATATGAACATGTAGCGGATGGGTAACTAAATGCACAGAATCCTAATACTTAAACCAATTTTAAGTAAATGGTGATTATCCATTATAAAATGAAAATTTAATACATAAAAACATAAATAGAGCTCTCTAAGGGAAAGAGGGTTTATAAAAGAAAGAGGGAGGGAAGAAGATATAAAGAATACTGGTTCGTCTAGTAAAAACGTAATTAAGATGTAGTTGGGTCGTTCTGAAATTAAGTGGAAATTTCAGACTAGCAAAAAAAATATTATGTAAAAATAATTTCAGTTTTATTGTTTAATAATAGTGTCCCTATGATGTAATCAAATACATGTAAATTATTAAACGAGGTCAAGGAATGATTTTTAGCCTTTCAGAGCTAATTTTCAATTTTCATAAGACATGGAGGTGACAACGCTACCACGGAGGTGACATATGAGAGCTTAAGTTTCACTATTATGTAAAGTACAAGTTAAAAATTATAGATATGTTAGTTATTTGATGTAGGAAAGTTAAATAATAATCCTTGCAGTAGTAAATTGTAATTATATTTTATGTAAACAAATTTATTTATGTACAGTAGGATACATAACAATTGGAACTTAAGTTTTTCAAAAACAAAGAGAATTATTGTTAAATAATTATTGTTAAAGAGGCCAAATATGAATTATTAGAACGATTGCCTAAATTCCCTACATGACATGGGCTCAATTAGGCTTCTAACTTAATTAAAAAACTTTAAATCTTAATTCATCGGGGAAGTCGAAAACATACTGCACTCTTGAATTCAAAATTGGATGTTTCAAACAGCAACAACTCCTTTACTATGAACATAAGCTTCCAGCTCTTTTGTAATAACAAATTTGTTTTTTGTGTTCTGGCACCTTTGCATGAAACGGACATACAATGAATCTTTTGCACACTCTGTGACATTTGCCATATAAAAGAGGCTGATTGTTTTTTTTCAAAGACTTTGACAACGACATAGTCATTTATGTAACAGTGTGTTTTGCTCCGTCTTCACTAGTGTCACTGTTGTAGATGTCTTCATAGTGTAACCTGTCCTTTTTCTTTAGCTGGCATGATATTCCTGGCAGGTTAAATGTACATATTTCTTTTTGTTTAGGTCTTGGGTTGAAAACCCCACTGCCATAATGAGAACAATTCTTTGTTGTTCCACAGTTGAAACAACTTAATCTGCGCATTTCAAGATTCTGTGCTTGTTTTCTCCACACTACTTGATGTATTTTCATTGTGCCAGCGTATGATGGAATGTCCTTTTCAATTAGAGAATCAATTTTTTCTATGTCTTCTTTGTTTACTAAAAAAAGCTTGACATTCTCACAAGATCTTTGTAAAGTGTCATATAATACCTGGAATGTGGGCAAGTCAGTTCCTTCAGCTACAAGCTGGTTGGCTGTTCTTTTCAAGTATCCTCCGATCCCATCGGGGGCTCCTTTGCCATGGCCACATTCGGAGTAATTCCAGGTAATTGCTTTGGTACCCCTGAATTTTCCCAGGTAGTTTGAGATCAGGTAAAAAATGGTTCTGTTGCGATACTGTGTTGTTGGACTATCACTCTAAAAATGGGTAATTTTTATTTCTTGAATGACTGGCTTTGCATATATCAAAATCGGCTTCAAATGTGCTATAATGGCACTGGCATCATGTCTCAAGCTTTGTGACATTGAACAGAATGAAAGACACTGAGTTGTGTCATTGACATCATTTTCATCTTTGTAATACATTACACCAGTATGTAGTGTTACTTGTTGGCGTGACCCGCCAAAATGAACACTTTGTATTTCTTTTGTGTATTTACATTCATAATTTTGACTAAAGTCTACATGAATGAGCAGTTCATTTGGTTTCATGGATTTCTTCTGGTCTTTTATTGATTTATAATTGTGCATTATATTGCAAACATGTTGCATGAAAGAAGGTACCATATCATACAACTTTTCAAAAAGAGCTTTAACTTCAATATCCACTGTTTCTTTTACTACCTTTTTGGCAAACTTTTTAGTTCCTTTTACAGTGCACTCAACATTTTTTCTTTTCCATTGTTCTACACTTGTCATGCTGTTTTCGAATTCATCAATTTCAATACTTTTATTCAGACAGTTTGGGCATCTTCTTTCCAAACATTCTTCTCGAGTTTTTAGTTCGTTCAAATTGCAACATAGAGACTTAACCATTTCATCTAAATCCGTGTATTTCAGGACTTTTACGCTTTTCAATTTTTCAAAAATCAATCCTATATTTTCGTGCTTTTCACACGCACAGGTATCTCTGTTTTTTACGTTCGGCAACAATACCCAAAATGGTCGAAATGAACAAAATGTAGAATATGGTACACTATATCCAAATTCTACCTCAAATTTTTTGTGGAGGTTTTTAAGGCTTCCCATTAAAATTCTCTTTTGCTTTTTGATCTTATTTTTTGTTTTAGTATCTTTTATGCCAGGCTCGACTCTACTTACGTCATCTTGTTCAAAGAACTTAACAACACACCTTTCTTTCTCACTTCATTTTTTGTATTATATTTCATTGCATTTTTCATTATGTCAGTAATTTTTTTGCCCTCACCAATCCTCTTTAAATTTTTCAGGTATTTGTGTACTGGAAGCAAGTGCATGAATCGATACATTTACTTTACCTGACAATACCAAACCAAAAGCTTTTTTACTTTTCTTTGAATCTTTGTTTTTCTTGAAATTTTCCTCTGTCTGGGTAGCTAGCACAGATCCAAATTCAAGATGTCTCCTCACTTTAGTGGAAACTCTTTCTCCCTGTAAAATACTTTTAACTTTTTGCTGTGGACTATTTAAATTGTTGTTATTTTCTTTCAAACGAAAAAACCTTTTCTTATATTTTTCTTTACATCTTTGCAGTTTTACTATTTCTTTATTTTCTTTTTCCAGCTCTTTTTTCGGACGCTCTATCTCTCTGTATGCTTTAGATTTGTTTCTATTAGCAACTTTTTTCCCACCCAGTTCTCTGCTGCTTCCAGCTCTCCCAATGACTCCATTTTCAAGGTTATCTGCGCCAGCATCTGCCTCTACTTCACTGTCTTGTGGAGTATTTGTAGTAATTAATTCTAATTGTTCCTCTACTTTTTTCTTGTTCAAGCAAGATTTTCGCGTTTTTTCAACCCATTTTTGCCGTCTAACTCCTTTTCTCTAGCGCTGAGCTGTGAAATATTTTTTATTTTTCCCTCACCTTTCCTTTTGTGATACCTTTCTCGCTCTCTCTTTTTGGCTTCTTCATACAAATTTGGATCATTTCTGATTTGATCTCTTCATTTTTGCTCTGATTCCTTCTTTATTCTTCTTAACTTTTCAATTTCAACTTTCCTGCATTTAACTGGTGCCATTTGTTTTAGCTAAAAAATAAATAAATAACAGTTTTTAACAAAACTAAACTTTATTATTTTTATAAAATAGTAATTAGCTTCAGTTGAAAGTAGTGTTAAGCATTTTGGTTTGTATATTCAAGAAACTATAATGTATACAAACAAGCAGTATTATAATTTGACACTTTGACTTTGACATTATTGAAATTAAAGCTCTCTTTCAAAGTACAAAATCGAATTAATGAGGCCTAAAATAAGTTAGGTAAGGCTGCCTTCAGATAAAAAGTGTATATAACCTAAAAATAAAGGTGTTTAATTCCCATGTTAGTTAAAGGTGGCTTAAAAATATTTTTAAATACTTAATAAATAGCTAATGTTAGCCAATGACAACTTTTTGTCACCTCCATGCATCTTCATCACCTCCATGGAACGATTTAACCATGGAGGTGACATTTTCACGATTTTTTTCCATTTGAGGCTAACCTGTAAGAAGCTCAGCAATGTAATTTGGTTTATTGTTTTAAGTACTTCAAGTAGTAAGTTATACTACTGAAAAGTCAATCTATAAAGAAAACGTACTAAGTTAAAGAATCCACGGAGTTGACACGATGAAAAAGAACTCTCGAATTTAAAAAGTTTAACTAATTAAAACAGTCCAAAACAGTGCTCACTGTTGGACCAACTCACACCACAATCTAGATGGCTGTCTTAGGCTCCTTCAACTTCTTTGTTAAGCTTGTGTTGCCATCTGTTAAATTTTTATGAAACTAATAAAATTATTCCATAGAGATGACTCAGACTGTGGGGACATGGAAAGTTGTGTATTTTTCAACATAAAAATGTTTGTTTTAAATAGTTGCTTTCAGTAAATTCTGAGTAAATGAGTTGTTTAATATAAATATGACTTTATAACGGTCATAAATATAAAATATTATAAATTGCATTAACATATTCTCCTAAAAACACAATCGGGGACACCCATGGAGGTGACATTTTTTACTGTTAATATATTGTAACAATAAAAAATAAGCCGAAAATACATTAATATAGAAATCCACTACCAGGACTTACCTGTTATAACTACGCTTACCTGCTGCAGAAATTTTATCAGAAGCCCAGAGTCGCCACCTATATCTTTGAAGGACAGATATGGAGACCTTTACACTTTACCTTAATAAAACGGACAATTTACACATCTGACCCCACCCAATTAATAATTCAGAAAGATTCCGGTCCGTTAGACGAATTTCGCAACACAGAAATGAGAAAATGGTAATGACGAAATAACTTAGTCTAACACATATTCAAGGTAAACCAACTGATTTTAATGAATGTTGAAAGACACTGAAAAAATAGGTTTTAAAAGATACATTGATCCCTCAGACTTAACTAACATAAAATATCCTCTAACCTATCAAGTATTATAATAATTAAGGTAGCCCATTCTGCATCACACACACACACATGCCATTTTTACACTTTACCCATTGATGTTTCATATTGAATTCCCGGTAATAGTATTTAATTCATGTTTTAATTCACTGTTCACTGCCGACCGAACACGTGTTTCTGTTATCCGATTCCTCTTTTAAAGATTACGTATTTCGTTTATCACTCCATGTCACTACACCAACTGCCCGCCAATCACAGTAATATGGTTATTAACTTCTTGGGTCCCGGTCGGTCTTATTGAATGAATTACATTTTATGAAAACTCGACCAACCGGGCCCGAAACGAAACTATAGGCATCTGTAGCGGTACTCTGCACCTCGTGGACCGCTTAGCGTCTCGGCCTAAGGTAGACTAGGCAGCATGCTTGCTTCCGCAGGCGGGAACGGTGGTTCACTGCCACCAGGTTTTCGTCGCCGTTCATGCTCAATTGTTGTGGGGTAACCACTTTATGCATGGAATAGAGCTGGTATATGTGTGGTGGGCGAGGACGATATTGGCCTCAGCTCTGCTGATGTCATTAGTAGTAGGCGGGGTTTAACGACGTTTCCGGTAGCCAGTTGTTTAGAGCTACTAATTTTTCGTCCCAGCGCCATGTTTGCCTCGACTTTGGTGTTTTTCACGGCGTCACTCCAGCGCCCCGCCCGGCCACGCTAAGTGCGAGCGTGAACACACATATACAAAGTTCTTAGAATTTCGAAGGGGGCGCGAATTCCTTTGCCGCCTTACTCAACTGCAAACTGCGTTTCGCTTTGTTACACCACTGTTTCTCAATACATGTTCTGTTATAATGAAATGAATCTTTGTCGTAATATGAAATTTCACAATGTTTAAATAAAACTCCCGCACAAAACGAAATAAATAAAAATGTAAATCCCCCATACTGTAAAAAATAAAAGGACCCAAAATTGACACGTTACAATACCCCCTCGATGAGAATTCTGCTGTTCACATCAGAAGAAATCTCATCGATAAACCCCGAAGAGGACCGGTGAGGAACTGGTGCCAACAACCCCCTCTTGTTCTTACTCTACATGGGTACACTACCCCCCTGGCTCAGCGACTATGGACTCATCTGAACGAGATCACTGGACTTCTCCGTAAGGGATCCCAACACCGAGAAATCGAACAGACTCGTTCCACGGCACACCTCGCCTTTTAGCATGCTATCCCCAAATATCCTCAAACCCTGGCTTAAATTATGCCAGATCCTCCACCGATATGTTTCCCCTTGTATGCAAGCTGGGCTGCCTTTAGCAGATACTGGGCTCACACACACTCACATTACATGTTGACATGACACATTGTAAAATTGAAAAATTATAAAAATTCTTCAAAATTGACAAAAAATTTAAAAAAAATTCAAAATTCAAAATAATGTACGCAAAAAATTCTCTTCCTTGTTTTTCTGTTTTATTTAGAATAACTTCATTTAGACCTTTCTCCTAATCAAAACATATCCTTACTCTAACATGTGAACCACTTATAGTCTAACAATACAATGCAATATAAAATAAATCAATAAAATAAACATGGATAACACACAAATACTAAAATAATCAATACTTCAACTATTCAGACGCTGGCAGGCGAAAAATCAAGATTTTTTTTTCCAAATTTAAAATTTCCAAAAAAATTTTAAAAATAAAAAATATTTAAATTTATGAAGATGTTTCCTGTATATTTAAACATTATTTAAAAATTGGTTTAAATTGATTAAATAAACAAATAAAACTGACGTCCTACTATACAAGCTTAGTAGGTGTATGACCTCATCAGCTGATCGAAACTAGGTCAAGTCCAAAACCCTTGACCTACATATGTTATGTATGCTTTCTGAAACTACATTTAACATCTGTAACAGTCTAATTTGAAACACAAAACAATAAAATAAAACATTTAGAATAACCAAAATATTAATAAATAATAAGCAAATTGACCTTTACATAATAATAAAATAAACAATTCTTAACTTTACATTATTTTCAACTCTATCAAGATTCTGTCACTCGTTTAAAAAATGAAAATTTATATCCTTATTATAAATCTCTCTCTTTATTTAACAATCTTATTCTACATCTTTATGAAATTATAAACATTCCATTTTAATTTCAATTGAACTGTTACTAATTAACCATCAATTATTTATCATTTGATTCTATGCAATTCAAATTTATTATTAACCTTCCTGTTACATTATATCTCTGAGTGCCTTTCTATTATGAATTTTCTATCTAACTCTTCACATTTCAATCATTGCTTAATCTGGGTGACACCTGTATTCTCTATACTTTCACTCGAATAGACATTTTAATATTACTCCCTTTCTTACTAACAACACTGTTAACACTTTATGACACCAATCTCTCATTTATAAATACCTTTCACTAATTCCACTTACCTCTGGCACCGCTCATCTTTGTACTAGGATGTGTGTTCCCTACCTGGCTATCTACATATGAACCAATGCCCCTCCAAAATATCGGCAAACACTCACTCAAACTACTCTATTCCCGCCACAACGCCGCACGTTGCTCACACCTTACCACCTCACCCTTACTACAAAATATCATCAACAAATATGTTTATATCTCATTCACATTACTCATCTCTACATATACTCACTACTACTGTGTCCCGAAAATATCAAACACTATCTTTGTGTGTTACCTGTATTTCAAATTCTTATTCTCTTTAACTCTCATTTACTTTAATTCTACTTGACTCGCCTACCTTATTTCATTATCACCCAAAATCTATCTTTTTACAACATTTCACCTTGATATAACACTAGAAAATTCATCACTTCTCCCCTTATAATAATATACCTCAATTTGAACGTATTATCTGTTTAATCATCTATCAATCATTATAGAATCTTAATTTCATAAAATCATTTAACTTCATTCTCAAACTTTCTTTTATACAACCTTAATTAAGTAATTATTTTTCAATTATTTAATTCAATTATTTAACAGTTCACAATTATTTTCATCGCTTAATTAGTCTGTCAAATTTTATAATTATTATTAATTTATACTGGTTAATTGCAAATTCAATTTAATTGATAATTAATGTTATCAATTTCTCCTACATATACACATTGTTTACATAACATATAGTACACTATAATGTAGTACATAAATACACTTAACATAATGACATTAATACATAAAAAAATATACACAGTCCAATTTATTACTTCTTATCATTAACCACAAATCGTTCCATAAGACAATGCACTTCAAAACCACATTATTCATATCATTAAATGTTCATGAACAATAAACAATACACAATTACCCCATATCGTCAAATAATAGTCTAATCTTATGACTATACCAGTCATTTACAATTACATACATAATCTCATGATTATAAACATAATGATTACCTGTCTTGTCATATTCTTCTACAATATCGTTTGAATTAATATGATTATTCCATATTATTCCCTCATATACCTGGTCACGCTCGAGTATGGTCCTGTCGCCGTTATTATATTCTGTTAAAATCAAGTGAGTTATATTATCATCATTAACATCATCTACTGCTATCTCAGCTTCGCTGTAAGTATTCATTATTATTATTATTTCTCTCTATGCCTAGCCTTTCTATGAATTCTTCGTAATTTCTCTTTACTTTAAATATCTCTAGTTCTCTCCTTCTCTCTCTCTCAAAATATTTCTCACCATCATACCAAACTACACACTCTCTCTCAAAATATGCAGGGGACATTAACTTATCATTACGGCACCACCTATGAAGTGCACAAAAAACCAAAGGAAATTTATCTGTAGACCTATCGTCTTTCACATACTCACGTGAAGCCATTTCTTCACCCCCCACTACAACATTACGGGAAAAATCTACCACCTGCATCCACTCTACCTGTAAATTCTTTCTACTCTCTTTCTCTGATTCATCACACACAAACATCTTATTAACTTCTACAATTACGTTATCACTCTCAACATCTACACCATCATTTTCTAACACCACATTTTTATTTGTATCGTCATTGTTATTACTTGTAAACACCTTATTTAAATTATCATTTCCACTACTACTTACCCTGTCATCTTTGTTCGATTTTAATTTGTTTATTACTTTCTCATTTTCTAATTCTATTTCGCCTAACCGCGTCTCTATTTCACTCAATTTCTTATCGTAAATACAGCCTTGTTCTTTAATTTCTTTCTTCACTTCATCAAATTGCATGTTAAGATTATTTTGGATATTTCTAATTTCGTTTTTCTGTTCGCTAAATTTTTCATCAAGGTTACTAAATTTCTCATCGAACTTACTATTTTGTATATTAAAAAGCGTCTGCATCATTTTTATTATTTCGTTATCTCGTACTTCCCCCATATTTAAAATTTATTTCTATAACACTTTTTATATATAAAAAACCACTATTATTGTAAAATTAAAACGCCTAACACAACTGTATACCTTACTAACACAAACATAACCTATGTGTGTAATTATATACGCTAAATCATTTTTATAAATTCGTCATTACCACATCCTATTTTCTGTGTATTAAAATAGGTCTATCTCGTATAAAATTACAGTTAAACGAAAATCCTGGCAGCGAGTGCCATTTGTAACAATAAAAAATAAGCCGAAAATACATTAATATAGAAATCCACTACCAGGACTTACCTGTTATAACTACGCTTACCTGCTGCAGAAATTTTATCAGAAGCCCAGAGTCGCCACCTATATCTTTGAAGGACAGATATGGAGACCTTTACACTTTACCTTAATAAAACGGACAATTTACACATCTGACCCCACCCAATTAATAATTCAGAAAGATTCCGGTCCGTTAGACGAATTTCGCAACACAGAAATGAGAAAATGGTAATGACGAAATAACTTAGTCTAACACATATTCAAGGTAAACCAACTGATTTTAATGAATGTTAAAAGACACTGAAAAAATAGGTTTTAAAAGATACATTGATCCCTCAGACTTAACTAACATAAAATATCCTCTAACCTATCAAGTATTATAATAATTAAGGTAGCCCATTCTGCATCACACACACACACATGCCATTTTTACACTTTACCCATTGATGTTTCATATTGAATTCCCGGTAATAGTATTTAATTCATGTTTTAATTCACTGTTCACTGCCGACCGAACACGTGTTTCTGTTATCCGATTCCTCTTTTAAAGATTACGTATTTCGTTTATCACTCCATGTCACTACACCAACTGCCCGCCAATCACAGTAATATGGTTATTAACTTCTTGGGTCCCGGTCGGTCTTATTGAATGAATTACATTTTATGAAAACTCGACCAACCGGGCCCGAAACGAAACTATAGGCATCTGTAGCGGTACTCTGCACCTCGTGGACCGCTTAGCGTCTCGGCCTAAGGTAGACTAGGCAGCATGCTTGCTTCCGCAGGCGGGAACGGTGGTTCACTGCCACCAGGTTTTCGTCGCCGTTCATGCTCAATTGTTGTGGGGTAACCACTTTATGCATGGAATAGAGCTGGTATATGTGTGGTGGGCGAGGACGATATTGGCCTCAGCTCTGCTGATGTCATTAGTAGTAGGCGGGGTTTAACGACGTTTCCGGTAGCCAGTTGTTTAGAGCTACTAATTTTTCGTCCCAGCGCCATGTTTGCCTCGACTTTGGTGTTTTTCACGGCGTCACTCCAGCGCCCCGCCCGGCCACGCTAAGTGCGAGCGTGAACACACATATACAAAGTTCTTAGAATTTCGAAGGGGGCGCGAATTCCTTTGCCGCCTTACTCAACTGCAAACTGCGTTTCGCTTTGTTACACCACTGTTTCTCAATACGTGTTCTGTTATAATGAAATGAATCTTTGTCGTAATATGAAATTTCACAATGTTTAAATAAAACTCCCGCACAAAACGAAATAAATAAAAATGTAAATCCCCCATACTGTAAAAAATAAAAGGACCCAAAATTGACACGTTACAATATTTTTTCCCATTAATATGCATTTATATTTTTTTTTTACTTTTGCCTATAAATAATACAACAATCTTTATAATAAAATCAGTTTTGTAGCTTTCTACAGGATATTAATTAATAAAAAAATTCAAATGACTGAAATTTCCACTTAATTTCAGAACGACCCAGTTAAGGAAAATTGTTTTTTTATACATCATTGTTTTCTCTTGGTAATTATTATTAGAGTATGTAAGCGGTTCGTATGAAATCATATGATTTTTTATATAATTAATTAACTAAGGAATCGTTATTCTGCAACAATGACATTCAGTATTTACTCACACTGAGGAAGAGGCACAACACCTTGAAACGTTTGTGAAAGTGAGAACAAAAGTAAGTTCATTTGTGAAAGTTTTTATATATAATAATATAATATAAGAGTTGTATTTGGATAGCAAGAAAAAGTAGAGCCAGTAAAGATACATTAATATGTTATGTTATTACTCAACCAAGTAAAGTAGAGAAGGTTTTGCTTAATAAAAAAGAAATAACTTGTTAGAATCAGAAAAACAGTGTTAGCGTAATTATTTTGCACTCAAACCTCAAATAACCCATCTGCAGCTGTTTTCGTCTTAGGACTCTGGAAAAGCACCCTAAGGTAAGAGTTTATTAATAATTTGAAGTAAATTATATTGTTTTATATTACACACGATGCAGTTTGTCAGTACAACTCGACTCCAAGGTCGTTGGCCTACGTGATTTTCAGCACACATCTGGACCGAGCAAGTTGCGAATTATGTTGAAACGTCATGAATAATCCAAAAATGTAACGGCTGTGATGCAAAACAATGCCGTCATCCGTTTTAAACAATAGGCTGATGACGAAATAATCCCTTCCACCTGTGGAAATTATGCAAATATGGCGGCCCCAGTCTGCAACACACCATCAGAGCGTAAGCACGCTAAAATTTTAGCTGGCGTAGTTTGGCCAGTGGAAGTGTTTTAAATCAAGTTAAAATGTAATCTAAAGGTAGTCAGTACCTTTGTAAAGTCACCAGTCAAATACAATGTAAAGGTAAATTCAGTGCACTAAAAGACAGACGAAAACTGTAAAGTTCGCCGAACACCGGGCTGAGATGGGGAACGTATGATTGGAAAACTGCAACTGCAACATCAGGGAAGTGTCAAAATTCATAATTATAACAACTAATTCGTTGAGCTCAAAATTTTTATCAGTAAAATGTACCAGTAATTAGCAATTGGGAAAATATTGAGCGAATGTGCGTGTGAGAAGATGCCGGCATTTCTTTTGATACATGAGGCGTTGGTTTATGTTGAATAGTATAATTTGATGGTAATACGTAAATTTAATAATACTGCAGTAATAAAATGTTATTGTTAAGAAGTGATTACGAGAAATGAAACATTAAAACTGACCAATTATTAATAAAGCGGAAATGCGTAGCCGCCATTTTGTTTTTATGTATGACTCCATGTGATTTAGTAACTATTAACTATGGTAATGCAAAAGATTAAAACAAAAGTTTCAAGTCACCACACATGTTGTTAAAGTCTTTATTTTGCACTCCCACACTGTTTCTGATCTCGCTGAGAGAGAACCCTGGACCCTAGAGAGAAAATAATGGTTATAATACCACATGTAACAACCGGAAGTGTTGTGAATTGCATGGTAAGTACGAAATTATTTTTATTATTGGTACTTATTAATATTATAAAAAAGAATGGTAGTAACAATGGCAGCCCGAACTGTGACTTTATATAAAATAAGCCAGAAAAACAGAAACAGAGTGGGTGGCGAAATGGTATATAGCATAATACGTAAACAATGTGTATTACGATTGTTAGGTTATGTTGTTATGTTAAATATACACAAAGCAACAGTTTAAAAGAAACAGAATTTTCTTTTTCTACTCAAAATTGTTATATTATTTTATTACTGCCATAAACTTACTTAATAGTTACTCAATAATTTTTTTCAACTTTTGTTCCGGGCGCCATCTTGTGATATCTACGAGAAGATTATATTTAACTTACCTTAAGGGCAGAATTCGGTTAAGCGAAACTCGAAGTAGCGGAATGTGTTATTTGAAATAATAACTCTTGCTTGAAATGTTTACCAAATGACATTACCTTTTAATAGCATCTTACTACAAAACATGTGACTCTACCATGCGAAATAAGCACGCA
The DNA here is from genome assembly GCA_034769895.1 of Magicicada septendecula. Classification (NCBI taxonomy): domain Eukaryota; kingdom Metazoa; phylum Arthropoda; class Insecta; order Hemiptera; family Cicadidae; genus Magicicada; species Magicicada septendecula. The sequence continues at coordinate 429,375,953 of CM068372.1, forward strand.
ACTATACACCCTTAGGTGTTATGTCATGAGACGCAGTTACATTATTTAAGTCAAAAATCCCCTTAAAAATTTCAATAGGCCCTTCAAAATAACATTCAATTTTATTTTTTATGTTTTAATAACATGTTACTACAAAACATGTGACTCTACCGTGCGAAATAAGCACGCTATTATATGCCTTTTGGCGTTGCGTCATGAGACACAGTTCTACTGTATAAGTTTAAAAATTTCCCTTAAACATTTCATAAACCCTCCAAAATAAAATACTCAATTATATTTTTTATGATATCATAATTATAAATAATTTCACAACCCAGCACTTGTTAATTATACATTCGCTCACGCTCGCATTCTTAGTACAAAGTCCTTTTAATTTTTATTTCCAAATTGAGCTCATTTTATTTGAATCTACATAAAATATTAAAAATTTTGGCTTTATAAGTTTGCTACTTAGCTGCAAATCTGTCCTGAAGACGTCACATCGTTACACACGCACTAAGAGATGTTAAAACTTTAACAAAAACTTTTGTGAAAGTTACGTTATACTGTTACTGCATCTTATTTAATTACTGCACTTTTATATTATATAACAAAACTTGGTTGTGTAAGAATTTAGCTGTAAATAGCTTTTAGCGAATTTGCCGGCCAGCACACTTCACTGATGAAACAAGAGTGAGGTGTCTTTGTTCGTTACGCAGCAATTCAGAGGTGGGGGACAAACTACGTCGTCATTCCTTTGTATAGAGCCCAACTCCAGTTGTAATACGCAACGTATGTAATACGCATTGCATAGTTTTTTGGCTGACGTAATCATGTGCGCAGCTTGTGACACATTTGTATGACGACTGTTTTTGCTGTTCTGGATGTGTACGCTCGACCTTGACAAAAATCTTGTTCACTTAATATTGCGCAGTTGCAAACTCTCAATACAACTTTACCAATTTTTTTTTAATATGGGACTTTAAAATAAAATACACTTTATATCGATTATAATAGGGCCAGAATTGTACTGTTACAAAATGGCAAACCACAACGAGATTGGAGTTGAAATGAGCGAGTCGGCTGGTGTGGGGGAACCAGGGGTTCATTCAACCCCAGTAAAAGAATACAGCTTAACTGAGTCAACAATAGACGACTCGAATACTCACACAACTCCAACCTCAAAGAAAGATAACAATCAATTTGACAATGACATGATGAGTATGTTAAGAACAATATCAAAAGATATTCATAAACAGAAAAGTGAGATTAGAGAAATCAAAAATAATTTTAACGATAAATTTCATGAGCAAAATGTAAGGTTTGATAAGTTCGATGAAAAATTTAACGAACAAATTGAGAAGTTCGATAATTTTGATAAGAAATTGAATGAAGTAAAAAACGAAATTAAAAAAAATTTTAATTTTGATAAACGAATTAATGAAATAAATATACGTTCTGAGAATAGTCAAAAACAAGCAGTAGAAGCAGTTAGTCAGAAATTTGACACCAAAATAAATGATTTAGACGATAAAATCAATAAAATAAATGCAGTAGTAGTAGAGAAAATTCAAATCAAATAGAGACACAAAGTAAAGAGATAGAAAATAAATGTTTAGCTACTATAGATAATCAGATAGAGATGAAAACCAATATTGAAATAAGCAAACAAATAGACATTAAAACAAATGTTTTACAAAATCAGTTAGACAATTTTGAGTCAAATGTAATAAGTATAACAGAAAACATAGAAACAGTAGATAAAGCCATTTCAGAGCATGCAACTAGTACCAACTGTAAGATAAGTACCATACAAAGTAAGCTTAGAGAAATAGACGAGTTCAATTTGCAAATTAGTAATATGTATGACAAATGTACTGTAATCGAAAATAATTTAACCAATGTGAAGAATGGGTTACGGGGGGAAATTAACAAAAAATTTACCGGAGTTACCGAAAGGGTGATAATAACTAGAGACTTACATAACGAAATTGAGTTAGAGACTTTCAGCTACAAGAATAGGGTAATACACCCAATGAGATTTATAAACCAAACCCGGGAGTACAACCGTTTCAGCAATAGTAGTTGGGAGGTGCAACTAACCAAAATAATCAAATGTTTTAAGGGAAGTTCAATTGTATGGGCTGAAGCACATAGGTTAGAGTGGGATTGTTACGAAGCATTTGAAAAAGCATTTAAAGGGAAATATTGGACAGAAGACGAACAAGAAATACTAAGAAGCTGTATAATGGGAACGGGCAATTTTATAGGACGCCCTAATAATAATATAACGATATACGTAACTAAGCTATACAATGAATCCAAATACCTAGAGCCACAAATACCATTCAAATCATTTGTGAGGCATGTAAGTAAGCACTTACCGCGAGAAGTGCAGATAACACTAATGACAAAAGAAATTGAAGATATGAACGAGCTAGGGAGAATCCTAGACATACTACAAAGTATTAGAGACCGCGAAGTGGGTAGGCGAACCCCACAACAACGTAATAATAATAATAACAACTCTGAATTTAGTCACCAGAGAAATAATTATAACGGACATAATCATATGCATAGAGATAGTGTAAACAAATCAGGTGAGTGGAGATGTTCCAGGTGCAAAGGCGAGAATTACGCCAACCGACAACATTGTTTTAAATGCAGGCTACCAAGAGAAGACCAGAGGAGGAGAGATGAACCAAAGCAGTTTGGCCAGCAAAATAGAGGAGCACCGAACACCAGAGGAACAAACAGTCATAACCAGGGATTGCCGAGGGGTCACCAGGGACCAACCACAAGCACCAACAGACAACAGAGGGAAAACTAGGACAGACAGTGGTAGCAGGGACCGGATCACTGTCCAGGGAAGCACATGAGGTCTAACCGTTGGAGGATGTCCAGAGCAACGTGATTAAAACAGACATACTTGCAGATCTATTAGAAGAAGAGAACAACACCACGAGCGAGGTGAGAGCTGGACTCTCAGAGATACAGGTAACAATAGAAAATAAGAATTATAGAACACTTGTAGACACAGGTAGTGAGATTTCCGTTATTGCAGAAAACATTTTAGGAGAGTTAAGGGAGGTTAAAAAGAATATTCCAATTTTACCAGTAGCAGGGGTTACGGTAGTAGGTGTTACGGGAGTACGCAGTAAGAGAATAACAAAACAGATACACTTAAGTTTTTTGATAAATGACACAGAGTTTGAGAACACATTTCTAGTAGTAAAAGGGTTAAGTTTAGACATTATATTGGGTAATGATTTCCTGCAAAGAAACAAAGCTGTTGTAAATTTTAAGGAGAAAATTGTAGAGTTAGAAGGGGGTGATCGGTCCGTAAGGGTTAGTTTTGAACAAGTATTAGATAAAACTACAATAACAGGAGTGAAAATACTACAAAAACGGGTAGGCGAGAGTGATACAGACACTAGAATAAATTCATGTAGAGAGGTAGAGTATATGGAAAGTTTTGAAAATGAAATGGGTAATATTAATAATGCAGTATGGGAGATAAGGGCGGATGAATTTTGTAGTGGAGGTGAGGTGATAAGGGATGATCAACGTGCATCGTTGTGGCAAGTGGTTGAACAGTTTAAGGGAGTGTTTGCCGATGTTCCAGGAAGGGCAAAAGGTTACGAATGTATATTGCAGATACGGGAACACACACCTTTCATGCAGCAAAGTTATCCCGTGCCTTACTCTAAGCGACGAGCGGTGCAAGAGGAACTGGACAGGATGATGGAAGGAGGAATAATAGAGAGGTCAGTGTCACATTATTCAAACCCATTAGTTGTAGTAATAAAAAAGGATGGTAGAGTGAGGTTATGTTTAGATGCGAGGAGAGTCAACCAGATTATAATACCAGACCGGGAATCACCAGAGGCAATCAACGAGATTTTCAGAAATTTAGTGGAGTGAAATACATGACATCACTTGATCTCACAGCAGGATATTGGCAAGTACCATTGGCGGAGGTAAGCAGAAAATACACAGCATTTTTGTTTAATGGTAAAAATTATCAGTTTCGACGTTTACCATTTGGATTGAATACCAGCGTAGCCAGCTTCATAAAATGTTTGGACCAAATTTTGAAACCTAAAGACTTAGATTTTTTGACAGTGTACGTCGACGATATATTGATTGCGTCTAGAACTTTTGAGGAACACCTAGATCACTTGGGATATGTTTTAGCGAAATTAAGAAATTAAAGGAAGGAGGACTAACCATAAATTGGGACAAATCAAAGTTTCTACAAACAAAAATAAATTTCTTAGGATTTATCATCACACCAGAGGGAATCTCAGCGAATCCGGACAAGGTGGACTCCATTATGCGCTTCCCTGAACCGAAGAACATTAAACAACTACAAAGTTTCCTAGGACTATGTAATTTTTATCGCAAGTTTCAGAAAAACTACGCACATACAACAGCAAAATTGAGTGCAGTGCTCCAGAAAAATAAGCAGTGGAAATGGGGAGCAGTAGAATGTGAGGCTTTCAACAAAATCAAAAGAAAATTTAGTCAAATGATAGTGATGAACCATCCCGATTTTAATAAGACATTTTTCTTACAGACGGATGCTAGTAATGTGGCAGTAGGTGCAGAACTCTACCAAGAAGACGACGAGGGGGAACACTTGACCATCGCATTTGCAAGTAGATCATTGCTGCCGGCAGAAAAGAATTATACGACCACCGAAAAGGAACTGTTAAGCATTGTGTTCGCCATAGGGAAGTTCAGAACCTACATCTTGGGAAACAGAACAGTGATCTGCACCGACCACAAAGCGTTATCTTTCTTAAATACATGTAAACTCGCTCACAGCCGTCTGACCAGGTGGGTACTTGTTTTACAGGAATATAATTTTGATTGGGAGTACATCAAGGGGACAGACAATAAGATACCTGATACTCTCTCTAGGGTAGACATGTTGGACAATAAGACGGGTAGAGATCTGAAGGAGATTGAGATTTTCCAGATTAGCCAGGAGGACAGAATCTTTGGAGAAGAGTTAAAGAACATCAGGACCACGCAAAGAGCAGATGGTAAGTCAGGTAAGGTTATAGATAGTTAAGAAACTGAATTAGTGGAATCAGAGTATAGTCAACATTTTCAGATTTATAAAGGGTTATTATTCAAGAAAGTAGTAGGGGGTGAGCGTGATTGGAAGTTAGTTGTGCCAGAGGGGTTAACAGATAAAATCATTTGGGATTGTCATTTAAGATATGGTCATTTTGGGGCGAAAAAGTGTGTTAGTGTTTTGAAGGAGTCATGTATTTTCAAGAATATGGAAAGGCGTGTTAGAAAATTATTAAGGGGTTGTGATTTGTGTCAAAAGTCGAAGGTAGTAAATTATAGGGTTGAAGGGGAGATGAATTTTATAAAAGTGGAAAGACCTTTCGATTTACTTGCGGTAGATTTGTTTGGACCATTGCCGAAGGGTAGAGGCAGAGTGATGTATATTTTTGTAATGTTGGACACTTTTTCTAAGTATGTGAGATTGTATAGTGTTAAAAGAGCTACCAGTCAGGTATTGAGTGAAAAGGTGACAAAGGACTACATGATTCACGTGGGTAAGCCAAAAGTAATCTTATCAGATCATGGGCCACAGTTCATCAGTGGGAAATGGCGTCAGACCCTAGGATGGGAAGGAATCATCACGAAGCATATGGCTGTGTACCATCCCCAGTCCAACCAGGCTGAGCGTGTAATGAGAGAGATAGGCAGGATCTTTAGAGCCTATTGTCACGCTAAACACAGCGAGTGGCTGTTGTACATCAGAAGAGTAGAGACTTGGCTGAACAGTACCACCCACGAGTGCACCGGCTATACACCTCACGAGTTGATTAAGGGAACACGCCCCCCGAGGATTTTGGAACAGTTATTCGAGTACCCACCTGAGAGCGAGACAACAGATGTGAGTATTAAGATCAGGTTGGCGAATGAGAACTTATTGAGCAAGGGTGAGCAAAGAAAACGTAGACACGACGCAAAAGGCAAGTGGATGAAGTACGAAGTAGGACAGTTGGTATTGGTGAGGAGACACGACTTGTCGAGCGCTCAGGATAAGGAGATCAAGAAGTTCTTCTTGCTCTATGAAGGGCCATATGAGGTAAGAGAAATTAAGATGAAAAACTCATATGTATTGCAAGATAGGGAGACAAGGGAGATAGTAGGAACACACAATGCTACAAATTTAAAGTTGTACTGGTCATCATAGGGGTTTAAAATAAGGTTATTTTATATTAATGTATGTGTTCAAACTTTATACTGTATTTATTATCTGTGTGTCGTAACCGCTGCAATGCGACACGCGCGGATGACGTCACTTGCTTATCAAGCGCTGCCGGCAGTCAAACGGACTGTCGGTGGACAAGTTATGTTTAGTTTCTAATTAGACTCCGAGCGTTACTCTTGTTAAAAATCTCTCTTCCAGCCGCGGCTTCTGGATCATTTCCAATTATCTTCATGTACAGTTTTCGCTAATTTACTCAGACGACTTTCGTCTAACTTAAATGGATCTTGACCTTTATCAAAACTAAATTAACGGGCGTTATGGCCCTTAAACATCCGCACGTGTCGACAATGGCTTCTAAACTTTAACGTTTCAAACCCAGCCCTTTCTACATAGCGTCTTTGGAACAACTCGAGAGCTTCCAGTGCGCAACATTTTTGGCCCAACAAAACCGGATTTCTTACTTTGTCCACATGAAATTAACATTTCATTTAATGGGCCCAAACGGCGTTTCGTTCAAGCCCCAACATTCTCAACTTTGAATTGCTGACAGTTGCGTGCCTCTATAAACTTTAAAAATTACATCACAATCAACACGACAAGATTCGGCAGAGCAGTAAACCAGAGACGACGGGACATGGCTGGACAGCATTTGTGATTCCACATCAAAGAGTTCCACAGCTTTAAATTATGGAGGGCTACAACATAAGGCGTCATCTGACCAGTAGAGACAGGAGGTGCAACAGCTCCTAACAGGATCGAGCAGCGGGATTGAAGTCAGCTTCAGCACATCTGGATCAACGTCCACGTGACTATGAACTTTTACTTATATTTAACGTTTAACAATATTTTACATTTAGTAGCTATTTTTCAACACCTTTGTATAAACACACACCATCATTACACAATACAACTTAGTAAGTGGTTGGCAGTTCATTGTGAGTTCAAATATCAAAGATAAAAATATATGTAACTATCATTTAAATTCATAATTTTAATAATTTTAATTGCCAACAAAGCTTGATTAATAGAGAGAGTAATCCTATGTTCTGGCAAGTATTATGTCCATATAAACCAGATCGCTAGCTGCCGCAACGTATTCAAATTTATCAAAACTTACGTTTATGGTTCACATGCTCTATGCTCAAATTCTTCCAAAGTATTTTTCTTTTTTTTCTTAAATTGTAATAATGGCAGATGTAAAGGCTCTAATAAAAAAACGAGGCACCATTAAAGCTTTGGTATCCCGCGTAAATACTTTCGCGGACAACTTCGATTTGGAAACCAGCGATCAACATGCGCTGAAAATAAAACTTCGGCATTTGATGGAATTATCCACCAAATACGATGAGATTCAATCCCAAATCGAATCCGAGGAAGCGGACTTTGCTTTAGCGAGTGATAGGGTACAAACTGAAGACGATCTTTGTAACATAGAGTGTAAATTGCAACACCTGCTAGAGCAAGCTGAGCATATGAACCAGAAACCCTTAATTAATGCTGAAAGTAAGCATCTTAAAACACCCCCCAGTCAGTTGGAACTGATCAAATTACCTCGGTTTGCGAGGAGTATTATTGAGTGGCAGCATTATTATCATATTTTCCTTGATACAAAAAATTCACTATTTGCACTCGTCATTATCTGGCGAGGCGCTTAACGTAATAAAGTCATTACCAATAACTCATGAGAATTACGCGGTGGCTATCGATCTGTTGAAGAATAGATATGACAGTAAGCTAATTGTCTCCGCCCACCATGTCGGGAATGTCCTGGACGTACCATTGGTTCAACAAGAATCCCAAGCTAGCATATCTAGATTCATTGATGAAATCTCAGCCAATATCAATGCATTAAATAATCTCAACTTGCCAGTTAACACGTTCGAACTCATTGTCATGCACTACTTAGCTAAAAAACTTGATAGTTACACTTTCTGGTTGTGGAAAGAGAGCTTGTCGGAACATAAATTCCCTGATTTTAATAATTTTATGAATTTCCTAAACTCACGCAGAAAATTGCTACAAAATCTTGATAGCGCAGCTACCTCAACGAGCAAGTTAAATAACAGCGATAAGACTCCTTATCGCAAGGCAGTTAAACCAATATGCGCTCCGAGGGGGGCATTCCATTCTCATATCGGAAATAATTTATGTAGACTATGTAACGGTAAACATAGAATTATTGACTGCTTACAATTCACATCGCTTTCGGTCCCTGAAAGAAAAAACGTCATGATAAAAAACAAACTTTGTTTAAATTGCCTTCGTCCGGGTCACGAACGTTTGAAATACCTATCAAAATTTTCTTGTAAAAAATGTGCAAGGCGTCACCACACCATGATTCATGTCCCCAACAACGACGGATCTTCCATCAATAACCAATGCTCACTAAAGTTGCAAACTAATAAATCAATATTGTTATCCACTGCTGTCTGTATGACCACTAATAAGGCCGGTAGAAAATTCCCCGTTAGAATTCTATTGGATTCCGGCTCGCAAGCAAATTTTTGCACAATGGATTTCGCCCGTAGAATGGGCCTTCAATTGGTTAAATCGCAATTGCCCATAACGGGTATAAACAACTCACTCTCCCAGGCTGACTTCAGTACAAAGGTAAGGCTACATTCTCGCTATAAACCCTTTACGTTAAACGTGCATTGTGCCGTACTACCCAGTATAACTAATGATTTACCGGCGGAATCGTTCGATCTCGCCTCTTTGAATTTACCCAAGCACGTATTCTTGGCTGATCCTCACTTACACTGCTCGTTGCAAGTCGATGTACTACTCGGCTCTCAATATTATCTCCAATTAATCGAACCTATTAAATTTATGCGCGGACTGCACTTTCCTATAATTCAGGAGACTAAGTTAGGATTTATTCTAGCCAGTAATTTACCCTTCAATGTCGACATAACTAAACAGTTTCGTCCTTTATGGTCTGTAAGGATGATAGTCAGATTTCCTCCCAACTAAAGGAGTTCTGGAAGTTGGAGGAGGTCTCTAGTTGCGAACCCTGCTCTGAGGACTCGCCGTGTGAAATACATTTTGTGAAAAACACTATCCGCAACCGCTAAGGGAGATTCGTGGTATCCCTGCCCCGCAGGTCAGATAAATCTCATTTGGGAGATTCTCTCCGCGGAGCTATCCGCAGGTTCCAATCGCTAGAGTTCAAGTTCAAGCAGAACCCTATCCTTTACAAGGACTATAGCAAGTTCATGAGTGAATACTTGAAGCTTGGTCATATGTCTCCACTTAATGATTACGATTTGTCGCTTGACAAATCAGATATTTTTTATTTGCCCCATCACGCAGTCCTCAAGGGCTCCAGCCTAACCACTAAGTTGCGTGTGGTCTTTGACGGCTCCGCTAAAACCACAAATAATCTGTCCCTCAACGATACTCTAATGGTCGGTCCTACGATCCAGCAGGATCTGTTCTCGATCATGGTTCGGTTCCGTACCCACCGATACGTACTTATGGCAGACGTAGAAAAGATGTATCGTCAAATTATGGTTAATCCAAAGGATTCAAACTTGCAGCGCATCGTTTGGCGTGACGCGCCTCATAAGGAACTACAACATTACGCTTTAAGGACGGTTACGTATGGAACTGCTAGTGCCTCCTTCCTTGCTACACGTTGTCTGGCGCAGATAGCCTACGAAAATAAATCCGAATACCCTATGGCTTGTGTAGCCATCGCCAATGATTTTTATGTAGATGATCTTATAACGGGTTCGGATGATCAGAACGTGATAGCTAAAATGAAATTCGAGATCGTGAAGTTTGCTAAAAAGGTATGGTTTCACGTTACATAAGTGGTTTTCTAACCACCATAAGATTATGGCCCTTCGCGCCCAAGTATCCCATGATTTCAGCAAAGGTCAAAATGTGCGTACATTGGGAATCCAATGGAACGTTGACAAAGATAATTTTTTATATACTGTTCGGGGTGATGATAATTTGACCGTGTTCAACAAAAGAAGCGTGTTGTTGGTCATTGCTGGGATTTACGACCAGCTGGGTCTTATTGCCCCCATTACATTTTGGTGCAAACCTTTCGTACAACAGTTGTAGTTGGCGGGCACAAGTAGGGACGAACCCCTAGCTGGGTCGTTAGCCAATCAATGGCAGGAACTCTACTCTCAATTAGTTTCCGACACTCATTTTAAGATTACGAGGTCGGTTAAGAGTCTGAACAATTATCAAATTAGTTCATTACAGCTTCACGGATTCGCCGACGCCTCGGCTAAGGGTTACGCGTGTTGTATTTATGTGCGGGCGGTCTATTCAAACGGCGCCATATCGTCAAACCTGCTGTGTGCTAAATCTAGGGTCGCTCCGCTGAAACAGATAATGCTACCCCGGCTTGAACTTTGTGCTTGTTTGTTGCTGGCGCAATTAACTTCTAAGGTTTTAAACGCCGTCAACTACAATTTTGATGGACTATATCTCTATTCGGACTCGATGATAGCGTTGCATTGGATACATCAACAATCTTCCCGCTGGAAGGTATTTGTGGCCAACCGTGTCACGGAAATACAGCGTCTTGTTAGCAGTAGGGGAACTTGGCATCATGTATTATCACATGACAACCCTGCCGACATTTTATCACGCGGTTGCCTCCCTCCCAGCTTGTACTGTCATACTCAATGGTGGCATGGTCCGTCCTGGTTAGCCCATGAGTCAGCATCATGGCCCATTAGCGCCTTCGACATTCATGTTCCCTGTACTTACCCCGACCTTGAGCAGGAACGTAGTAAGCAGGTCCAAACATCACTGATTGTCGCCTCTTCCACCCATAGCTATGTTGAAAATTATTCATCCCTTACAAGACTCATTCGAGTCTTCGCATATTGCCGCAGATTTATTCGCAACTCTAGGCTCCCGGTTGTTGACAGGGTCACGACCTTTTTGTCTGCTCAAGAGTTGCATAACACACTTTTGTTTTTTGTTCAGCAATCTCAGCAGTTGCACTTCGGCATGGAAGTTAAGGAACTTGAGGCACATCGTTGCCTTCCTCACAGCAGTAAAATTCTTGCACTCAACCCCTTCCTGGATGACTCAGGTATTTTAAGAGTGGGTGGATGCTTACAATTCTCCCCACTTAACTACGCGAGCAAACACCAAATAATTTTGCACCCGCACTCTCATCTCACGAGATTAATAATTGAGTATGAACATATCCGTTTGTTGCACTCTGGGGTGCAATCAACTCAAGCTTCGCTCAGACAGAAATATTGGATCATTCACGACAAATCTTATATCCGCTCAGTAATACATAAGTGTATCATTTGTTTCCGTCTCTGTGCTAGAGCCGCGAATCAACTTTTAGGTCAGTTACCCCCTTCTAGGGTCACGCCTGCAAGGCCATTTTCCCAGTCGGCCGTGGACTACGCCGGTCCTGTACTTTTACGCCACGGTGGGCAGCGCTCAAAGTCCACGTCCAAGGCATACATCGCGTTATTTATATGCATGAGCACAAAGGCCTTCCATTTAGAATTGGTGTCAGATCTCACCTCCAACTCCTTTATAGCGACTTTAAAAAGGTTCATCGCGCGAAGAGGTATTCCCGCGCAGATATTTGCAGATAATGGTACGAATTTTCGTCGTGCCAACCACACCTTATACGATTTGTACAAATTTTTAAATTCAAGGGGAGTTAAGCAATCTTCTCAGGAGTTTTGCGGTCTCCGTGGTATCAAGTGGTCCTTTATCCCCTCATTTTGGTGGTTTGTGGGAAAGCGGTGTGAAGAGTGTTAAATATCATTTGCGTCGCGTAATAGGCGGTACGATCTTGAATTTTGAGGAATACTCTACTCTTCTCTCTCAAATTGAGGCTTGCCTTAATTCACGCCCTTTATGTGCTGTGTCCGACGATGCTAGAGACCCTGAACCCTTAACTCCCGCTCATTTCCTGGTCGGTGCTCCACTGACTGCACTTCCAGAACCCGACTATACCCAAGCCAATACTAGTCATTTGGGCAGATGGCAACTGCTCCAAAAATTTATGCAGACCATCTGGAAACGATGGTCTAGGGATTATCTGCAGCAGCGCAACAAATGGCGCACGGCGTTAAGGAATTTGAATGTCGGACAGCTTGTCCTCATTTTGGATGATAATTCTCCCCCACTTCAGTGGAAGCGTGGGGTAATTACTAATGTTTTTGCGGGTCAAGATTCCTTGGTGCGCGTGGCAGAAGTTCGCACCGCGCTAGGTATCTTACGCCGACCCATCCACAAATTATGCCCCCTTCCGGTGGCAACAAACTAGTCGTATGCGTGCCATACGAGACGTACTAGGATTGTGAACTTGTCACATTGACTGGACTACGCCCGGGGCGATCATATAAGTTAATTGTATCATTAGCGTTGTAATTATTACTAAGTTCTGATAGCTATTATTGCAATAGTGACTGCGTGTTCATTGTGCTATCAACTATTTATGGATGTTGTTGTATCGTTGTCTGTTTATATATTCAAATTTCTGAGAATTATTAGTGTTACTTATGGTACCAATTATTCTATGTATCTATTGTATTTTCTAATGGTCATATATTATGAAATTTATTGGGGTTTTGTTGTGTCAATATTATGGTGCAATTTTTATATCTTTTTATTGTGTTATCACTTATTATTATAATGCTGTGCAAATGTTAATGGCTATTATATGGGAAAGATCAACACGTCTACTTAACCATTGTATTATTATGTGTACTGTGGTACTATTATGTTTTGGGTAATTTTACTGTCAGTTTGCCCTTGCTATTTGCATGAGGGTCGATTTCTTGTATACCTTATAATTGTTAATTGAATTTATCATGTTAATCATATTATTGTCATTAATTACCTAACGGTCATTGCGCTGTAGCCAATACACCAATTGTTATATTATTTTTGCCATGTAAATCTAATTATTATATTATTAACTTAATGTTTAATTTACAAAATCGTCCCGATTTTGAGCGGGCAGTATGTTCAAACTTTATACTGTATTTATTATCTGTGTTGTAACAATAAAAAATAGACCAAAATATATTTAATACATAAAACCACTACCAGGACTTACCTGTTGCAGAAATTTTATCAGAAGCCCAGAGTCGCCACCTATATCTTTGAAGGACAGATATGGAGACCTTTACACTTTACCTTAATAAAACGGACAATTTAGCAATCTGACCCCACCCAATTAATAATTCAGAAAGATTCCGATCCGTTAGACGAATTTTTTCAACACAGAAATGAGAAAGTGGTAATGACGAAATAACTTAGTCTAACACATGATTATGTTATGAAATGAATATTTTTTACTTACATAAGACGGAACTCCTTAATACAAAACGCACAAAAATAATACAAAACATTTTTAAATGGTTAAATAGGCCTTACCCTCATATATTTCTTACACTATCGAAAGCCGCCCAGCTTTGCACATACACACATCCATGCAATTTAACATATTCCCCTTTAATATTTTGTTTTACGAAGTCATGTTTTTATTCGTGGTAATTTGATTAACTGTTCACGGCCGACCGAACACGTGTTTTGTTGCCCAATTCCACGGTCCGTTATTTCACTGTCTTCACTTCACAATTCTACTGTACCAATTATAATATTGTTACATCTGTTAATTTCTCGGGTCCCGGTCGGTATGAAGGCGTTATTTTATTTAGGTATTCATACTTAAAAGTTCGACCCGACCGGGCCCGCACAACGTGATCAGCGTCTGTTAGCGAACTTGGTTTCTCGTAGACTATCTCGCGTCTCTCCCCAATGCAGACTGGGAACGGTAACGTAACAGGTATTTCTCAGGTGGTCTCAGACTTTCTACGGAAAGCACTGCCTCGCTCTTCGTCGCCGAAGCTTCGTTCCATGCCATGCATGTAGTTTTTGAATCAATATAGCCAACGATCTCAGCTAGGCATTGGCTGACGTCATTAAAGTAGGCAGGACTTAAGCAGCACTTCCTGAGTGAAACTAAAGGAACGAGGTATACTTTCGCACTTTAGCCATCTTGTTTTTCGTTGAGAGCGTCCCTTGGAGCGCCTGCATGAGTAGTTGCGCTCGTGCGTCGACACACATGTACCAAGTTCTTAGAATTTTGTGGAGGTGCAAATTCCTTTGCCTAGTTACACAATGGAAATTGCGTATCGCCTTTGTCCTAAACACTGCTTCTCAACACTGGTTCTTTCACAATGGAAATAACGTTGTCCAAAAATTTTATGAAAAGCCCGCCCAAAATGAAACAAATAAAAAATATAATTACCCCAAACGGAAAAAAATAAAAACGCCCAAAATTGACACGCTACAATACCCCCTCGATGAGAATTCTGCTGTTCACAACAGAAGAAATCTCATCGATAAACCCCGAAGAGGACCGGTGAGGAACTGGTGCCAACAACCCCCTTGTTCTTAATCTACATGGGTACACGACCCCCCTGGCTTGGCGACTATGGACTCATCTGAACGAGATCACTGGACTTCTCCGTAAGAGATCCCAACACCGAGAAATTGAACAGGCTCGTACCACAGCGCACCTTACCTTCTTACATGCTACCCCCAAAAATCCTCAATCCCTGGCTCAGATTATGCCAGATCCTCAGCCGATATGGATCCCCTTTTTATGCAAGCTGGGCTGCCTTTAGCAAATACTGGGCTCACACACACTCACATTACATGTTGACATAACACATAGTAAAACTGAAAAATTCTTTTAACATTTATGAAACATTTAAAAAAATCCAAAATAATATACTCAAAAAATTCTCTTCCTGTTTTTCTGTTTTCTACTTAAAATGCATTACTTTAAACCTTTCTCCTACTCTAAACACATCCTTAATCTAACATGTAATCACTTACAATCTAACAGTACAATGCAATATAATCAATCAATGAAAACAAACATGTTAAGTACACACATAATAAAATAATCATTACTCAAAAATATTCAAATGCTGGCAGGCGAAAAATCAAGTTTTTTTTTTCTTTTTCAAAAATTTAAATTTCCAAAAATTTTAAAATTCAAAAAAATTTTAATTTTATTAAAATGATTCATATATATATATAGTTTGTTTAACATTTATTTGAATTGATTAAAATAAATTTAATTGGCTTAGTAGGCATATGACCTCATCAGCTGATCGAAACTAGGTCAAGTTCCAGACCCTTGACCTACATATGTTATGTATGCTTTCTGAAAATACACTCAACATCTATAACAGTCTAATTTGAAACACAAAACAGTAAAATAAAACATTTAAAATACATAAACTATTAATATAATAATCAAATTGACCTTTACATAATAATAAAATAAACAATTCTCAACTTTACATTATTTTCAATTCTATCAAGATTCTGTCACTGGTTTAAAAAATAAAAAATTTTATATCATTATTATAAATTTCTTTCTTTACTTAATAATCTGATTCTCCCTTCCTGTGGGTGATGTAAATTATTTATTCTCATTGACTGTACTACTAGATCTGTATACATATATAATCTTTCTCCCCCTGACTTGAATATTCATCAACTTTAACTCCCATGACACCCATCTCTACCAAAATATCTATCCCAAAACACTCTAACCCCAACTTGTCATTTAACTCAAATCGCCACCTTCTCTACATATATAAAAAAATACTCTCCAACCCTTTGTACATAGGATATGTGTTTCCCCTACCCAAAACTCAATTCCCTTATTTGGCCCCTGGATCCTACCTAAGGCGGCCCCTCCTCACTAAAATCTATCCCTATCCCGTCCCAACCCTTGTTGCGGACTCCTACATTACACTACCCCCTAATACAAAATTGCCATCCCCAAAAATCTCAATCTCATTACCTTACTACAAATACAACAAAATAACATCATTAATTATAAACATAAATATATCACTCAAAACTCCACATAAATTCTCCACAACTACTGTGTCCACATCAATACTTCTCAAACTTCTATAACATACATTACTTCAAAACAACATGATATTATTCTCTACTATTTCAACTTCACTTTGATTTCAACTTGGACAGATCTATATGTCCCACAAAATACTCATCACCCAAAAAATATCTTTTATTAACCTTCACAAATTGTTACTTTATTTCTCATTTTATCAAATTATTTTCCTCATTACTTTAAAACATCTGTAATACATCAAACATTGCATTGAACATTAATTACTTAGAACATTTGTAACCAATATACCAGTGACATGTTATTGCTGATCAGCTGATATCCTAACATAATGAAAACACATCTGAAAATTGAACAACTTATATGAAATATACATATTTATTTATCATTACTCCTCACCTTCTTGTTTCCCATTATTGACTGCCTGCCAGACGATTTACTAATTGGCTTATAATAAAAAAAATATATACATAATGAAAACACATATTTTATCAATACATATATCTAACATACAATAATAAAATAATACGTTTAAAAGCATGTAATGAACACCTTATATTAAATATCTGAGCAGCTAGTTAATTGAACAGAGCACAAGCATTTTTATAAGATCAAATTTGAATTAGTAAAGAAATTTTTATGTCATAAAATTTTAAATTCGTGGCTCCTCGGAGCCACCTCCCAGCC
Source organism: Magicicada septendecula (assembly GCA_034769895.1). Lineage (NCBI taxonomy): Eukaryota > Metazoa > Arthropoda > Insecta > Hemiptera > Cicadidae > Magicicada > Magicicada septendecula. The sequence goes on from CM068372.1 coordinate 429,392,776, forward strand.
ACACACACTATTTCAAATTAATTATTAATAATTAGTATATATCTCCTTTTCATTTATTATTAAAAATTTTTTAATTATTATTTTTATTGAACACAATTATTTCAAATAAACATCTCATTACTGAATTAAAATCTTAGTTACCTGTAAATATTTTTGTTATACATGATTATAAAATTTTCATACTTACAATCCATTTAACATGATATACACCCAAAACATAATCACCATCTCACAATACTTTCACCTCATCTCTGTAACATTTAACACAAAAATTAGTTTACATCCAACAATTCCTTTAATTACAAAATTCATCTCGTAAAACCATTTGACTTCAAACAAAAATTCAATTATATAACCTTTAAATAATCAATCAAAATATTTAACATGTATCAAATTGTTTTAATTAAATTAATTACCAAAAATATAAATTATATAGTTATCAAAACAATTACCATTAATCAATTACTGTTTTCAAAATTAATTCTAATATTTATTGAACTTGCAAATATTTCAATAATATTATTACAACAATCATCTTACGTACACACATTATTTACTTAACATTCCACAATGCATACAAATAAATTCACTATATTTTATTTACAAACTCTTGTTATTAATTGTTCAGTTTTCTCCGCACTTCATTGTCCAAATTTGCCATGTCGAAAACCATTAAACACAATGTTTATACTGTCTTTTATTGTTTTAATAGTTTAACCTCCATCGTTCCAAATTAACCTTGGTTCTACATAACATCGTTCAATTTTATCACTACACAAATAACTGTTTTGTGTGTCGTGACCATACAAACTAAACTCATTCATCATACTCAAATACTCATGAAACCCGTCTACATTAGGTATTTTTTTCAAGTCTCCGTCATTACATTCATTCACTGTCAGGTTAATTCTTTTTATTAAATCATTGTAGTCATTGTTACTCAAATATATTTCTAAGCCTTCTTTCCATTCACCATATTCTCTATTCAAACTATACAATTCTGTCTCTTTACTAACATACAATTCTCTGTTTACATCTCTCTCCTCATAACCCCAAATCACACTCTCAAAAGTATTACAGACAGAGGGTACAACATCAATAAACAATTCAACTCTTCTATCAATACGGGACTCTTGCCCTTCAAAAACACTTGTGAACTCATTAAATCATCATCAATAATAAAGGGAAAATTTGCCCTCTGTCCCCACTCTACCACACCATTATTTTTCCACACTCTCTCTACTTCATCAATACACATTAACATTTCATTATCATTACATTCTACCAACTCATCAGTACTCTCATTCTTTATTTTTACCGTATCAGTCTCCGATACTAATTCTTCAAATACATTACTATTATTCTCATTATTTTCAACATAATTGTTATCATTTGTTAACTCTTTCTCTGGTATCATATTTTTACATTTGTCACTACAATTTTCATTGGTTTTACTTTTCTCTGTACTCATCACATGTACTCCCATTCGCTCAACACTCTGTTCTAACTTATTCAGACTAGTCATTATTGTCTCATGGGTATTTTTACAACGTTTATTAATCTCTTGAATGTCATTCTTTAATTCATTAAAATTGTGATTTTGTATTTCAAATTTAATACTTTGTTGCTCCAAAATTAACTGCAACATATTCATGATTTTTTCATCTTTATCTATCTCTTGTTTACTTTGGACAGGTGTCACTATACTTTCTATTTTATCGTCAGTGAAACTGACTTCGGTATTATTTGCCATTTTTTATCTTGTACTTAACTGTAACTCATAACACAAACCTAACCTACGTGCGTAATTATACACGATAAATCATATTTATAAATTCGTCATTACCACGTCCTATTTTCTGTGCATTAAAATAGGTCTATCTCGTATAAAATTATAATTAAACGAAAATCCTGGCAGCGAGAGCCATTTGTAACAATAAAAAATAGACCAAAATATATTTAATACATAAAACCACTACCAGGACTTACCTGTTGCAGAAATTTTATCAGAAGCCCAGAGTCGCCACCTATATCTTTGAAGGACAGATATGGAGACCTTTACACTTTACCTTAATAAAACGGACAATTTAGCAATCTGACCCCACCCAATTAATAATTCAGAAAGATTTCGATCCGTTAGACGAATTTTTTCAACACAGAAATGAGAAAGTGGTAATGACAAAATAACTTAGTCTAACACATGATTATGTTATGAAATGAATATTTTTTACTTACATAAGACGGAACTCCTTAATACAAAACGCACAAAAATAATACAAAACATTTTTAAATGGTTAAATAGGCCTTACCTTCATATATTTCTTACACTATCGAAAGCCGCCCAGCTTTGCACATACACACATCCATGCAATTTAACATATTCCCCTTTAATATTTTGTTTTACGAAGTCATGTTTTTATTCGTGGTAATTTGATTAACTGTTCATGGCCGACCGAACACGTGTTTTGTTGCCCGATTCCACGGTCCGTTATTTCACTGTCTTCACTTCACAGTTCTACTGTACCAATTATAATATTGTTACATCCGTTAATTCCTCGGGTCCCGGTCGGTATGAAGGCGTTATTTTATTTAGGTATTCATACTTAAAAGTTCGACCCGACCGGGCCCGCACAACGTGATCAGCGTCTGTTAGCGAACTTGGTTTCTCGTAGACTATCTCGCGTCTCTCCCCAATGCAGACTGGGAACGGTAACGTAACAGGTATTTCTCAGGTGGTCTCAGACTTTCTACGGAAAGCACTGCCTCGCTCTTCGTCGCCGAAGCTTCGTTCCATGCCATGCATGTAGTTTTTGAATCAATATAGCCAACGATCTCAGCTAGGCATTGGCTGACGTCATTAAAGTAGGCAGGACTTAAGCAGCACTTCCTGAGTGAAACTAAAGGAACGAGGTATACTTTCGCACTTTAGCCATCTTGTTTTTCGTTGAGAGCGTCCCTTGGAGCGCCTGCGTGAGTAGTTGCGCTCATGCGTCGACACACATGTACCAAGTTCTTAGAATTTTGTGGAGGTGCAAATTCCTTTGCCTAGTTACACAATGGAAATTGCGTATCGCCTTTGTCCTAAACACTGCTTCTCAACACTGGTTCTTTCACAATGGAAATAACGTTGACCAAAAATTTTATGAAAAGCCCGCCCAAAATGAAACAAATAAAAAATATAATTACCCCAAACGGAAAAAAATAAAAACGCCCAAAATTGACACGCTACAGTGTGTCGTAACCACTGCAATGCGACACGCGCGGATGACGTCACTTGCTTATCAAGCGCTGCCGGCAGTCAAACGGACTGTCGGTGGACAAGTTATGTTTAGTTTCTAATTAGACTCCGAGCGTTACTCTCATTAAAAATCTCTCTTCCAGCTGCGGCTTCTGGATCATTTCCAATTATCTTCATGTACAGTTTTCGCTAATTTACTCAGACGACTTTCGTCTAACTTAAATGGATCTTGACCTTTATCAAAACTAAATTAACGGGCGTTATGGCCCTTAAACATCCGCACGTGTCGACAATGGCTTCTAAACTTTGACGTTTCAATAAATGCATATTATACAACAGAATTACAGTCCACTTCATTACGTTTCAAACCCGGCCCTTTCTACATAGTGTCTTTGGAACAACTCAAGAACTTCAAGAGCTTCCAGTGCGCAACAGTATGAAGGGATTTTAATTTTCCAGAAGGGACACTCCCCCATTTTCGGGCGATCACAGACTCACCACCTCTGGTCGTGGATTTTGGCAATCTGGAGGCGGACCATGGTTGGCGGTAGCCTCAGCAACGGGGTGAAACCAATGATGGTCTTACTCCACAAAAAGGTGTTAGTAGAAATTCTTTACTTGCAAGAACAGGGAGGGGGACCCATAGTATCGTGGAAAATGTAATGTAAAACATAATGTAATATAGAGAGAGATTTTGATGGTAGTATATTTTTCCACGAACTACCTTAGTTTTGTTTTAGAAATTGTGAAATGAAACAGCCAAAATTATGTAACTTAAATACTTAACGTTTTCCAGGAATTGTTTTCCTTCAGAAAACAACACAATATAATGTCTCCTACGTTATAATATAGGGAACCTGTGGTTAATTGGTTCAGGTCAATTACACAGGCTGCCATAGTCTTAACCAACTTCTAATTAAACAACAATAAGCATATAGGAGTATATATTTAATATCGGGTCCTATAATTGAGGAACATTGACAGGGGTTTCTGCAGATTTATTCACTCAGTTTTGTTGTTTTGTACCATGACATCTCTTTATTACATAATAACATTAATTGCTCTACTTAAAGTTCTCAACATATATGGTTCAACAGTTTACACAGTTATAAACACTCTCAGTTTAAACATTCATGGTTACATCATACTAACACCTGTACTTCACTTTTCAATTTTTATAAATCTTTTAGTTAACATATTTATCTCTTAAATTTTTTATTCCAATTCAGATCCAAATTAATTTTGCTTCATTAATACAATTAACCTTTTTAAATTACTTTACTAACCATCACTCAAAACAGTTTAGCTTTAATTATATTATTTAAAACATTTTTAATATACACACATCATACAAAATTGACTTCAATATTATTATGCCATTTGTTCATATTACAAACATACGTTACCTATAAGCTATACTGTACATTGCAGCAAAATAATATTAACACAATACATTTATTTACAAATTTTCGTCATATCTAATTATTATTTGTCACACTTCAATGTCCAAGGTTGGGAGGTCAAAACCCTTAAACAAACTATTTAAAATTGTCCATTTGTGAATTTAAGGCTCAGCCTCCATCGTCAAAAATTAGTCTGGGTTTCAAATAACAATTTTCAATTTTATTTGCATTCCACATATGGTTATCTTGTGTATAGTAACCATAAAATTTCAGTTTATTCATTTTACCATAATAATCATATACCAGGTCAACATTATTTATTTCTGTCCAGTGTCCATTAGTAGTTATATTCATTATCAAGTCAGTTAATTTTTCCTCATAAGGTAAATTATTATTATTTAAACATGTATCATCAAAATAATCTTCACTCTCAATTTTAACAGGTAAGTACTTCAGATCATTTAACCTCTCTTTCAACTCATTATAATTTCTCTGCAACTTATATAATTCTATTTCTTTATCAACACACAACTCTCTATCTAAATCTCTCTCATCATAACACCATCTCACACTTTCAATACTACTCCAGACAGAGGGTACAAACTTATACAAAAAGGGGACACCAATTAAATCTTCCATTAACACGGGACTCTTGCCCTTCAAATACAACACTTGTGAACACAAAATAACATCATAAATATAGGGAAAATTTACCCTCTGCCCCCATTCTACCACTATACTATCTTTCCACTTTCTCTCTGACTCATAAACACACATTAACATTTTATTCTTACATTCCACAACTTCATCAGTACTCTCATTATTTATTTTCAACGCATCACTCTCTGATACTACCTCTTCAATTACATTACTATTCTCAATATTATTGGTATCATTTTTGACATCATCATCATCATCATTTGTTAACTCTTTATCTAGTACCACATTGTTACACATTTCATTTAATGTGTCAAGCTTTACGTTTATGATATTTTCACATCTCATATTCTGTTCTTTATATTGTTCAAATTAAACATTTAAAACATCCAATTTCTTATTTTGTTCATTGAACTTGGTATCATTCATGTCAAAACGACTATTTATGGCATTAAAATTTACCTCTAGCATTGCTTGTAGTCTTTCAAACATTTTATAACTATCATCTTTTTTAGCCTGAACCGGCGTCGATTGACTCGCAACATCATTCAATATCACTGACTCAGTCAAGCTTATCTCGTTTACTACCGTTTCAGTTATTATTGTTTTTACTTGATTGTCTGTAATTGTACTAGTCAACTCAACGTTGTTGACTGAATCACTGTTACTCTCCATTCTTTAGTAAATATATGCTTGTAAATGTATGCTTAACAAACTACACAATAATCGCCCTCACTTCCAAATAACCTGTTCTGCAGCTTGGTTAGGTCTGGCGGATATAGGTTATAAAGCCTACACTCGCGTCACTGTTACGGGAGCCACTGCAACAATATTATTTTCGGCAAATATATAATACTCGGGTCCCTAGTTCGAGGCCAATGAAACAATATTAATTAATTGAAATACTATAATCTTACTCTTACCTTCGAATTTCGGGCCCAGAGTCGTTCAGACGAAAACAGCTGCAGAAAGGATTATTTGGATTTGATATGTGCAATAATTTCGTTAACCCATTTTCTACTGTCTAAAATACATACTTATTTTATTTATCGAAAATCGCACCCTTCTTTTACTTTCTACAAATGACAGGGTTTTTGTTAAATTTTATTTGAAACTACTATGATAATTGACATTACTAAGTACATATAAGAAAATTGAAAATGAACCAGTATATAACCACACACCCACACGCTCTTTCTCTTTTCGTTAATATTTAAACAAACTCCCCTCTATTAGAGATCTCTGTTCCTTGTTAAGGTATCTATAAAAGCAAATTTTATAATATAGTGATTAAACTTTAAAAGGTGGTACTCATCCTGATAATAGTTTCACTCCAATGCACACCTGTATTATTCACGTGTAATAACCGTGACACAAGTTCACTAGCTGACCGATTTCTGAGTTCTCTCGCACTCACGCCACTGTTGGTACTGATTTTATGGTTTTTATTTCATGGTTCTTACTGATTTACTGATTAACATCTCACGTTCTAAAAGATGATCAAGTCGGCCGACATAACTTTTGCACTTAGATGTTGTCGTAGGCTGGCTGCGCGTTATTATTTATGCAATTTTAATATAAATGTTTCCACACTTTATTAGATAGGCCGAATTTGTTTTAACGGCCTATCTTGTAAACCCGAGGCCACTGTTTCTAAATTCACAAACTTTATGCTGCTTTCTGCTGCTGGCTAATATTACAACTAGTGACAGACTGCAGACTGTTTCACAAGGACTGCTGCTTACTGGGCGGTTACGCAATACGTCTGGGCAATTGTTTAGGCTAACTATGTGCATTGCTGTACTGGGGCTCCTCACAGGTGAAAGTTAACAATTTGATACTTGAACTGAATTAATATAAAGTAAAATTAAAACTGTGGTAGCCTACAATTTTTGTACCGTTACAACCACGTACAAACCGAAGCCAGTATATGTCATCGATGAACTCGCAAAAAGCAATGGACATCAGGTGATACGGCTACCTCCTTATCACGCCCATTTTAACCCCATTGAATTAATTTGGGCACAAGCAAAGAGTTACGTGGCAAGGAACAACAAGAGATTCACCATCACCGAAATAGAAAGGCTAACCAGAGAGGGAATCGACTGTGTTACTGCAGAAAACTGGGCATCCGCGGTTAAACACACGAAAGAACTCGTACAGAAGCAGTGGGAAATGGAAGGCATCTTGGATGATCGTGTGGAAGAAATTATCATCTCCCTCGGTTCCGGTTCCAGCTCCAGCTCTCAGGGTAAAGAAAGTGATTCGTCACTGGGGGTGGCTCCCTTGACACCATGAATGTGAATAACTTTCAGTCAGCATGATGTATTTATTATAGAGCAAACAATATAATTCCTTACGTTTAACGTTCACAACATCTGAATTTTATTTAGTTTTGAGTTTTAGCAATTTGTTAAACATTTATTAAAGTTAATTTCAAATTTTCCTAAAACAAGGGTGTG